>JAPMOS010000017.1:392500-680034 GCA_027972325.1 Paratrimastix pyriformis
GGTCGCAGGTGTTGGATGTGCTGGACCTTCACGCGATCCGTTCCCTCCCCCACCACCTCATCTCCCGCTCCTCCACTCCTCCACTCCACTCCTCCACTCATCCACTGATCCACTCCCGACGCCACCCGGGACGGGGTTGTTTTTGATGATGATGCCTGGATGATGATGCCTGGATGATGATGCCTGGATGATGATGACTGGATGATGATGAAGACTGGATGATGATGATGACTGGATGATGATGATGACTGGATGATGATGATGACTGGATGATGATGATGACTGGATGATGATGATGATGATGATGATGATGATGATGGTCAGAGCCTTCGTCGATGCACCATGCATCACGGAGACTCCCGGGGGCACACAAAGGACCACCCCCCACCACCACCACCACCACCTCATCCACCTCATCCACCTCATCCACCTCATCCACACATTTTGCGCGAATCCTCATCCTCCATCCTGGTCCTCCTAACCCACCCCTCCAACCTCTGGCCCCTGCGCCGCTCGCGGTATCCATGGCGGCTGCCTGGGCGGCTAGGCGCGGATGGAGGGCATGCGCGAGATGCTGCGCGACTTCCAGGAGGACGGCGATGTCTGTGCGGCCCCGGCCCCTGTCGCATCCCCATCTCTCTGCTTACATATATGGCCCACCCACCAGCCACCAGTCCCCCCCCCCCCCCCCCCCCCCGCTCACTCGCACTCGTTTCTCGACCCTTTTCATCGCCGGGGGGGGACGGGGCGGCATCTGGGGGCGCAGATCGACTGGTACCCCGAGGAGAACCCCTTCTTCGAGCAGCCCCAGGACCAGCTCGTGGGCAGCGGCACCCTGCCCCTGGCGCCCCTCCTCCAATCGGTGCAGCCCTGTGAGCAGGGTCCGCACGCCCATCCAGCACCCCACCAATCTCATCATCCAATCATCGTCATCCAGTCATCATCCATCCAACATCATCATCACCATCATCAGTCAATCATCATCAGCAGCATCGCCATCAGCAGCATCCAGGCGTATCATCATCATCATCATCATCATCATCATCATCATCATCATCATCATCAGCAGCAGCAGCAGCAGCAGCAGCAGCAGCAGCAGCAGCAGCAGCAGCAGCAGCATCGTCATCATCATCGTCGTCATCATCATCATCATCGTCATCGTCATCGTCATCGCCATCGTTCTGCCTCTCGCCCATCATGCGCCCAGTTGTGTCCCTCGTGACGCCCGGCCCGCACCCCGTCCGGATCGCCGACCTGCGGGTCAAAGTCGCCCTGCGCATCAACGGGGCCCCCCCGAGCGGCCCGGCCCAGCTCACCCCCGCGGCTCTCCTCGGCCAGGCGGTCGACGTCATCTCCGAGTTCCAGGTCCGGCCTGACTGCCTGCCTTTCTGAGGTATGGCGGGCGTCTGTGAGGGATGTATGTGCTTCTTGCACTGTCCTCCTCCCCGCCCCCATCCGCGCGTCCACCACACCCCAGCCCCTGCTGCTCCCGTCTCGTCCGGTCGTTCACACGGACTCTCCGCCCGCCCCCACTGCCACCCATCCGGACCGTCTCCCCGTCCCGTCGGCGCGATAGTTCCTGACGCGGATCCCGACCAGCCTCTCGGGTGGTGTTTACATCGGCTACCAGCTCTTCCCCGGCCGCGACGACAAGACTGCGGTCCGCCGCCTCGGCATTCCCAATCCCACATCCCTGCCGTCGCTCGGCATGTCCCAATCCCCTCTCGGTCTCCTTTCCCGTCCCCCCCGGTCAGCCTCACCACATCCTCCCCACCCACCCCACCCACCCCAACCGACCACTAGCGGCTGATGGATCCGGCCGTGGCGCTCGAGCAGCACGTCTTTGCGGACCCGTTCGAGTTCCGTCCCTTCACGGAGGAGGTCTTCAACCACTGGGCCCACGAGGGGTCCATGATCATCAATGTCCGTCCGCCCCTCACCTCCCCGCCCTTGCCGCCGCCACCACTCGCCGTCTTGGCCCGTTGGTCTCCCTTCGTTCTCCCCCGATCCCTCGCCAAGCCTGCATCATCCAGCCTGCATCATCCAGCCTGCATCACCCAGCCTGCATCACCCAGCCTGCATCACCCAGCCTGCATCACCCAGCCTGCATCACCCAGCCTGCATCACCCAGCCTGCATCATCCTCACCCTTCTTTTTGACAGGCCTTTGGCCATTCGCGCGCGCTGAGCCGCGCCAGCCTGAACAATGAGCTCGAGATGGTCTGTCCCCTGCCTCCTCCCTCCCCTCCCTCCAACCCCCTGGCGACCCCAACCTTAACCATCCCACGCCGCTGCAGACCCGGCTGGAGCTGTCCGCCGCCAAGGAGGCGCTCCAGCAGCGCGCCAAGGAGCAGATGGAGCTCACCCAAGCCCGCGCCAAGGTCGCCATCACCCCTGCCCTCTGCCCTCTGCCCTCTGCCCTCTGCCCTCTGCCCTCTGCCCCTCTTTTCTTCACCCCTTGCGTCTGTGCGTCTGTGCGGGGTGGCGGTGACTGGTTATGCAGGCCGATGCCGAGGCCCAGGGCACCGCATCGGGGGCCCAGGCCCGGGTTGCGGACCTCGAGACCCGCCTCGCCCAGGTCCGTCCGCCATCATGGCCACATCGCCATCATCGCCCCTGATCCCGGCAGGCCCTGGCGGCCAAGGAGGGCTCCGCTCAGCGGGCCGACCAACTCGCGGCCGACCTGCAGAAGGCATCTCGCGAGTCCGCCGAGGCGCAGACCCGCGTCCAGACCGTCCGTCCCCCTCCCCTGCCCTCCCCTGCCCTGCCCTGTCGCCTTTCCGGGCGCCATTCACCTCACAGCCCCCCGAACCGACCTTCACACGAAATGCCCTTGCTCATCCCAACCTCCGCCACCCACATCCCGCTTGTTCAGCTTTCGGTCGAACTCGCCGCGGCCCGGCGGACGGCCGAGGCGGCTCCGACCCCGGCCGAGGTCGCCAAGTGGGAGGCCGAGCGGGCCACCATGAACCAGGAGCTGGTGACCCTCCGGGGCCGCCTGGAGCTTGCCGAGGCCGACCGGAAGGAGGCCCGCCGGAGCCTCGAGGAGCTCTCCCAGTCCATGGCCGACCGGCTGGGCCGGGCAGAGGGCAACGCGAACGCCCTGGCCACCCACGTCCATGAGGTCGCTGTTCCCCCGGTGTGTCGTTGTCCCCCCTGGCATCATCGCCCCGGAATCGTTTACTGCGGTGGCGTGTCCTCCCTCATTCCTCCCTCCTTCCCTCCCTCCCTCCCTCCCTCCTCCCTCATTCCTCATTCCTCCTCCCAGCTCCCTCCCTCTCCCTCGTCGCTCCCCCCGGTGTCGCTCCCTTCTCTTTTTCCCTGCGGGAGTCCGACCTCATCATTCCCTCCATCCCTCCCGACAGCTCGAGGGCGACCTGGGCCGGCTGCGCCAGGAGCAACAGAGCGGTGGTACCGATCGGGTCTGTTACCCAGGTTGAGGCTTCTTTGCCGAGCTCACCGCTTCTTTTGCCAGATTGCCACCCTGGAGCGAGAGAACGCTGCCTTGCGGACAGAGAATGAAAAGCTCCGTTCGATGCTCACCCCCCAGCAGAAGAGCAAGGCATGCATCATCCTCTAAATTCGCCGTGAGTGAAAATACGCTTCTTTTTTTCCATTTGGCGTGGTGATTTGAGGGCATCTTCCGTTCCTTTTTGACCTCTCCAGAAAATGGAAGAGTATTTTTCTTTTTTTTTTTGTTAATTTTAACGGGTTCATTTCTTTGGTTGACATCTTCCCAAAACAAGGCTCTTGTGGGCTCCCGCCTCCGGTTTGGGTCGCTCCTCACCCGGCCATGTCAATTCCGTCCTCTGCAGCCACTTTGCTCTCTCCGCCAGCTGGCTTCATCTGTCGCCCGCTGGCAATCACAGACTACGAACGGTATCTTCCTTTGTTGGCGCAGCTGACCACAGTCGGCGAGATCTCACGTGAGGCATGGACGGCTCGTTTTCGTTCCCTCGACCCGACAGCCTATTTTATTTACGTCATCGAAGAAACTTCGACCAAGGAACTCGTCAGCGCGGCGTCGCTCATCGTTGAACAGAAATTCATACATCAATGCGGGTCCGTCGGCCACATTGAGGACGTGGTGACCGACCAGCGTTACCGGGGCCGCCGCCTCGGGCAATATGTGGTCCGATGCCTTTGCGATTTGGCTCGCGGTAAAGGCTGCTATAAAGTCATCCTCGATTGCAAGGATTCCATACAGCCCTTCTACCAGTCCTGCGGCTTCGAGCGGGGCGGCTCCGAGATGACGCTCTACTTCCACCATTAATCGTTCGATTCTCCCTCCCCTCCCACGAAGACGCATGGGCCTCCCCCACGAGCCTGCAACTGGTCAGGAAATCGCAAAATGTCGGATCACAAAAGGAAAGCCACAAAGGAAGACATCCAAATCGACATGCCGCCCGGTGATTAGCGCTTCTTGAACGCCTCGAACCGAGCCGCGAGCGCATCATATTGAGCTGAGAGGGAAACCGGTGAGCTCGGGTGGGTACGGGAGAAGCAGGGCACAGACAGGAGCCCATCGCATCGGGGGCTGGCGGCGGAGGCGGCGGGACGTTGGTCGGATCCACAGGAGTCCCAGGGAAAGCAGGAGCCGCCGGGACGGGAGGGGGAATCGCCTGGAGGGATGTCTGCACGGGGACCGAAGGCCCGGTTGCAGTGGCGGTGGCGGTGGCGGGAGAGCCAGGGAATTGCAGGGTCAGGTTGATTGGGCCCTGAGCAGGCGGCTGGAACATCGCCCCGGGGGGATACGCGACGCCGGCCAGGAAAGGGTTGGGCGGAGGGGGGAATTGCCCAGGGAAGCTCAGCATCGGGATCGCGCCAGTCTCAACGGCGACACTGGGGCCGGCTGCCCCTGGCTGAGGGAACTGAATCAGGTCCGGGATGGCAGCAGAATCGGCGGGCGCATGCCAATCTGGGAGAGATGAGCGGGTTTGCACAGCTGTGGAAATAACAACAGACCAACACCATCGGCCTTGGCAGCAGATTCGAGGTATTGGAAGAGGAGCTGAAGTGGCGGCGTTTGAACGGAGAACTTGATGGTGATCTATGTAAGAGGAGGTGAAGGAACCTTCTTGTTTCCAAGCAAACCCGCTGGTTCACGCGATTTCCACGGTTGTTCACGGCATCCTCCACAAATTGCTTCCCGTACTTCGAGGCAAAGTCCTTCTTGACCTCAAGGAGCTCGGGGACCTCAGCATGGGTAGCCGAGTAGATAAGGCTGCAAATAGACTCCATAAGTTCCGGGGGACATTCACTAATATCGGGATCTTGGTCAACACACAAAAAAATGGAGGCAACAAACCGCTGCGAAGCGATGAGAGGAAGGCGAGCCGTGACCAGCTCACAGAAGGACTCCAAAATCTCCAGCGCGTCAATTAGATAATCTTGACGAACAATATTTTCACATTTAATTCTGGCCAACTCGTCCTTCCCGACGCGGAGGAGTTGGGCGACTTCTTGCTTGGCGGCCTTATTCTGGGCATCCTTCTTCTGCTTGAGCATTTGCATGCGAATGACAGCCGTCTTCAGATGGATCTTTGTCTTATTCTGATCGAAACCCATAGCGGTTGTGAGGAGTTGAGAAGAAAGGGAGAGAATCCACAGAACCGAGGTTCTGCCAGCTGCGTTTTTTTTCTTTTGGTCGTCATGGCGGACGTACCAGCTCTCGAGGAAGGATATCCCACGGATCGTTTTGTGGACCCAAGTTCGGTGTATCCAGAGTTCATTTGCCCCATTTGTCAATGCGGTCTGTCAAATGAGAAAAATTGTCCGATTTATTCATTCCCCTGGTGCAGTCATGCGCTCTCCCGTCAATGTACTCTGCGAGGCATCGCACAAAATGTGTGAAAACTGTTGCACCGCGTGGTTCCGAAAGAGCCGAACCTGCCCGTCGTGCCGCGAGGCCGCCCCACCCCAGGCACCCCGGCGAGATATCTCGCTTGCCAATATGATTAGTCGCTTGACCATTGCCTGCTTTCGGAAGGTTTGTTATTTTATTCGGCCGTGGACCATTGATTTTTTCCTCCTCTTTCGGATAGGATCTGGGTTGTCAATGGACAGGAAAGTTGGAAATGCTCGCAAAACACGAAGATTGTCTGTGTGCCTGACTGACTTTTTGTCCTTGAACAATCAGTTTTGTTGGATGTCTCGCAGCCGAATGTGGGTTCCGTCTCCTCAACTGCCCCAACCAAGGGTGCCCCGAACGGGCGCTTGCCAAGTGCCTTCCTTGTCTGCTGTCCCCGTTCCGCATACAAGATGGCCCAATTTTCTCACTAGCTCACCTGGAATCATGCCCGTTTAAGCCACTCGTCTGCCAGTTCTGCAAACAGAGCTATCTTCAGCGTGATGTCTGCCTCTCCTCGGCCTGATCTGCCCTGTTCACCAGCGTCGTCTCTTCTCGCCGTAGAAAAACCACCCCGAGCAATGCCCGAAGTCGCCCATTCCCTGCCCGCGCAAGTGTGGCACGATGGTTTCCCGGGACTCGCTGCCCGGCCACCTGCTCGTCTGCGTCGATGTCACCTGCATCTGTGGCGAGAAGGTCGCTCTGCCCCCTCCATCCTCCGTCAAGGCTATTGTTGCCCTGGTGATGGTCCTCATCATCTTCTTCTTCTTCACATTGGCAGGGCCCTCGCGGGTTGGTCGAACGGCACCTGACCGAGGATCTCCTGAACCACTTCTTCATGCTGGCCCAGCGGCTTGCCGTTGCCGAACACGACCTGGCGGCCTGCAAGCAGGCCCTGGCCCAGAAAGGAATCGCCATCCCCTCGGTGGGAGCCCCCGTCCCCGTTATCCCGGCCCCGATCGCGCCCACCGTTGCGACCTCGCTCTTCAACTTGCCCTCCCTGCCCATGCCCCTTCTTGCGCCGGTTGCCGCCGCCGCCCCTGTCCACGGCAGCCCGCCACCTCCCCCTCCGCCCCCTCCGCCGATCAAACCCATGCCTCGGATCGCCTTCTCGCAGACCTACAAATCCGATGGGATTGCCGTCTCCACGGACGGCACCACGGCCATCGTCAAGGGCGTCTCCACCCGTCTGCGTCGCCTTTCTCTCTGGTTTTACGATGAGTGCGCTCTGTAGGGCACAACGTCCTCCTGAGCGAGACGAAGATTACCCGCGGCTGGGTGGAGATCACCATCCTGGTGCACATTCCTCGTCTGTCGGGCAGTCCTTGGGGTGCGGCGCCTCTCATTTCTTCGCTTTAGAGCCTGCATCGTACTATGTGGGATGCGTTCCTGAGATCCCCACCCCCGCGGAGATGACGACCGGCTTCCGTCTTGCCGCCGTGCCGAAGAACGGCTGGTTTGTCACGGGATCCCCCTCCCCCTCTCATCCTATCCTCCTCACTCGCATTCTTCTCCAATTTTGCTCTAGGGGTCTGCACGACTATGAGCAAAGCGTGGGCATTTACTCGCGCAACGAGTTGGCCGCCCCGTCGAAGTCGGGCTTCAAAACCGGCAATTACGTCCGGATGCGCATTGATGTTGATGCGGGCGATCTGATCTTCTGGGTCAACGATGCCCAGTGCGCCGAGATCCGCAGGAACCCCCAAATTTCGGCTGGGTGCTACCCTATGTGCGTCATGTTCAATGAGTCTGTAGGTGTGTGTGTGTGTGGGTGGGGGTGGGGGGTGGGGGGGTGGGGGCTCTGTCTCTCATCGTTTTTTTGGTTTTCACTGCGTGCAGAGGCGCTGAATGGAAACTTGTCGCGGTGACCAAGAGCAATTAATTTTGTTGTGCGGTTTTTTTTTCCTTCTTTTTTTGCGGTTATTTTCCATTTGGGGGTTTGAGGAACAAGTCCGGCGATGAGTCTCGTTGTTCCGGGTTCCTTCCGCAAAGCCCCCTATTTTTGAAATGGACGACGTTCCCGAACGCAACAAGTTGAAGATCATTTTGTTGGGTGATTCTGCTGTTGGTCTGTTTGGATGCTTTCGAACCCACGATTTCCCCCCGGAATAGGCAAATCAAAACTGATTGAACGTTTCCTTCTTGATAAATAGTCTGCTTCCGTTTTTTTGTTGGTGATGGTCCAACAATTCCATTCTCACAGCCGCCCGCAGCAGTCATCTACATATGCTCTGAGTTGGTATCGTTACGAGGCCACAGTTGGAACTGAGAAAATTTTGATTGATTTTTGGGACACCGCCGGGCAGGTCTGCCGGATCCACGCGCACGGTGTCCGATCATATCCTTTCCAGGACACGTTCAACAGTGTGCACCCATCATATTATCAAGATGCCAATGCATGCATTCTCGTCTGTTGCTCGTCCCAGACACTCGCCATCACTCCTGCCGTTTTCACACAGTGTTTCGACGTTACCAGGAAAATTACATACCAAAATATGAAGCAGTGGTATGCAGAACTCCAAGAGCATCGCGCCGGCATTCCTGTTTGTGTGGCTGCTAACAAGATTGACAGTCTGTGTTGGGTCTGACTCGTCGTCTCACTCTCGTACTTTGCCTACGTAGTGGATATGAAGGCAGCCAAGAAGGCCTACAAATTCCCGGAAAAGCATCACTTGCCGGTTTACTTTGTCTCTGCCTCCAACGGGATTAACGTCGTGAAGGTCTGCGGACCCCGATCCACTTGGGCCTCACCGTCTATTTCGCTCTTCCCATCAGCTTTTCCAAGAGGCCATCCAGATGGCCTTCGGTGCGAAGGACACGGCCGGGGACGAGAGCTACAACAACATCATGCGGTTCCTCCGCGAGGTCGGCATCCCCCCCACCCTCTCCCCTGTACATTTCTTCATGGGGGGTCGCGCACAGGAATTCCACGGGGACGAGCTCGAGGACGACCTGGATACATCAACCCCGTCGGCCACACCCCCGGCTGCCCTCCGGCCCGGCCCGCCGCCCCCGCCCGCCTCGGCCACCCAGGTCGTTTCGGCCACGGTCGCGCCGCCCCCGCCGCCCGGCCGCCCGCGGAGGATGTAACCCCGCCTCTGTAGGCTGGGTCGCCTCGAGATGAAGACAGTTAACATTTTTTCTCATGTGGGCTGTGCTGGACACAGACCCACACGACCTGCTATCCCCCCCCCCCCCCCCCCCCCCCAGCCGGCTCAATGAAAACCGGTGTCGATTGTTTCGCAACCGCGGACGCCACGAAGGCAGAAAACAGCGTGGGAAGATCGGAGAAACCAACCCATGGAGACGCGCAGCTCGAGCGCAATCTCCTCCTGGGGAAGAGGAGCATGCATGTTGAGGCCCCCCAAGAGAAAACGGCCCCCCATCAGCCTGTGCCTGTACAAGGATTTTGATTGGCAGCACTGGACACTGCCCTGCCCAGTGGCCCTTCACCTCGGTGCCTCCCCGTCCCCGTCCCCGTGAACAGGGGCGGCCTCCACCACTGTCCCCGAGGTTGCTGCTGGCGGCTGGGGATCGGGGGGGTTGGTCGATGGGGCCGGGGCAGGAGCCGCCTCCTCCCGACTTGAGTTCCCGTCGTGGGCAGTGGGCGGCCTGGCTGCCGGCGACGCTGCTGCACCCGATTCCAGTGGGGGCCGGAGTTGTGGAGCGGGCACAGTCTCGGCTGCGAGCGCGGCCGGGTCCGGGCGAACTGTCGTCGGCTCCGCGGACTGCTGGGCCGAGCCGGCGGAGGTGGCCCGATGGCTTTGGTGCGAGCGGGGGCGCCCAGCCGAATCCAGGCTGCGCCGAAGCCCCGACTCCTCCCGGCTCCGGCGAAGCCCCGACGACGTGGTGGGCCGGTCGCCATCCTCCTGGCCGTGTTGCGATGCGGGCCGGGCGCCCACTTCCTGGCTGCGGCGAAGCCCCGACGATGTGGTGGGCCGGGCACCATCCTCCTGGCTGCGGCGAAGCCCCGATGACGCGGGCCGAAGCCCCGCCTCCTCCTGACTGCGCCGAAGGCCCGACGATGTGGTGGGCCGTGCGCCGTCTTCCTGGCTGCGGTGAAGCCCCGATGATGTGGTGGGCCGGGAGCCGCCCTGTGACCCCGGGCGGCCCGCCAGGGGCGCCAGGCTGCGCTCGAGGCTGCGGCGCAGGCCGGTGGGCGGCCGATCGGAGCGGGATGGCGGCCGGTCGCCGTCGGCGGGGTGATGGCGGTCCTCCGCCCGATCGTCCTGGCCGGTGTGCAGGGGCGACCGGGGGGCGGGCGATTCGCGGGAGCGCGGACGGGACGGGTCGTGGTTGTTGGTGATGCGCAGCGGGGACCCGCTGGAGGAGCGCAGATGGGCGCCGCCGCCCAGGGCAGGCGAGCTGCTGCGGAGCGGAGAGCCTGAGGAGCCGCGGGAGCCGGACCGGGGGCGGAGCCGCCCATCGATGGAGGCCTGCAGGGCGGCCCCCTCGGCCTCGGCCAGGGCGAGCGGATCCAACTCGGGGGGCGAGCTGCTCTCCTCGCCCATCGGGGGCAGCTCGTCCCCACCGTCGTCCAGCCGGACGGGGCTTGGGATGGGCGGGAAGTGCAGCGAGGAGGACGAGGCCAGGGGGTCGGGACGGCGCCCAAGGGCCGGTGTGGATCCCGTGGAACCTGGCGGAACACGAACCCGGGTGCCCCCGCAGTCCGTCGGAGGGAGCATGAAGCGGACGCAAGGGAGATGGAGAAGGGAGGCGGGAGGGGGGGGGGGGGGGGGGGGACAAGACGCGGACCGCCACCCGCGGCGCTGAGGAAATGCTCGAGGATCTCGTCGGAGGCCGACCGCCCCGCCCCTGGGCCCCCACCGGCGTGAGCCGCCCGGGAGGCAGTCGCATCCGCGACACGCTGAATGGGGGGGGAGGGGGGGAGGGAGGGGGGGCTCGTGAAAGGAGTGAGGAGAGCGGTGCGGACGGACCTGTAATTCTGCCGAACCGGTTCAAATCCGATGACGAAACAGCATCCAAGCGAAAGGATGAGGCGGATTCTCGGGTCATGGGCGCTGCCGACAGACCTTCGTCTTCCTCCTCCAACCCGTCGAGGCCAGGACCCGCGGCTGGGGCCGGGGGGAGACCGTCCGCCGAAAGGCTCGCCCGCATCATGGCCATGTCATCTTCAAAAAGAGGCGCAGACGTGGATGGGCGAGTGCCGGCATTCCCTTCGTCAAGGGAGTGCCGGGCCAGGAATTCCTGGAAATGCCAGATGCAATCGAGTCAATGGAGAGTGGTGTCAAGAACAGACACGGGCTGAGATCGGCGAAATGTAAGTGATCTTTTTTGGGTCAACCGGACGCCCGTAATACAGCAATCGGTTGTTGAGCTCGCCTGGACGAAAAAGGAGATGGTTTGCTGATCGGATGGCGATGGAGACAAACCAGAAAGTGTAGTTAATTGGTCTATCTTTGGCTGAATCACATATCGGTTGGGGAGAGTGTGGATTGGGACTGTAGGTCCGTTTTTCTTCAGTTTTGGATCGATGGGCGGAGCAACATAATGTAAATTGTATTCCCCTATATCATAAATTTTCCGGTGAATTTTTGTGTGGCCATCGCCTAACAACGTATGGCTGTTGCCCATCGGCGGGGCTCAACAATTCCTTCGTCAACCGGTCGAGCTTCTTCGTCCTTTGGGTTGAAGAATCTGAATTGCTTCCGATGTCTCTGAAGGTCGCCTTCACCTCCTCCGTGTGTCCCTCTCGTTTGACACATGCGGCTTTAGGCAATCATCGCCCCTTCGATGCTCTCGTCCGACTTTGCTCAACTGGCAAAGGAGGCCAATGAGATCGTCGCCGTGAACGGGGCTGACTGGCTGCACATGGATGTGATGGACGGGTTTGTGTGCACTTGCACTTTTCGCAGCCAGCTCATCCACTCGGTAGTCATTTTGTCAACAACCTGACCCTTGGTGCCCCCGTCATCCAGTGCCTGCGCAAGCATACCCCTGCGTTCCTGGATTGTCACCTGATGGTCGAGATTTTTCTCCCTCAATGTTGACCAATGCACGATTTCGTAGGTTGAGCGGCCCCAAGATTACATCACACCCTTCAAAAATGCTGGGGCGAACCTGTTTACGTTCCACTACGAGGCCACTGGTCCGCGGCACTCTCTTCTTTGCATTTCTATGTGTTTTGTTTCTTTTTTTCTCCAGGCATTCCCGGCAACCCTATCACCCCCATGGAGGTTGTCCAGCAGGTGAAGCAGGCGGGCATGTTCTGCGGAATCTCCATCCGGCCACCCACTCCGGTGGATGTCCTCCTTGGTTCGCCGCACCCACTCGCACGTCCACGTCCACATGCGTACCCTCCTCACTGTATGACACACACATCCTCACACTTCGTTCCTTCTTTACACGACACATCCTCACACGCATGCTCACGCGCCTGCCGGACAGGCACACATCCATTCCCCGCACCACACGCACGCCCACAACTCACCTCCTCTCGACCACCCCCAGACTCGGGTCTGGCCGCGGCCGTGGACATGGTGCTCATCATGACCGTCAACCCCGGTTGGGGTGGCCAGAGTTTCATGGGCGAGATGATGTCCAAGGTCACATCCACCAATCGTCACCCTGACAGCCAGGATCACCGTCGTCTCCGTAACCCCAGGTTCACACCCTGCGCGAGCGCTACCCGCACCTGCTGATCCAAGTAGACGGAGGCCTCGGCCCGGATACCATCGACACGGCGGCTCGTGCCGGGGCCAATGTCATCGTGGCCGGATCCAGCGTGTTCAAGGCCGCCGATCGGAAGGGAGTCATCGAGACGCTCCGCACCGCAGGTCTGCGCTTTTTTTTTTGCCGGAATTTTATCATGTCGATCTTTCCTCTGGTGCCGGCTTTTCCCCACCAGTGGCTGCTCACGCTGCTGCGATCCCTCACGAGGCCATCGTTCAGGCCACCCTGCGCGGCAAAGAGCAGACCCACGTCGCTGCGCATCATTAACAGAAGGAGGAAAATTGGCTGGCCCGAGATTGTCAGAGCAAGGGCGGCGGGCAGATGGACTGGAAGAACAAATCAAACAAAGTCAGACACAACTTGACAGAAAAATTTGGGTTTCTCACCTCAAGTGGGTTAGAAACTATCTCGGCGAATGCAAGAAAGAGTTGTTCCTGTGTCTCCTTGGGCGGAGCAGGGGATGATTAAGCTCATTAGTTCTGACGGTTTTGAGTTTATTGTTGGCAAAAAAGAGGCTCTCGTTTCTCAAACCATTCGGTCGATGTTGCAAAGTCTGTCCTCCGTTCGCTGGGTTCCCATCCTCCGCTCCCACTAGCTGGTTCTTTCCGCGAGACCCGGGATGCTACAATTACTTTCCCAGAAATTAACGGAGAACTCCTTGAAATCGCCATTCAGTCTGGCCATTCTCTGCCTCGTTTTCTATTGAAGTGGCCTCTTCCTCTCCATAGGTATTTTTACTACAGAACTCGGAGCGCTCAAAGGAAAGCGCGGGGTGATTCCCCACCAGAACAGTTCAATGTCCCACCACAACTGGGCCTCCAATTACTAATGGTGGCCAATTATCTCAACTGCTGAACAACTCTTTTCCTGTACATTGTGCACCCTCCAGCTACCGACCAGACAACCAGGCATTCTCCACAACCACAATTTTGTTCATCTGCACCCTCGTTGGCGACGAATCCCCCCCCCCCCCCCCCCCCCCCCCGGCGGGTGAAGTCACCTCCCGACAAGCAGCGCCGCCCTGTGTCCAAGCGTCAACAACATCTCGCCTCCCAGCGGTCTCGATCCGCCGCCTTCAGGGGGACCGCCACCCCAGGGACGGCAGCGCAGAGAGACAAGTTCTTAAATGTTTTTCGACGCGCAGCAACAAGGACAACAGAGTCACCATGACAACAGGGTCACCAGGACAACAGAGTCACCATGACAACAGGGTCACCAGGACAACAGGACAGCCGAAGCCGAAGGACAACAGGAGGTCTCACCCAGAATAAAACCCAATACGAAAACCACTTCGCACGCATGAGAACGGCCAAATCAGACACAGGGGAAGGAGGACGGACGGGGGGAGGCCAGAAAAACGGGACATAAAGAAATCTGAGAACCATGAAAACCAATGATAAAAGGGGAACGGAGGAGCAAGATTAAGCGATTACGTAACAAGCGCCCGGCAGGGTGGATGACAGGCTTCAGATGACGGAAAAAAGGAAAACGAAGAGAAGGGAAAAGGACGGCAATTCGCTCGACAGCATGACGACACACTGGCCTTGACGACACAGCAGCACACCTCTCCCGAGAGAGACGACACGATGAGAAACGCGCCGAGGGAACGCAGACAACAGCAACAGCACAGCACAGCAGACCGGATGCCGAATGAGGGAAACCAATCCGACAAAAAAAACACACACGTGCATGCACACGCGGCGATAAGCGAGCGCGTGGGGCGTGGGGCGGGGGTGAAGAGGGGGTGGGGGAGAAAAAGAAAATCTGGGAGGGGGAGGAGGGTGGGGGTGACGGCAGAGCGCACAGCATCACAACGAGACGAGCAAAACGGATGCCCCACATTGGGCGCGCACCCCCTGCTGACCGACGCGTGGGCGACGCGTCCGTCTGGCCAACAGACGGGCCGGGGGGGCGGCTAGTGGTACAAAGGGGCAGCATCGACAGCAGCAGCAGCATCGCCCCCGGTTTGAGTGGCGGTGATGCGGCCTTACGAGACCCCGTGCCGGGTGAGGAACTTGCCCAGGGGGATGTCGTACTTCATGAAGTGCGGCAGGATGGGGAAGTTCCGCAGGCAGGTCGTCAGAACCTCCATCGCGTCGGGCCGCCGCTCGAAGAGGGCCTTCCGAGGCACCCCGAACTGCCGCCCCACAGCGGAGCGCAAACGCACACCAGCCCGGACCCCGGTGAGTCGTAGTGGCCGTGACGTTTCCTTCGAGGATGCGGCAATTTTTTGCTCTGTCCGTCCGTCTCCGGCTCATCCACAAATCTCCGCGCGCCCCCGAAAGGCACCCCCACACACAAAAATACACGGACTGCGCGGTTGACGGCCCCATGGTCGTCGACGTGTGCCCGCCTGCCGGGGGCCGAGTAGATCTTCATCAGGCGCTCCTCGGCGTCGAAGGCCCGCTGGACGGCCCCCATCAGGGCGTCCAGGGCCTCCAGAATGGCCTGGGTGGCCCCGCCGCCCGTGCGGTATGTGCGCGGTATGGAGGAGGAGAGTGAGAAGCCGCTTCGGCGGGGCGGGGAATTGGAGCGTGCGTGGCGTGGCGTGGCGTGGCGACCGGATTTTGGATGAGACGACGCGAAGAAACGCACGGGGAAGTTCGGGCAGCGAGCCCAAGCGGTCCCGGGGCGACCCAAATGGGACACGGACAACGAGGGCAGGCAGGATCCGGGAGGAGGGGACGCCGGGCGCGGACCTCGATGGGCTTCATGGATGCGATGGCCTCGCGGAGGGCGTCGTTGAGAGCCAGGGCCGCCCCGTGGAGGTCGTCCAGCTCCTTGACGTTCATCTGCACCATGGCCGAGGTCAGCCGCTGGCCCAGCTCTGGGTATGGTCCCCCGGGGAGAGGCATACCCACATGGAACGGGTATGATGAGGGGCGGATGAGGCAGCCATGGAACGGGGGAAAGGGACAATGACGGCGAGGCGAAGCGGGGGCGAAGCGGGGGGGGAGAGGCGGGGCGGGGCGGCGGACCGAAAGCGGCATCGGGCAGGAGGGCCCGCATGAGGGCCGTCTTGGTGACCTCGCCCTTGATCAGCGTCACCCGGAACAGGAAGACTGTGGGCCCCGGAAAGGTGACAGGACGCCAAGCCGCGCGCCACCCCACCCCGGCCGCGCGTTGCCCCCAGTGACAAAACCGAGAGGATGAAAATTGGGTAAGTGACACTCGCGCCGGGATGGTGGCATTGGCAGTGGCAAGGCAGGGGCGGAGGCGGGGGCACGGACGGTACGACACGGCCAGGGCGATGAAGCAGAGGCTGTAGCAGACGGAGACGGTCGTGCCCTGGTGGGCGGCGGCATCCAGGAAGGCGCTGTAGCAGCGTCGTCCCGTGGATGAGGTGAAGAAATGGTGGGTGAGTGTCGCATGCGTGGGGGCATCACATATATTGCCCACGGTCATTCATGATCACAGGGAACATTCGCTTTTTTGGAGGGTGGGATGGGATGGGATGGGATTGCGGACTCGGTGAAGCTCATGGTGATCCGATCGAAGCCGTCGGGGAGGTCGTGCTCCCAAGCCTCGTCCACGATGTGGAAATTGACCTCACCCGGGGTCAGCTCCCCGTTGCCCAGCGAGGCCAGACGGAGCACCGCGTCCTGATAGCTGCGCGCACAGATGGAAAGGTCAAATTGAGCGGGGGATTGGTTGGAGATGGGAGCAGTTGGAACTGGGCGAGCCCGGGTGCAGTAAAGAGAGATGCCACGAAGTTCGATAAGCTTGTACCTGATGGGGGTCTTGTTGGTGAGATCGATGCGGTTCCAGTTGGAGTCGGTTGTGTGAACGTGCAACTCATCGATGACCAGGCCGAGACAGGCGGTGGAAGAAGGATGCATGACGATGACGATGACGATGACGATGACGATGACGATGACAATGATGCCGATGATGCCGATGACGATGCTGGATGGTGGCGGCAGTGGCGGACAGGGCCATGAGGCCGTTGAGGGTGCCGTTGGCGGGCCACTCGGCGATGCGTCCCGGGACGCACCCCGCCTGATCGTAGAGCCAGCACCGGCCCACCCCGTACTCGATGGTCGTCCGGTCGGGCGACTGCCACAGATCCTGGGGGACCGTCAGCGCGCCATACGTGCCGCCCGTCCTGATGAGGGCAAGCAAGAGAGAAGGCCAGTGAGTCACAAGCGGCGCATGCCCCTGGACGCGCGCACATGCTCCTGGCAGACATGCCCCGGCCCACATCCCCCAAGCACAGACGCACATGTCCCCTCGACCCTGATGATCCATATCACGGGGCTGCTTCAGAGACGCCGCACTCTTGCCCGCACGCACGTTTCCCGTGTGTGTCTATGTCGGAGGGCATGCCCGTACTGTTGGGCTGTCAGCGGGCGATCCGCCTGTGCGTTGGCAGAATCGGGAGGGCGAGGGGGCAGGCGGACGTGACGATGGTGTTGAGGGCGGTCAGGTTGGCCAGCGAGGCGAGGGCCTGCCGCCTGAGCAGATCCCGGGAATGCTTCACCAGCGGGAAGGAGACCTCCTCTTGCAGCCTGTCGAGGGTGAGGAAGGGAAGAAGAGGGAGGAATGGAGGAAAAGGGAGGCTTTTTGAGGCGCAGGCACATTATTCCTCGCCATCAGCAGCATCATCGCCACGCACCCGCTCCGCCGCCACACCACTCGCTCAAGGCACCAATAACGTCGACTTTCCGCCAGCTGCGCGCCATTTGAGAGGCCGTTCTTGTCCGAGTGGCCAGTCCCTTTGCTCCACTCAAACAACTCCTGTTGCTGCGGCTGCGCCTTGACCCTGCTGGTGGCGCCGGCGGCATATCACCCCCCCCCCCATCATCATCATCATCATCATCATCATCATCATCATCATCATCATCATCATCATCATCATCATCATCATCATCACCCAATCATCATCATCATCATCATCATCATCATCATCATCATCATCATCATCATCATCATCATCATCATCATCATCATCATCATCATCATCATCATCATCATCATCATCATCATCATCATCATCATCAACCACCAACCACGGACAGGCTCCGGACGCGTCCATCGATGGCCTGGTCGATCTCGGCCGAGGGTGCGTAGCGGATGGTGTGATTGTTGACCAGCTGGAAGACCAGGTTGCTGGTCAGCCCCATCTGGGCGACCCGTTGGCCTGTCGCCAGGGACAGGGGGAAATGCCCGCAGCAGCAGAGAAATCAGCAGGGACGGGGGGACACGTGCAGCAGAGAGAATGGCCATCAGCGGCATGTCGCCATGGACGATCCGGGGAGGAACAAGCGGGGTGTCATAGACGGCACATTCTTGGGGGAGCATGGGTCTCGGATCACGCCATCTTTCTCAGTCCCATGCCCCAGCTCTGTGGAAATTGCGAGGATGCGAATCGCCCCATCTGCAGCCCATCCGACCAGCTTGCCACTCACTCCATCTGCCCGCCTGCCGGGGGCACCGCCCCACCATCGCGAAGACACTCTGTCCTGCAGTCTGTCTGTGCGTCTGTGCGTCTGCTCTGGCTGTGTGTGCAAGCGCGGGCCGGAGAGGGCGACCTGGGTCTGGATGGGCTGTGATGACCTGTCCATGGGAGTGTGGCTGCCACGGACCGGAGAGGGCGACCTGGGTCTGGATGGGCTGTGATGGCTTGTCCATGGGAGTGTGGCTGCCACGGACCGGAGATGGCGACCTGGGCCTGGGCGGTGATGATCTGGCCGCTGGTGGCGAGGCTGATGCAGCCGGCCAGCAGGATGATCCCCGTGACCAGCACGAGGGCCGACGTCACACGGATGGGAAGGCCTGCGCGAACCGGTGGGGATGGGGGGATGGGGATGGGGGGAGGGAGCCGCCCGATGGGAAGGAAGATCAGGGGGGGGAGGGAGGGGGACGATGATGGGAATCGCCAGGGACAACGAGAGCAACATCCATTGGCGAGACGGGGGCGTCGTTGCGCAGGGGAATGAGAGCCCGGGTTGAGGCTGGGAGAGGACGAGATGCCGGGAGGGGTAGTGGTGCGGGAGACGGGGGAATGGGATGAGTGGCGGGGGGATGGGATGAGGGCGTGATGACGACTGGGATGACACTGTGCTGGTGGATGGCAGAACAGCGGGATACGATGTCGTGAACCCATGTGCTGAACCGCTACGGACGCGGTGAGACGACCGCCAGGTGGGAGAGGGCCACGGCCTTCTTGTGGGCCTCTTTCTCGTCCTCCGGACTGGCGGCCGCCTGATGGCCCTCGCCCTCGCCCTCGCCCTTTGTAGGTGGCTCGGCCGGCCCGTGCCCATGTCCGCCTTTGGCCGGCGGGTTCGCGTTTGCAGAGACGGGGGCTGGGGCCGCTGGGGCCACTGCCACTGCCGGCTCCCTGTCTTTCTTGGCCTCCGGCCGGTCGGCGGCCTGCAGCAAGGCCGCCAGCGACTCAAACGACCCATCGGGTGTGTGCGGCGGGCTGCTTGCGGGCTGCGGGTCCCCGGCCTGGGTGAGCTCCACCACCAGGGCCGGTCGCATGACCTCCTCGGCCTCGGCCATCAGCAACCCGATCGACTCGGTGCCCGAGGCCGACCGGCCCAGGGCAAGCAGCGGGGGGCTGATGCGGGCGCCTTCCGAATCGCTCGTGTCAGGCTCCAGGGCGGGCGGGGCGGCCAGGGTGCGGGTGGTGGGCGGGCCGCTGAGCGAGGTAGGCGGCTGGGCGGCAGAGGGAGCGGCGCCCGCGGGGGCGCGGGTGGTGGGCGGCGAGTCGGGAAGGTCATCCGGGTCGTCCGCCACCTGCTGCATCAGGGCAACCTCCTCTGGATGTGCGCACGTGGCGGCAGGCGGGGAGGCAGAAGCGCGTGAGTTGGGGAAGAGGATGAGAGAGCGCATCACCATCACCATCACCATCACCATCACCATCACCATCACCATCACCATCACCATCACCATCACCATCACCATCACCACCACCACCACCACCACCATCACCATCACCATCACCATCACCATCACCATCACCATCACCATCACCATCACCATCACCATCACCATCACCATCACCATCACCATCACCATCACCATCACCATCACCATCACCATCACCATCACCATCACCATCACCATCACCATCACCATCACCATCACCATCACCATCACCATCACCATCACCATCACCATCACCACCACCACCACCACCACCACCACCACCACCACCACCACCACCACCACCACCACCACCACCACCACCACCACCACCACCACCACCACCACCACCACCACCACCACCACCACCACCACCACCACCACCACCACCACCACCACCACCACCACCACCACCACCACCACCACCACCACCACCACCACCACCACCACCACCACCACCACCACCACCACCACCACCACCACCACCACCACCACCACCACCACCACCACCACCACCACCACCACCACCACCACCACCACCACCACCACCACCACCACCACCACCACCACCACCACCACCACCACCACCACCACCACCACCACCACCACCACCACCACCACCACCACCACCACCACCACCACCACCACCACCACCACCACCACCACCACCACCACCACCACCACCACCACCACCACCACCACCACCACCACCACCACCACCACCACCACCACCACCACCACCACCACCACCACCACCATCACCACCATCACCACCATCACCACCATCACCACCACCACCACCATCACCACCACCACCACCATCACCACCACCACCACCACCAACAACAACATCACCACCAACAACATCACCACCAACAACATCACCATCATCGGGGTCCGGAGCAGGGCAGGATGGCCGACCGTGGGGCTCCTCGGCCTCCTTCTCGCGCTGGTCCTGCAGCCGGTTGAACTCGGTCCGCACGTCTGCGCCCAGAGAGGGCGGGGGACGGAGAGGAGTCGAAGGCCGATCGATGATCATGCGACACCACCACGAACATCACACCCGTCCATGCAGATGGAGGAGATGCCATGAGCGCATGCCAAGCACGCGGCACAGTGGACAGGGCGGTTGGCGGGGACGAGGGCTGGGGGCTGGGGGCTTTGGGGGCTGGGGCTGGGGGCTTGGAGGGTGGGAGCGGACTGTCTTTGGTGAGGTTGAAGTAGTACGCCAGCACCGACTGACGCGAGCGGGACACCCGGCGGAGGGCCGCCCAACTCAGCAGACCCCCCAGCAGGCAGAACCCGATGGCCACTAGGCCGTTCCACAGGGGCGCGATCCGCTATGATGGGGGGGGGGGGGGGGGGGAGAGGATGTTGGTTGGGCGATGATGATGATGATGATGATGATGATGATGACGACGACGATGATGATGATGCGCGGGGTGGGTGGGGGGGGTATCAGAGACCATGACGCGGCAGTGGGCGTCGGACGCCTCGGCCGTGGCGAATGTGATGGCGGTGAGGGCCGGGCCCAGGGTCAGCGGCCCGTTGAGGACCAGATAGAGGAGCTCGCCCAGTGAGTGGTCGCCCCTGCCCCCAGAAGAAGAAGAAGAATCGGATGATGATCCGGTGATGGCGTGATGGTGATGGTGATGGTGATGCTGATTGGGTGATGAAGTCATGGTGGTGATGGTGGTGATGACAAAGAGTGATTGGGTGGGAGCTGTGAATTGGAGGCCTTGCATCCGGAGGGAATAGGGGGGAGGGAGGGAGGGGAGGGAGGAGGAGGAGGAGGGGGAGGAGGAGCGCGGTCCCCATATGGAGCAGCAGTCGCGCGAAGCCCGATCTCGAGCGGGTCAGCGGTGGCGACGGACGTGATGTTCTCCGGGGGGATGAGGCCCAGCCGGCGAGCCTTGCTGGCATACTCGAGCGCAGCGACCCACTGCCCACACCCCGTGCCCACACACAGAGCCAGCACAGAGGGAGAGGGATGCCATGCCGCGCAGTGAGATGCCATGCTCCCGCAGTGAGATGGAGGAGGAGGAGGTGGCTGGGTGGCTGATGCGGGGCGGACGGCCTGCTGGCCTCTGTGCGTGGCGTGGCGTGGCGTGGCGGGTAGGGTCGGACAGGGCGTGACGCGGGGCGGGGCGGGCGGACGGACCAGGGTCGATTGCTCGAAGGTCATGGTGGCCAGGGCGCCCTGGGCCGCCACGGGCAGCAGAACTTCGGATGTGCCCGTCTGGAGAAGGGGTGGTTGTTGTGGTGGTGGTGATGTGGGAGGCAGGCAGCGGTGGATGTGTAAGCAGTGTCATGGCACAAGCCAACGTGACGTCATGACTCAGCCATCGGGGGCCGGAAGTGGTGGAGGCAGGGACAGCAGGCCGACCGCATCCACTGGGCGAATCAGCCATATCAGGGGGCCGGAGTGGGGGAGGGCAGAGACAGGGACGACCGTCCGCTGGACGAATCAGCCATATCGAGTGGGGGAGGGCAGGGGCAGGGGCAGCAGGCCGACCGTCCACTGGGCGACGAGGGCCCCCTGGGCGCCGGTGGCCATGAGGGTCTCGTCCAGCCGCGAGCCGAGCGAGAAGAGCCGGCCCAGCATCACGGCCGCCTGGGTCTGGGCCGCTGGGGGCGGGAGACGGGGTCGCGTGAAAGAGGACATGAGGTGCGTAAATGATGAGAAGCGTCCTCCTCTTGTGGATGTGCCGCATGGGCCACCCGTGTGACGACCTGAAGGGCACAACACACCACCAAAAACCCCAGTGAATCCTTCTTCCACCGAGCCCACTGCGTCCCACTGCGCCAACACGCCCTCTTCCGGTGACCCACTGCGTACCAATTCCACGGAATTCCTTCCCCTTTCCTCTTGACTGATTGCGGTTGCGGGCGATGGATGGCGGGCGTTGGATGGCGGTGTGAGCGGTGTGTGTGGGTGTGTGGGGTGGGTGCGGGGGGGGGGGGGGGGGGGCGGGGGCTCTGTGTGCGTGGCGCAGACCCCAGGTCAACATGGCGGGGCACCCCAAGTCGTCCATTGCGCCGGGGCCCTCGATGCCGCGCGGGGCGCCCGTCATGAGCACCTCGAGCAGCTTGCGGCTCTGGTATGCGATCGACTGGACCAGCGCCGAGCAGTTGGAGTTGCCCCGGACGAAGCCACCCATGCTGCTCGAGGTGGCCAGGGTCTGGCGCCAGCGCAGAAGAAGGCGGAAGGGCCACCCCCCCAGAGGGAAGGAAGATGACGGGAAAATCGGGTTGAAACCACAAGAATGGCCTGAGGTGGCGACAGCTCATCACACACCGTCGGCCGTCCCATCACCAGGCCCATCACCAGGCCCATCACCAGGCCCATCACCAGGCCCATCACCAGGCCCATCACCAGGCCCATCACCAGGCCCATCACCAGGCCCATCACCAGGCCCATCACCAGGCCCATCACCAGGCCCATCACCAGGCCCATCACCAGGCCCATCACCAGGCCCATCACCAGGCCCATCATCCTCATCCCCCAGCAGCATGAGCATGAGCATGAGCATGAGCATGAGCATGAGCATGAGCCATTCCCTTGGCGCCGCTGCCGACCTGGAACTGGGTGTAGAGCAGCACCACCAGGGCGGCCGTGGCGGCCATGTGCAGGGCGAACAGCAGCCAGCCCATGGCCGACTGCTGGTAGTCATCCTCGGCGGCCTCGTCGGCCGCGTCGCCGTCGTCCTTCGCGTCGCACTTCTTGGTGGCGTGGTGCCGATTGACCAGGAAGGCCACCACCGAGCTGGCCAGGGCAAGATGGCGGGTGCGGAGGCGATGATGATTTCAGGGAGGGAGTGAGGACGGCCCGCTCAGGTCCCACCCCACCACTCTCAGCTGACCCGAGATATGGCATGGCTTGTGTGTTGTGTGTTTGTGTGTTTGTGTGTTTGTGTGTGTGTGTGTGGGGGGGGACCAGGAACCGGACCGGTGAGTGAACTTGGCCGTCTCCTCCTCGACCCCCAGGGAGAGCTTGCTCCCCGCCGTTTGTGCTGGTGGCGTTGGTGCTGCCCGGGTTGACGCTCCCGGCGCCGCCTCGGGCCGCCCCCACGGCACTGGCCCCGTGGATTGCGGTCTTGGTGGACGTGGCCCGGATGGCGGTCGTGTCCCCGTCCGTGTCTGAGGGAAGGGGTGGATGAGTGAGATATGACGGAATGAGGCATGCGAGGGGATGGGGGGGGGGGGGGGGGGGGGGGTATGATCAGGGGCGAGGTGGATGGGTGGTGGATGAGACACGACAGAATGAGGAGGGCAATGCCCAGTCGTGGCGGTGGTGGGGGTGGATGAGACATGGCGAAATGCCCACCCAAGTAAGGGCGTACGGGATGGGTGGGGCCGGATGGGACATGGCGGGACGAGGAAGATGGCGCTCATGTGGTGGGAGGGGCACCAGGGGTCAGGATGGCAGACCCGTGGCCCCACCTGCCTTGTCCTCCTCGGTCTGGTCGGCCTGGATGAAGAGCGCGTCCGAGAGTACTGTGTCCCCGTACAAATCCTGCAGCAGCGACCCGTAGGCCCTGCAAGGCGGGCGAGGGGAGCAGCACAAAGGGAGGGGTCAGCGAATATAAATGCTGTGGGCGATCAGGAGGATAGAGACGGACAATCCGTTGCCAGGCAGCCATCCACAAACGGGGGGCCACAGGCAGATTCTCCACAGAATGGACACCATTCGGAGACAGATCGCAGCCACCGATCCACCCCAGCAACGGCACCCACCCACTCGCAGACGACCTCATGCTGAACACAACCGCCAGACAGGCATCTATTCGGCATCGCGGACGGACCTCATGATGGAGACGTTTGCCGGGAATGCCTGCAGCAGCGAGGAGTACGCCTCGAGGGCCGTGTTGGCGTGGGCCACGGCCGTGTCGAGGAGCGGGGGCAGCCCGGCCATGTTGTACTGGGGCCGCATCAGGAAGGCCCACACACGCGCCAGCCGATCTGGTGGGCCCCCCCGAGGCGGGTAGGAGATGAGCGGGCTGTGAGCACATAGTGGGCGAAATGGCCGGGTGGCGGTTGGTACGTTTTTCACCCGGGCAGCTGATGGGGACGATCGGCATCCCTCCGGATCGTATCGGTATGGGCGAGGCGGCAGTTCATTTGACTCCCGAATCGAATCGACTCTCTCCAAGGTGACTCCCAGAGACGGGATGATGATGATGAGGATGATGATGAGGATGATGATGATGATGATGATGATTGGATGATGATGATGATGATGATTGGATGATGATGATGATGGTCGGCGATGATGATGATGAGGGTTGGACAGACTCTTTGCACGGCGGTGGTGGGACTGGGCTTGGCGCAGCTGGCGCCGCAGGGTGAGGGCGCTCAGGACACCGGCGCGCTGGAGGCCTTCCCCGGCCTGGAGCCAAGCAGAAGCAAGGAGCCAAGAGTGAGGGCGATGACAGTGGTGACAGAAGAGAGGCGATTGTGACCAATGCCAAACAATGATGATGGATGATGGTGGTGGTGGTGGCCGAATCCATGACAACCAGCGCGAGCCCCCCCCCCCCCCCCCCCCCCCCCCCGCCAATAGCCGCCACCGTCCACCTCATCTGTGCCTCATCTGCAGGTGCGGCACGCGACACCCGGCCAGCCCCCGGACCACTTCGAATGCGTGCCCCCCCACCACCTCCCCAAAGGACACAACCCCACACCAGGCGACCCGGCCAGCCCCCGGACCACTTCGAATGCACGCTCGGCGGCGTCGAGGCTGAAGCGGGTGTCCAGGGCCGGGTCGGGGAGCATGCTCGCCCGCCGGATGACCGTAATCGCGGCCCCCTGGTTGCGCTGGAACCGCTGCGGAGATGAAGAATGGGAGGGGAAAAGGGAGAAGGAAAGGGGGTGGGAGGACGGAGGTGGTGAGAGAAGAATGGTTGAAGAGATGTGATAGGCCCATGCCGTCCTCCAAGGATCGTTCTTCTCGTTTTCAATTTTCCGTCACTGCACACACATCCGGTCGGGCGGACCTGGAGGAAGTCGGCGTAGTTGAGGAGCAGCCCGAAGGACTGCGGGAACTTGGCCAGGCCCTTCGAGTAGATCGCATCCGCATAGTTGAGCAGCACCTCGTTGCCGGCCGCGTCGCCCCTAGGCGAACCCCCCGCAAGCACCGCGTGCCCCAATTAAGGAAGGTCAGACCACTGCTGTGGCGAGACGACAACCAAAGGGACCGACTTGCGGCGATGGCAACGCCGTCTTCGGTTTTCCGTCACTCTGGCAGCGCAGCGGGGGCAGGAATGGAGGGCGGGGGACGGACCAGCGCAGGAATCGCGTGGCCCACTCGACGCTGAGACTCCACCGGCACCGGGCCACGATGGCCTCGGGGGGGATGAGGCTGGGTGCCCCGGGCCCCGTGGCGGCGGCCTCGGGCACCGGAGGGGCGGCGCCGGATCGGGGCAGCAGACCAGCGGCCGAGATGGAGGACGAGCAGACCGAGCCGTCGACTGGTGGATGCCGACAGTACCCACGAGAGAGCGGCCCGTGAGTGGGTGGATCCAAAAACAGAAGCCCGAAGGGAGGGGTGAGGGGGGCTGGCAGTGAGATGGGCGGCGGACCTGGAAGGACGTGGAAATCGGGCAGGGGCTGAGGGACGTTGGCCATTCGGCGCACTTCGGCACGGGTCAGCGCCAGCTTCCGAGTGTACCGGCGATCTGCAGGCCGAGACACGGGGTTGGGGGGTTGGGGGTGGGACAGGCGGTCACATATCAGCCCGCATGCGAGGTGGCTGGCCAACAGACAGATGGCCCAGACGGCCAGGGGTGTGGTGGCCAGGCAGATGCCCGCCAGGACAACAAAGGGAACCCAGCCCGACGCCTGGCCGGGCAGGCCCAGGTTGAGGACACTCCACTCCAAGGCCGCCAGAAGGCACACCCAGTACTGGCCCATGTACTAGAACGCGAAAGGGGTTGCGGTGAGGGACGGGAGGGGCGGGCAGACGGACCAGCATGTTGGCGAGCCGGGTGTGGTAGGGCAGCATCCAGATGAGCACCGCAACCATCATAAAGGCAGCCACCAAATAGAACACGGCTCTCAACACCAGATGGGCCGTCAGGACCCGCGTGGCGCAGATCACCAAACATTTGCAGGCGGTCTGGTGGTAATAGAGTGAATGGAGGAGAGACCCCGCCAACAGACCACAAGAAGGTCATAGCGACCTCGGATGCGGCTATCGAACCCCGTCGCTGGAAACACGCTAGACACGAGTATTGGTCGGTGTGCTGGCGGGGAGGATGCAGACAAGAGGGAACTGCCGGCAGCCAGGAGCAGGAAAAGGGTCAGGATGACCAGATCGATGGCCGATGGCACGATGTGTGGCATACCCCAACAGGCCACGGCAGGAAAGAGGTCGTGGGTGACAGTTCCATCACTCCCATAGCGGCAATCGAGGACATCGAGGAAGGAGCCCAACATCGGGATGAAAAGAACCCAGGCTACGAACCGGGCGGGTGGAGATTTGTGGAGGAGCCGGAGAGACGAACAGACAGAGCAAAAAATTGCCGCATCGAAGGAAACGTAACGGCCACTACGACACATGAAAGTCGGGACGGAGTTGGGGGCCGACAACCAGACCAGCACTGCATCGTGATGTTTGATGAGGGCGCCAAGGATCAATGCGGTCGTCAGGAACAAAACCGTAACCGCTGCACATATACTGAAAGACGCATAAATTGCAGTGAGTGATGCTCCGCCAAATGAAAAGTCGATAATATGAAGCGGGATCGCCACGTACTGCGTTGTCCAAAAGACCGCTGGGACTTGTACAAAACAAAAAAATAGTTGCAAGGACTGTAGAGTGAACATCACAGCCTTCCATCGCGGGAGAGGTTTGTCGACCTTGATGGTTGATTGCGAAAAAATTGGGATGATTTGATTTGAACAATCGGCAGACTTTCAAGAGATAAAACACAGAAAAAAATGCCCTTTCTAAACGAGGAACAAGTCCAGCACGTTGGGCCATGACCTCGAAGGAGAGGAGGCAACCAACCCGACTGAATCACCCCGCAACAGTCCCGTTTGCCTCTGAAATCTCCCGCCCCTCCTCGGTGATCGGGCGTCCCAAGGGACAGTTCGCACGATCGGAGAACTCTTCCCAGTCCGATTATTTAGTCGGATCCCCTTTTATTTCCCCTCCCGAGGTGAAAAATGGGAAAATGTCGCACATGTTTTTAACACAAAATCTCAAAAAACCATGAGAACATGAAACAGCTGGTATCGGCTCTCTCGAAACGAAAAACGGCCGGTCAAGGAAATCTGTCTCGTTCTCCCGGTGCTACCCACATTATCATCAAAATTCAAATTCCTTTCGTCCTTCCCCCTCCTTTCATCGTTCTTCTCCGGCCCCTTCGTCCCCGGGCCAACACGTTTTTTCCCCCCTCGAGTGGGTGTGTTTTTCCCGTTTTTTGACACAACCAGGACTTCATTTTTCGGCGTTTTCGACGACAGAGCTTATTCCTACCTTCGTTGCGCACGTTTCTGTGTCAAAAGGTCGGCTGGTTCACCACTCTACGCTTCGCACGCACGGCCGACATCTATCACATTTTTCTGACGGTCCCTCCTTTTCCCACTCTTCTGGACCAATCAAATGCCTTCAGAGATTCGAGCAATGGCAAGGATAGCAAAACTATCGGCAACACACATCTGTCGTTCGAATCACGGTCGCCCAGGGCTCACACCGCGATCCTGCCTTCTGAAGATCAGTGGCACAGAGCCCCGGGGCAGCCAGCTCGTGGGCAACCGAGTTATCCCTGGGCCCCGAGGAGGAGATCCGGGAGTGGCCCCAATGGGCCAGTAGTACGGGGCCGTGACGACTGATCCTCTGGACGACCCGGCAGTTCGCACCGAGCAAACTTTGAGTAGTCTTGCTGCGGGGGGCCGGGAAATATGATGGAGCAAAGTTGACTCAATGCGTCGCCGATGGTGGTGGGCTCCCTGCGAAGCCCCCGAGCCTTTTGGATGGGCTCAATCGCCGGGGATCAATTTCCTTGTCCGTCTGACAGTCGGCCTCGGAGGAGGCTAAGTAGATGGAAGACTTCCCAAAAGGTTGCTTTCCTTCAGAGGGTGTATAGACTAATCTTTCTTCCCTCACCCCTTTCATCGTTCTTCTCCGGCAATTGCCCCATTGTCCCCGGGCCAACACCTAATCTGCTTTCCTTCTCCGGCCGAATTATCCGGTACAACCTCGGCGATAGAGACCCTTAATGCAAGGCCGTCCAACGCCAAGCTTTGGTCCTCCCTTCGGACCGCCACCATACGGCGGAGCTCCGCCGTTTGGTTACTACGGCGGACCCTATGGTGGCCCTTATGCTCCACAAATGGTGGGACCCATGCCTCATCCTCCGGCTCCTCAACCCGCCGCGCGCAATGTGCCTCGGTCGGGCAAGAGCGAGAAACGGAAGTGGACCTGGCGTCCCGAACAAGGTGCGTCGGCGAGCAGTGCCGCTCCCGCGGCATCTGCCACCGCCACCGCCCCTTCTGCCGCGGTGACCTCTGCGGCTGCCCCTGTGCCCCCGAACGTTCCTGCACCGACCCACGCACCCAATCAAACTGCTCCGACTCCCTCCTCCGCACAGTTCCATGGTGGCCCTTACCAACGCGGAGGTCGTCGTCAGCATGGCCCCCGAATGAGCCGGGCGACCCAACCGACGATCACGGAACCAAATGCAAACCCTTCCTTGGCGACTTCAACTGCTCCGTCTCAGCCATCCGCCTCGCCGGCTCCACCGAAACCAAGTCCTCGCCCACGGAATGATTCCGGCCTTCATTCAGACATGGCCGAAGACATGATTCAGAAGCTTGAGTCCAACGGCTATGAGTGTGCCATTTGCTCCGATGTCATCCGGGCTGCTCATCCCATTTGGGCCTGTACCACCTGGTCCGTGCTCCCAAAGATGCTGCACATTGATGCTCACCCTCTTTTTTTTTTTTTCAGTTTCCATGTGTTCCATCACAAGTGCATTGGTACCTGGCGGAGCACCAGCCTCAATGAGACCACTCGGACATGGCGTTGCCCTGGCTGCCGCGCCGAGCAGCACGGCGATGCCTTGGAGGAGTCGACCTGCTTTTGTGGGCAGCACCCCCACCCGCCCCCTTCCCGTGCTCATGTGCCCCACTCCTGCGGCGACGTATGCAATCGGCCCTTGGCTCGGTTCACCCTGGGTCATACCGGCCCGTCATCCTGTCCCCACCATTGCACCATGCAATGCCATCCCGGGCCCTGCCCGCCCTGTGGCGCCCTGGCCCCCATGCAGTCGTGCTACTGCGGGCGGACGCAGTACCGCCCCCGGTGCGGTGACGACTCGGGCCAGAGCTGCGGCCAGCGGTGTGACAAGCTGCTCTCGTGCGGTCAGCACCGTTGCCAGACGCCCTGCCATCCGGGCCCCTGCAAAGCCTGCGAGCACCGCGAGGAGGCCATCTGCTTCTGCGGCCAGACCCGTCGCGAGATGCCTTGCGGGACCGCCCTGACCGGGTTCGGCTGCGGGAGCCCCTGCCCCAAGCTGATGTCCTGCGGGAACCACCCCTGCCCCCGCCTGTGCCACGAGGGGCCCTGCCCCGTCTGCCCCACCGATGTCACGGTCATCGCCACGTGCCCCTGTGGCAAGACCCCGCTGCCCACGCCCCGCACCTCGTGCCTCGACCCGATCCCGACCTGTACGAACAAGTGCGGCCGCCTTGGCGAGTGGTCTGTCCCATCGCCGCACCACCCATCCTCTCCCGTTTTTTCCTTCTGTATTTTCACACGCCCATCTCCCCGTGTCTCCAGTGGCCACCCCTGCCAAGCGCTCTGCCACACCGGCCCCTGCCCGCCCTGCCTGGTCCCCGTCACGGCCGCCTGCCGGTGCGGCTCGACCACCCACGAGACGACCTGCGGTGAGGTCGCCGCGGCCCACCGCCAGTGGGAAGATGTCCGGCAGGCCTTTGCTGCCGGCCCCGTGCGGACCCCAACCCCGCCTGCCCGTGAGGAGGCTGCGGCTCCGGCTGCAGGCCCCGCTCGGTCCCCGACCCCGCCCGCCCGTGAGGGGGCCGACCAGGCGACTGCCACTGCCACTGCTACTGCCACTGAGCCGTCCCCCGCGGCGACCCCTTCGTCCTCGCGCAAGACCCCCCAGCAGCAGCAGAACCTGCTGCTGTGCAACCGGGTGTGCCACGCCCTGCGCTCCTGCGGCAGGTCCGCTCGTCCTCACGCACGCACCACGCCCACCCACCCCAGAAACCGCTGCGAGCGCACGCACACAACATCTGCTGCCCCCCTCCTCCGCCCCGCCTCAACGTCACTCTGCTTCTCCCCCCCCTCCACAGACACCGCTGCGAGCGCAAGTGCTGCGAGCTGCTCCACGAGCCCCAGAACAAGACCGGCGTCCACGAGTGCCCCCTGCCCTGCGGCCGGCTGCTCAACTGCAAGAAGCACCGCTGCCCCTACCCGTGCCACCCGGGCCCCTGCCTGCCCTGCCAGCACATCTCCTACGACGAGTACGTGTGCCCGTGCGGGAAGACCCACCTGGACCCGCCCATCTTCTGCCACACCCAGCTGCCCGAGTGCCCCCATCAGTGCTCCTTCCCGCGGCCCTGCGGCCATCCCGCGTATCATACATGCCACTCCCGGGATAGCCCCTGCCCGCCCTGCATGGTCTGCAGCCCCCCCGGCCACTTCCATGGCACGGTGGTGGTCCCCTTGCAACCGTCGCATCCCCTGATCCGTCACTCCCCGTGTCCCCGCCCCCTCGCTCGGGCTGCTCCGCTGATCCTTCACAATTCCGCCCGCTCCCCCGGCGTGCACAGACTCTGGTCAACCGGATGTGCGTCGGCGGCCACACCATGGTCTACAACGTGCCCTGCCACTGCGCCAACCCGGGCTGCGGCAGCTTCTGCGAGAAACTCCTGCCCTGCGGCGTCCATAAGTGCACCCGGCCCTGCCATGGCGGACCCTGCCTCAAGGAGATCCCCGGCTCCCTCGAGCCGCCCACCTGCTCGCAGCTGTGCGGCAAGCCGCTGTCCCTCTGCGGCCACACGTGCAACGCGCGGTGCCACGGGCGGGCCCCATGCCCCGACAAGCCCTGCGATCAGCGCATCGTTATCCGCTGCGTCTGCGGCCACCGCACCGCCGAGGCGCCCTGCCTCACCTGCAGGTCTCCCCCCCCCCCCCCCCCCCCCCCCCCCCCCCCCCCGCTTCACCCGGAGTCGCCACATGGCTTGGCGGGCCTCCTGAAGGCGATTGGATGATGATGATGATTCGGATGAGATCAGCGCGGCTCCACCCACCCAAGGCTCACCCCCATCTCCACCGTCCCCTTTTCTCCATCACATTCAGTTCCGCCCCGACGGCCTTCAGCCGGACCCTGGACTGCGACGAGACCTGCGCCCAGCTTGCCCGCAACCGGCGCCTGGCCGAGGCCCTGGGGCTCAGCCTGGACCGGATCCAGTGCAGCAAGGAGTCCCAGTACAGCCCGGGCCTGCTGGCCTACGTCCGCCGGGAACCCGAGTTTGTGGCCTCGCTCGAGCGCCAGTTCCGCGCCCTGGTCGAGGGCCGGGCCGTGGCGAGTCCCCCGCGGGCAGCCTCGCCGTCGCGCGAATCCCCCGCCCCCCCGACCCAGCCCCGTGGAAACTACGCCGCGGCTGCCGCGGCTGCTGCCGCTTCGGGCTCGTCCACCCCGGCACCGGCCGCGATCACCCTGCCGCCCATGAGCCCCGAGGAGCGGGGCGTGGTGGCTGAGCTGGCCATGCACTACGGCCTCGAGGCCACGCCCATCTCGGGCCCTGACCCCAAACGCGGCATGGTCTGGTGACTGTGTCTCCTCACACCCGCACACGCGTTCTCCCCCATCCCCCGCCCGAGGCTCATTCTGTTCGTGCCCTGACCACATCACCCCCAGAACGTCCAACGGACCAAGCAGCGGCCGCCCAAGCTGCCCCCCGTGCCGCTGCTCTCGTACCGGACCCCGCCCTCCCTGGGCCCCGACGAGTCCTTCGACCCCTGCTGCGCCATGCGCATCACGGGCTTCAGCAAGGAGACCCAGACCCGGCACATTGCCCAGCTGCTGGTGCCCTTCGTGGGACAGTACCGCATCCGGTGGGTCGAGGACGGCCTCTGCCTGGCCGTCTTCCAGACCTCGGCCCAGATGCGGCTGGCCGTGCGGGCACTCACCCAGCTGGGCAGCGCCAAGTACGGCACGGCCACGGCCCCCGGGGCGCCCGTGGCCCCCAGCCGGCGGGGAACCACGCCCACGCCCGCGTTCTTCGTCCAGGTCTGGTCTGGTGACGATGAACGATGAGTGGATGGGTCAGGGTGATGGTGGCGGGGGCACCCAAACGTCCGGATTTTTCTTCTTCCCCCGCTGCGTGGTGATGGACCCAGTCCATCCCCAGCACCCTGCGGCTTTTCCCCACTCATCGCCTCTCCTCCTTCCTCCCCCAGCCCCACGTCGAGAAATCCGCCGATGATGCGGACTGGGACTGGGCCCCGGCCTCGACCCTCCGCCAGATCGACTCGCTCAGCGCGCCCCTCCGCCCCACGCCCTCGCCCGCCGCCGCCGCCTCTTCGTCCCCCGCGGCCAGCGCACCCGCGCCCGAAGCCACTGCCCCTGCCCCGCAGATCCTCGCCCCTGCTGCTGCGCCCTCGTCCACTGCGGCCCCTGGCGGCCCTACCACGGGTGATAGCCACGCGCCCCTGCCCCTGGAGCACACTATTTCGGCCGCCTCGAATGTCCCCGACTCGTGGGAGGATCGCATGCAGTAGCAGTAAGGCCATCATTTTTTTTATCTCGGCGGAGTTTTTTTTCGTCTTCCCGCGCGGAAATTTACAGCTTATGCGAGACGTTCACGAAGGGAAGCAACAGGCTCCCGGGCGAAGACGATAAAGCCGAGGCATGCCAGGAAGAGCAGCGAGTGGATGGCCAACATGGCATCATAGGCCCAGGTGAACGGGCTCACGACCAGGAGGGGCGAGGCCCACATGATGCCCAGGGCAAGGGACCAGGAAGCGAAAGATGCCACAAAGAACATCAAAGCAATCCAATAGAGGATCGGGGTGTTGACGGCAGGGCGCATCATAAGAGTCGCCTTGCTCGTGCCGTAAACGCGTCGGATGATCACATTGGCAAGCCAAAACAGGCAGGCAGCCCAAAGAAGGGGAACGATGAGATATGTTTTCTGACTTTCTGCCAGGAGTGATCTGGTGGCGGAAGAGAAGATCGGGAAAAGGGAACTCAGGAAGAACAATCCCAGCGCATAGATCGAGTATTTCGAGGAAACTGTGAAATAAATAGCATGGTTGAAGGTGAAGATCACGCGCTCCCGATTGAGGAAAAAGAAGAGCGTTGGCAACATGTGGAGGGAGACTGGGCCGATGGAGCGAGGAGTGCCGGGGGTGGTCTGAAAGTGACGGAAGATTCAAAATAACGATTCAGCCGCCACTTCGCTGTGAACGAGCGAATGAGAAAGTTCCCCAAAATTGTTGGTCTCTGTTCCATTTTTTTCTAGATATTCTCGATTTTTCCACGCCCAGATTCACAAGGAAGCGCCAGGCGAGGATCTTTGCGGCGTCTCCCGCCCGAACTCCTGCAGGTTATCGTGGAAGTATCTCCATGCCCACTAGATACATATCTTCAATTACTGCGGAGCCTTTCGCATGCCATTCGTCAAAGCATTCGGGGGACCCTTCGCGAACTGTCCTTTCCCGAACACATCCTCACCACCGATGCCTTGGCCGCCCTTGTTGGCCCCTGCAAATCACTCCGAAAACTCTCGTTCCCCGAGGAATGGATGCACACCTCGCGCGGCGGGGCCAGAAGCTGGGTGGATGAGGCCTTTGGGGGACATAGCCAGCTGGCCTTTCTCTCGCACCTCCCCTCGCTCCCCGACCCTGAAGTCGAGGGCATTCTCAGCCACCTTTCCGGGCTGGCGGAGCTCACAGTCAGCCCTCATCTACTCATGAGCACCCGCCTGCTGGCCGCCCTGGCCCGGTCCTGCCCCAGTCTCCAGGTGCTGCGATGCACTTCCTCCTCGTACGGTCGCGACGCCCATCCGGACTTCGCCGTGCTGAGGCCTCTCTCGGGAGTCCTCAAAGTTCTCGACATTCAGAGTGAGCACCCGGAGGAGAGCCTGGCAACCCTCGTGGGCAGCCTCTCGGCCGCGACCAGCCTGAAGCTCCCCTGGCGCTTCCCGCCTGCAGCTCGCCTCTCGCCTGACCGTCCTCAAGCTGCGCGACGGTACGAGCGATTCCGATCTGCCCGGCCCTTGGCTCTGCCATCTGGAGACGCTCTCATTGGACTTGTTAGCAGGCCCCTGTGTTGCGCTGACCCGACTGCTGGCCGCCAACCAGGCCACCTTGCGCCGCCTCACTGTGACCCTCAACGCTCCGGATGTCGTCCAAGCACCAGACCTGGCGGCCTCGCTGCGCGCCCTGCCCCACCTGACTCGGCTGAGCCTGTCGGTGATTGACACTGACTGCTCGCTCTCGGCCTTGCTGCCCCCCGATCTGGTCGACCGGCTGGAAATCCTCCACGTCTGGTTCGGCCCCGTCGAGCAGCTCCCCGTGTCCATCGCCAGCCGCAGCCTCCAGGAAGTGCATCTCTGCGTGGGTTTGGGCCCCACATCCTGGCTGGCGATGCAGTGCCCCGCCCTGGTGGAGCTCAACGTGACCGAGACGAAAGGCAACCACTTGACCTCCTTGCAGTGCCCTCGGCTTCGTAAAATCATAGTGCCCGCCCCCCAGAGCCTGTTCGGGGCGGCTCTCATGCCCAACCTGGAAGAGATGAGCTGCTGGTCTGGCAGTGTGGAAGATCCCGCCTGGCTGCTGGCCGGATCGCCGTGGCTGCGAAAGCTCTCCGGCCTTCGGCTGACCCGAACCGACCTGCTCGCCCGGCTGTGCACATGCGGGACGCTGGTCCAGCTCCGGGGTCTGAGCCTGGATGTGATCCGGCTCCCCAACCCGCTCGTCCTGCGGCTGCCGGGGCAGCTGGAGGACCTCGGCCTGCACATCGAGCGGAGAGACCGCCCCGGTGAAGGGGAGCCTCTGTCGGTCGACCTGCAGGTGGAGGCCCCGGGGCTCCTCGACTTCTCCTTGGACATCCTCGACAAGTCCAATCTGCCCCCCGTCCGGGCGCGACTGCACAACTGCCCACACCTGGTTTCCCTTTCCGTCCACGGCGCGCTCTTCCTCCAGGTGGACGAGGAGGAGGAGGCCGGAGTGCCAGTGGCGACGCAGCCCCGGGAGCTGATCGTTTCGGCTCTCCATCAGACCAGCCTGGCCTGCTTGCTGTCCCGACACGGGGCCCGGCTTCGCACGTTCATCTCGCCGGGCAGGTTCGACGCGATGACGAGTGCGGACTGGCCGTGGCTGATGGGGTCTCTGTCCGGGCTGACCCAGCTGACCCGCCTCGATCTGAACGTCTCCGGCGCGCCGTCCCCTCTGTCACTTGCCTGCCCCCAGCTGAGGAGGCTCACTTTGTACGAGTTGCCCGACGAGGCCAAGGTGGCGCTGGCCTGCCCGCTGCTGGAGGAGCTCGTGGGCATCAGAGACCCGAGTCGCCAGCTGGAACTACCCTGCCCCCAGCCTGGTCCCCCGGGGTGTGGGAGTTGAGGGGTGGATGATCCACCGGCACCACGATGACGAACAGATCTTTCCGCCTGCTCCCATTAATTTCGGTCCTGATTGCCCCCCCCCCCCCCCCCCCCCCCCCCCCCCCCCCCCCGCCCCCGCCCCCGCACAGGGCAGCCTTACTTGGATCTCACGTCAGGCTTTGAGCCCATCGATCATTATTCGCGGTGGGCTGGTTGAGGTCCCAGATCTGATGCGCGAACTTCCAGCATGGGTGGCGTATACCTCGGTCATATTCCGGCGCGTCTGAAATCCCCGGGGAGGGTGGTTTTTGTGCCGGTGATGGAGAAGGTCCCAGTGGTCCTCACAGTCGAGGGCTCGAAAAGCCGGAAGGTTTTGTTCCTCAAAAATGCTGGATTTGAGGCCCTCAAATCGTTGATCAAGCGGGAGTTCACTGCAGATTCTGTCATTGAAATCTCCTACCTGAGTGACGGGGAGTCATTTGGTCTGTCTGCCGGAGTTCGAACATATAAAATGGATCTTTGACACCGATGGGACAGCTATCGCAACAGATGACTCTCTAGAGGGCTTCCTGCAGGAAAACCCGCTGCCTCCTTTGAAGATCATCCTTTCTTCGGCGGCTGTCTGTTGCACTCTGGTGGTTTCACTCGCGCTAATCCCCTTGTTTCCCTGACTACCCGCCATCATCGGCATCGTCATGCATCCGCAGGCTGCGACTCCGTCAGCCTCAGCCGGTGCGACTGCAGCCATTGGAGTCGCCACAGCAGCAGCACCCCCACCAGATTCGGCACCGCCACCGCCACCGCCGCAGTCACAGCCACCGTCACAGCTCCCTTGTGCCGGCAACGACGCGAAGCAGACACCCGCCGAGCCACCCAGTGTGACTATCCCCTTGGAGCCGTTACCGCCCCTGCCCATGTGCATCCTGCGGCTCGAGGCGATCGGGCTGTCCCCCAGGACGGTCGAGATTCCCCCCGACCAGGCCGATTCGATGCGGCTCGAGGATTTCACCGTACTACTGGCCTCCCAGTTCGAGGGGCGCTCGGTTATGGGGGCGCCTGCCATCGGGGCCTCGGCCGGGGCTGCCACTGGTCTGCTTTTGCTCGGTCATCTCCCCCCGCAATTCTCCGCCCGGAATCTCGAAGCACGAACTCATGCTGTCTCGTTTCTCCACGTAGGCCTTGTGGACAGCGCCGAGTCGCTGCATTCCCTTCTCCGGGCCAGCCTGGCCAAGCCGCTCGTGCTTCAGGTACCCCTGAATCCTCTGACCGTCGCCAATTCCACCAAGCGGAAGCGGAAGCCGAAAAAGGAGCAGCCCCACGCCGCCGAGCCCCAACAGGCCGCCCATGCGCAGGTGGAGGGTCCGTCCAGTTCCACCCACATCAGTCACGAGCGCCTCTCCTGACTGTGTCTCATGTTATTTCTGTCGCCCACAGTTCCCCTGCCGGCTGCTTCTCGTGGCGGGCCACCCACCCCAGCGGACCGGAACGGGCCGATTCGGGCACTGCTTGCCCGCCTTGCCACCCCTATGGACGTCCTCCTCGCCAACCTCCCCATGTTCGCATCGCTCCTGCGGGAGACCTTTTGTGTGGTTCATGAGGACGAGAAGACGACTGTGCCTCTGTTGGCCGCCTCGCTAGTCAAGTTGATTGACCATCCCGACCTGCCCACCGTCTGCCCCGCGGCGGCTGAGCAGCTCGTCGGGGAGATCGGTGAGCTGTGCTGGAAGCCCGAGCACCGGGCCTCATTTGGGCGCGCCGGGGCCACCGCACCGCTGGTCAAAATGCTCATCGCCAACCCCACCGTTCCCATCGCCAACCCCAGATTGGCTCAGAGTCTCCTCGGGGCCATCAACAACCTGTCCGTCGATCATCCGGTGAACCAGGCCTCCCTTGGGCGTGCCGGGGTGGCCGCCCCGCTGGTCCGGCTGCTCAACGCCTACCCCGACCTGCACACCACCTGCCCTGTCGTGGCCGAGACCCTTCTCGCTGCGGTCTCGATCCTTTCGTCGCATGACGAGATCGCGCCCACCTTTGAGCGCGCCGGGGTGGTCACCCCACTGGCCAGGCTTCTCATCGCCTACCCCAACCTGCCCGCCACCTGCCCCGGCGTGGCCCAACACATCCTCCGGGCCATGGTCAGCCTGTCCACGCTTCCTGAGTGCCGGGCCTCGTTCGCGCGCACCGAAGTGGCCGTCCCGCTCGTGAGAATGCTCGTCACATACTCCACCAGCCCCGATGTGGTTGAGCCGCTCCTGCTGGCGGTCTCCAACCTCTCGGTGGCCGGCGAGAACAGCATCGCCTTCTGGCGTGCCGGCGTCGTGGCCCCGCTGGCCAGACTGCTCATCGCCCGCCCCGACGATGCGCCTGCGGCGCTCTTCGCCGTCATTGCCAACATGTCCATGATCCCCGAGTGCCGTGCCGCCTTTGGGCGTGCCGGGGTGGTCGCCCCGCTTGTCAAGCTGCTCGTCGCCCACCCCAACCTTCCCGCCGCCAGCCCCATTGCCGAGGCCCTGTTCACGGCGGTCGGCATCTTGGCCACCGACGCCGACAACAGGGCCTCCTTTGCGCGTGCCGGGGTGGCCACCCCGCTGGCCGGCATGCTTGTCGGCCACCCCGACCTGCTCGCCTCCAGGCCCGAGGTTGCCGAGAAGCTCATCCTCGCCATTGCCAACCTGTCCGGCCACGAAGAGCACCGGAACTGCTTTGCACGTGCCGGAGTGATCGCCCTGCTGGTCAAGTTGCTCGGCGTCCACTACGCCAGTCCCGCCCTCTGCGAGCAGATCCTCAGGGCCCTCGCCAACCTGGCGAGCGACCCTTTCATCCGGATCCCCTACTTCACGTGCGCCCGGCTGGCCGCTGTTGTGGCCAAGCTGCTCCCCCGCCTGCCCGCCCCCAGCCCCGCTGTGGCCAAGCAGGTCCTTCGGATGGTCTCGGTCCTCTCTGTGGATCCGCCAAGCCGGGCCGCCTTCGCTGCCGTGCGCCCTGCCATTCAGCGGTTCCTCGATGTCCCCGGTGTGGACCCGATGATCGTCGGGAGTGTCGAGGAGTTCTTCCCCTGACCGGCCCTCCTCCCCCTCGAAACACGGTTCCGCCAAAACCACCAGATCACCAACACACCCACACCGCCTGGTCCTTCTTGATGCGATCGGGCGGCACCGATTAGCAGTAACCCCCCCCCCCCCCCCCCCCCCCCGGCCCGAGCAAGCCGATCCTGCTTAATTTATGTGCCACTTCTCGTCCTCTCCTCCAAATTCATCACCCGCCACACCGCACCTGGTGATATTCTCGCCCCAATAAGACAACAAAACACAACAAAAACGAAAGACAAATTAAGAATAGGGGTACCAGGAGGGGTGTTTAATCGGTGTGCGGGGCTTCAAGCTGGGGGGCGCTCACCTGGGGGTGGGGCTCCACGGCCACCGGGGCCGTAGCGACCGGCGACCAGACAGGGGAAGGGGAAGGGGAAGGGGTCGGGGCCGGGCGGACGACGACGCCCGTATAGAGGGCATCCAGGATGGGCTGGTAGTGGTCCCGGATGGGGATGCGCTTGAACTTCATGGTGGGCGTGACGAACTCCTCGGGGATGGGCGCGGCAAGCAGGGCCACCGCCTCGGGGATCTCGTAGTGGTTCAGCTGGGGGGACAGGCAAAGGCAGGTGTGCGATGATCAGGGTGATGATCAGGGTGATGATCGGGGTGATGATCGGGGTGATGATCGGGGTGATGATCGGGGTGATGATCGGGGTGATGATCGGGGTGATGATCGGGGTGATGATCGGGGTGATGATCAAGGTGACGATGTTGATGTTGGTGATGCGATGGTGATTGGGGGGCCGAGCATGGCGACGAACCTTGGCCGCCTTGGCCTGCTGAGCGAGCTGGGCCTTGATGAAGGCGATGACCTCGGGGGCGTGCATCAGGTCCTCCCAGGCCACATTCTGCATCCCCCACCCACACACCCGACCGGGTATGGTGATGTGTGTCAGGTGTGTGGTGTCTGGGACATGTACCCCGTGATGCGCGTCCATGCAGTGCGGGAGAAGTAACGGGACATTAAAACAACAACACCAACAACAAGAACAACAACAAGAACAACAACAACAAGAACAACAACAAGAACAAGAACAACAAGAACAACAAGAAACGGAGTGCTCGACAGACGGCGAGGTGTGGGGCCGAGGCGGCGATCCACTCCATGACGGGGCCCCGGGAGGGGTTCACCAGAGCCACCACAAACCGCTTGGTCGAATCGCCGTGCACAAAGCACTGCGCGATGGCAGGGGCCTGCTTGTAGACCGTCTCAAGGTGCTCCGGGCTGGGTGGATGGATGAATGGGCGGCGGATGGGTGGGGTGGGAGCGGGAGGACACAAGGTGAGGCAGATTATGCGACCCGCAGCAGGCCGGGCTGGTTCTTCACAACACATCTTCGCCGATCGGTCCACAACATCATCGTCATTCTCATCATTCTCATCATCATCACCCAGTCATCATCATCATCATCATCATCATCATCATCATCATCATCATCATCATCATCATCATCATCATCATCATTCTACATATATAAATACCGAAAAACAGGGACGACTTTTCGGGGGAAGGAACTGAGGGTGGCCTTCCAAAAATCTGTAAAATCCCAGGGCTCTCCCCCCGGCACCGACCCGACCCAAAGGCAGTTGGTATTTTTAGTCCTCATGCCGTCGGACTTTTGCCAACTTTGGGGCGACACGCCATTTGCCAGGGGGAGAGTGCAGCCGTCATCACACCCTATGTGTTCGGGACCGGCTTACCGCAGCACTGCGGGGACGTCCACAGGCCACAGTGGTATCCTGGAGAGCGCACCGTGTTGTTGGAGTGGGGTCCGGCCAGCTGTCCGTGCGGCTCGGTCACCGTGGACCAGCACCCGAGAGAACCCGTCGCAAGGCCGGGGTGGTAGGGGCATTCATCAGAGGGGGATCGCCAACCTTGACCGGGCGGGCCATTGTGCTTCGGGTCTCCAAGCGGGTTCGGGCGGTGGTGGGCTAAGCTAGGCATCAAGGGCAGGGCCAGAGAGCGCTACCATGATTCGCACCGATTTCGCACCGATTTCGCAACATTTTCGCAACAGTGTTGTCCGGACAACGATCGCACCTGAAGGTGGGGCCGGACGCAGCCTGGGCGCCACAGGCGCATGAGAGCCTACCAGGTCTACTAAGCCTACTGTGTCTTGCGGCATTTCGGCTTTTCGGCCCTTCGGCCCCTCCGACCCCATCTTCACAAGTCCCCAAGGGGTGCCCCTGATATACCCTACTTGGGAGGCACCTCCAAAAAATTTTGGGACACGATCCAAAAATATTATGGGATCATGTCAAATTTCAAAATGGTCGGAGAAGGATGGCGACCTCACCAGTCGGTCGGGGACCCCAACATATGTTTAGAAGCGGGGGTCGTGGTGGCCCCAGGTCAACCCTTCCCCGGGGATAGCCACCAAGGTCGAAAATTCAAACAGGCTCAAACGGGTCGGGGAAGGATGGCGACCTCAGCAGTCGCTCGGGCCACCTTGCCCTATCATCGCAGGGTGGTCGCGATCGACTCCAGGTCAACCCTTCCCCGGGGGGATAGCCACCAAGGTCAAAATTTCAAACAGGCTCAAACGGGTCGGGGAAGGATGGCGACCTTACCGTTCGCTGGAGGGACCCATAAATCCAGCGAACCGTGGTCGTGGTGGCCCCCCGGTCAACCCTTCCCCGGGGGGATAGCCACCAAGGTCAAAATTTCAAACAGGTCGGGGAAGCACGGCGACCTCACTGTTCGCTGGAGGGACCCATAAATCCAGCGAACCGTGGTCGGGACCGGCCGCCGATCGACCCTTCCCCGGGGGGATAGCCACCAAGGTCGAAATTTCAAACGGGTCGGGAAGGACGGCGACCTCACCAGTCGTTCGGACCACCCTGCCATATCACCGCAGGGTGGTCGCGGTCGACTCCAGGTCAACCCTTCCCCGGGGAGATAGCCACCAGATTGAAAGCGTAACGAAGCGAGCTCGCCTGACTTGTCATCATCATCATCATCATCAGCATCATCATCATCATCATCATCATCATCACCCAATCTCAATCACCCAATCTCAATCACCCAATCATCATCGGCATCACTTGGAGCGGCTCGACGGACGCGACGTACTCGCCCTGGGCGAGCTTGAAGATGTTTTTGATGCGGTCGATGACTTGCAGCGAGCCGCACGGGAGCCAGGCCCCCACGTCACCCGTGTGCAGCCATCCGTCGGGCGTGAAGGCAGCCCGGCTGCGGGGGGACAATGACACGCAAAGGGGGGAGAGAACGGAAGGGAAGGGGGATCGTGATGATGAGAAAAGCCGCCGCGGGCGAAAAGGCGACCGCTCCTCCAAGGGCAGAACAAAACCCGAAGCGCCGGATTCAAGCAGTGCCCCTGCAAGCACAGATATATAACACGACCACAGATGACACATGGCACAGATGACACAGATGTTCACATACGCACATCCACACCAGAACGCACGCAAGGCAGCCACAGGGCCAGCAGAAGAGCGCAAGCAGGCGGGCGGGACCTGAGTGCGGGGTCGCGGTAGTAGCCGTGGAAGACGGCCGGGCCCCGGACGAGGATCTCACCCCGGGGGGCGGGCTGGTCGCGCACCGAGTAGCGCATCTCGGGGCAGTCGCGCAGCTTCAGCGCTGTCGGACGTGCGGAGATGGTGAAGGTCGGAATGCGAGAGATGATTAGATGATGCTGGATGGCGCTGGATGGCGAAGAGTGGATGGTGATGGTGATGGTGAAGATGATGGTGAGGATGGTGATGATGATGATGATGATGATGATGGTCACGGCAAAGCGCCGCACAACACAGACAGACACCGACACACCGACACACCGACACACCGACACACCGACGGACCCAGGGATGCCATGACCTGGCCGCAGTTGCCGAGGGCGCTGAAGTCGGGGTACCTGGGGATGGCCCCGCTGAGGGTGGTCTCGGTCATGCTGTACCCGCACTGGATGGGCGTCCCGAGGACACTGCACCGCCACCAGCACCAGCAGCGAGGCAGGGGATGGGATGGATGGGATGTGAGCTGAATTGGGTACCGGCGAGGCCGACAACGCATGGCGGCGGGTTGGCGCGGGGACGGGGGCGCGGTGCGTTGCGTTGCGTTGCGTGGGTGCTGTGTTGAGCGTGTTTTGGGGTTGGTTGTGCTGAGCGTGTTTTGGGGTTGATTGTGCCACACACACTTGGCGGAAGAACGCAGGTAGGTTGGCCAAAGGGGCACAGGGAGAGCGGCGGGGGTGCACGGACACCTGGAGGAATTCCTGGACGGCGGGTGCCAGGGGTGCGCTCCCGCACAGGATGAACTTGAGGTTGCCGCCCATCTTGGCCTTGATGTGCCGGAAGACCAGCCGGTCCCAGACTGGGTTCACTGAGACGATCGAGTGCGGGTCTGTGGAGCCGGCGCCGCGGGGGGAAGGGAGCCAGAAGAGGAGAAGAAGAATCGGATGTGGTGTGGTTGTGGTTGTGGTTGTGGTCTGTGTGTGTGTGTGTGTCGAGTAAAGAAGGAACGAAGTAACGGGAAAATAAAACAAAAACCAGAGAGGTAGAAGAGACAGTGTGTGTGTGGGTGGACTCTTCTGCTGGGCGGCCAGCTTGGCGGCGTATGCCTTATTGAAGAGGAACCGCGGGACCCAGCCCATCTTGGCGATGCCCTCCTTGAAGCCCTCGCACATCTGGGCCGCCAGACCCCAAAATAACCGGAGGCGGGCGGAGAGCCGGTCAGATTGTGGTGCAGGGATGAGGGGAATGGGGCATCCCGTGGCCAGGGAGGCAGTGCGCGCGGAGAGGCAGGCAGGCCGAGGGGAGCGGAGATGGGGGCGGGCGGGGAGGTCGAACGACGGGAGCGATTCCCGTGCGGGAAGGGCGGGGGGGGGGGGGGGGGTGATTGGGCGGGGGCGAATGGGCGGGGCGGACCTTGTTGAGAACCCGCGGGACGCCCACGAAGAGCGACGGCTTGAGGAAGTTCAGATCGGCGATGAGCTCCTTCGTGTCCTGCGGGGCGATCACGATGATGATGATGATGATGATGATGATGATGATGATGATGATGATGATGATGATGATGATGATGATGATGATCGGATGATGATGATGATGATGATGATGATGACTGTGATGATGACTGTGATGATGATGACGACGACGCTGGTCGGTGGCTGGATGGTCTGTACGTGTGTGTGTCTGTGTGTGGAGCGGACCCCGGAGAAGTACCCGATGCGCCCGCCGAAGTTGAAGATGACCAGCTCGGCGATCCGCTCGAAGATGTGGGCCAGCGGCAGGTAGGCGTAGTAGATCTCGGACTGCTCGAAGTTCCAGAAGCCCGCAACCATCCCCGCGGCCAGGGCGGCCGTCAGGTTGCTGTGCTGCAGGATCACACCCTAGGGGGCATAGACAGGGGGGGGGGGGGATGGGGGGGGATGGAGACACGGAGATGAGGAAGGGAGTGGGAAAGGAGGGGGGGATGTAGATCGATCAGATCGGGGGGGGGGGACGTCGACATCACCCCCACACCCAATCTCCCCGTCGGCATCCCCCCTCCAAGGAAAGAGATGATCCACGCGTGCGGATGCCGCCCGTGGTGGGGCATACCCCCCCGAGGTGACATACCCCGTTGATGCTGGTGCCCCGCTGAGGATCTTACCCCAGGGGCCAGGGGGATAGCGACCTTGGGTATGCCCGTGGTGCCGCTGGTGTACATGATCGAGACAACGTCCGTCGGCCGGGGCGGCACGGGTGGCGCCAGGAAGTCTTGGCCCTGGGGTCGTGGCAGCGGAACCGGGGGGATGGAGACCGACGGGTGAAATGGGGGCCCGGGGGCGAGCAGAAAGGGAGAAGGAACGGGCGGAGAAAGAGAGAAGGTGGAGAGACGCCACGAGGGTTGGTGGCAGTGGCGGTGGTCTGGCGGACCCACTTCCGGAAGGAGGCAATCGAATAAACCCGGAAGGGACCTACGTGATGGGAAAAAACAGCACGAGCCAATGGGTTGGTGGTGGTGGTGGTGGTGGTGGTGGTGGTGGTGGTGGTGGTGGTGGTGGTGGTGGTGGTGGTGGTGGTGGTGGTGGTGGTGGTGGTGTGTGTGTGTGTGTGTGGGTTGGGGAACACAATGTCGGTCCTCCCAGCAGCGCATTCCCAAGGGCGCGGTGGCACCGGGACAAACCTGGGGCCGGCTGGAAGGCGCCAGTCAGGTCGAGCTGCACCGTCTCCTCGGGGGCCCCGAACGTGCGCGGGTCGGTCGGGTCGTAGGTCTCCAGCAGGTGGTCATCATCGTCGGCCGGCTGGCGGGGCAGCGGGTTCCGGGTGCCCGTCTCGGGGATCGCCGCCGGGTCGAGCTCCCCGAAGTGCACCACCGCAAGCAGGTTGGGACACTGGGGCGCGGCCTCTTGGATCTGCAGAGGGTGTGTAATCAACCCCGGGGTTGGTGATGGTGGTGGGCGACAGACAATGCGGAAATTCTCTTGGCTGGAGAAAATGACGCGGCAATTGCTGTGATTAATCACATAGGGGATGTTGGCGGGACCTGCAATGAGAACGACGGCATGGATGTGGTAACAGCCGGTGGTTGGCAGACCAAGGGTATAGTACAGTGGCACAGAGATGAACCCATACGCCTGACACACAAGATCCATAATGGTGAAATAGGCGCACGTCTTCGAGAAGATGCCGATTCGATCGCGCTAGGAGTTTGCAGGGTCAATAGAATCGGTTCAAAAAGAAACGCAGACAGGTCTGCAGCCCAACTGAATGAGAGCACTGCCAATTTGTTGGCGAACCTGACGAACGTCCGCATAAGTCTGCCAGACGTAGGGACCCAGCTGGCCTATGGTAAGATGATGAGTGGTGGGCGCGCGAGAGAAAGGAACAAACCATCGGGAAGGCGATTCCGTTGTCCCAAGCAAGGGTTCATCGAGAACTTGGCCGTAACACGCTCAATGAGGTCATACGGAGTGTGAATCTCAGGATCCCAGCTTGCAATCGGCGGGTTGGGAACAAAAGGAGTATTGTAGATAGGTGTCTCATCTTGTCGCTCTTCTGGAGGCCCAGGATAGACCAGAGTGGAAGGAACGGGCGTCAAAGTCGTCATCGACACTGAAAAGCAGCCGAGAGAACCCGATGGTGATAGAGCCCTAATACGGAGAACAACCTTCGGAGGGCAAGTGGGTTCGGTGAGCCTTCCGCGCGCTTGCACTGGAATGGTGTCAACTTCGCGAGAGAATGAGGTTGGTGGAGGTGCCCAAATGATCCAGCAGAAGGCAAGGCGAAATCACATTGGTCATCCCAGTTTTGGGTGAGCGCAAAAGGATCTGCTGCTCCATTTTTGCAGAACGTGCCCAGCTTCCAGGACCTGGAGTCCCCATGACTTCGCCCAGCGATGCACTGAGAACTCCCAAGGGGACGAATCGTACAGAAGGAAATCGTTGTGTCCAAAATCGGAAGAAAACGGCAAAGAGGCACAAAGGAGGAGGAGGAGGGAGGAACGGCGTGACGAACCGACGAAGAAGATGAAAAATTAAACACACCACGACACGACCCCCTCAGTCGTCCCTCCTGCCCCGCTCCCTTCGGCCCTCCTCCCTCCTGCGATCCTCATACCGCCGCTCGTCCCGCCGGTCCCGCCCCTCGCGGCTATCCCCCCGGCCGCTGCGCCTCTCCTCGTCCTCGCGGCGTCCCTCCCCCCGGTCCTCACGTCGGCTATCCCCCCGGTCCTCGTGGCGTCCCTCCCCTCGGTCATCACGGCGGCTCTCCCCCCGGTCCTCGGGCCTGCTTTCTGGCCTGTGGCTCTCCCCCCGCGGGGGCTCCTCGCGGCGTGGGGGGGCGTCCTCCTCGCGCCGGGGGCGCTTGTGTCGGGAATCGTCAGGGGATGGTGGCTGCTGGTGGGAGGGCGGGGAGTGGCGGACGGAGGGTGGCGAACGGCGGCGGCGTGGGGGCGAGAAGGCCGAGGGGCCGGGTGGTGGCGGGGGCACCTGGGGCATCCCGGGCTCGGGCTTCGGGACGACGGGGGCGGGGGCGGGGGCGGCGGGGGTGGAGGAAGTGGAGGTGGCGCTGGGCTTCTCGTCGGGTTTCGGGGCCTTCTTGTCCTTCTTCTTCTTCTTCTCGGCTTCCGACTCAGACTCGGACTCGGACGAGCCGGAACTGGACTCGGAGCCGGACTCGGAGCCGGACTCGGATTCTGAGCCGGACGAGGACGAGGACGAGGACGAGCCGGATGACGAGGAGGAGGACACGGCGCTGCTCTCGGATTCCTCTTCGTTCTCCTCCTCGGCCGCCTGCAGGTTGGCCATAATCTGCTGGGGCGCCGACTCGAGGTGCTTGCGGAGCTGATCGCTGGGGGACGTGGGAAAAGGGGGAAAGTGGAAAACGGGTCATGAAGACGGGTGTTTGCACGGCGTGAGGAAACGAAAACGGGGGCACTTGCCGAGCTGGAAGTGGAAAATAGGAAAATGAAAACGGGCGCTTGCCTGGATGCGTGAAGGGGGGATGTCTGTGGAGGCAGTGGATGTCGGGTGGAGGCGAGTGAATGTCTCGTGGGCAGTGGGCGGCGGTCAATGGCAGTGGCAGGTCGCAGCATTGGCAAAGGCGTTGGGCCATGTCAGGGGGACGGACGTGAGGCCGCCGAGACCGATCGAACTGAAGAAGTTGATGCTGAAGCGGGTGCTCTTGGGGTTGTCCATGGGGAAGATGGTCTTGAAGTGCTCCGCCATGGTCGGGTCCTGCAGCCGGGCCCGCAGCTTGCGCATGCCCAGGAACTCGGCCATCGTCTGGAAGAGGAACTTGATGAAGATACGCGAACTCGAGGTCGTCTTTTCCTGCGGGGGCCGAGGGCGTGGAGTGGAGTGGAGTGGGGACGGGTGGACGGAAAATAATGAGTGTCTGGCATTGAAAAGAAAGAGGTGGGGCGCGCACACACGGGACACACAGAAACAGCGGAAGAATGAGGCAACCCCACGCGTCCTCTCCAACAGGGCGGAAAAAGAGAGACGGGCCACCAGCCACCCCTCCACTTCAGCACAGGACGCGGCAGGGCAGGGAGTCCGGGAGGGGCGCTGGGGCAGCCGACGGACTTCGGTCAGCTCGATGGCGTCGAGGATGGTCCAGGGCAGGGCGTCCGAGTGCAGCAGGTGGGCGTAGAACTTGGCCAGGTTACGCAGCTTGTTCGTCTCGTAGTGGTGGATGCTCGCGTACTGGAGAGGAGAGAGGAGTGGGGGGGGGGGGGGGGGGGGGGGGGGGGGGGGGACGAAAAAGTGAGTGCGAGCTGCTGGATGACGAACGCCGGCTGGTGGGCAGATGGGCAGATGCTGGCCCCTCCTTATCTTCCGCCATCCAACCTGCCCGCCCATCACCACCCACCACCCACCACCCACCACCCACCACCCACCACCACCACCACCACCACCACCACCACCACCACCACCACCACCACCACCACCACCACCACCACCACCACCACCACCACCACCACCACCACCACCACCACCACCACCACCACCACCACCACCACCACCACCACCACCACCACCACCACCACCACCACCACCACCACCACCACCACCACCACCACCACCACCACCACCACCACCACCACCACCACCACCACCACCACCACCACCACCACCACCACCACCACCACCACCACCACCACCACCACCACCACCACCACCACCACCACCACCAACCCTCCGACTGCCTCGTGGACTCCCATGGCGGACCTGCTTGCGGAAGCACTCGTCGAAGCACTCCTGGTAGGCGCGGTCGAGCAGGCAGAACCGCTGGCCGACCAGGCCGTAGAAGGGCAAGTAGGACTTCTCCTGGGTGCAGGTCTCGATCAGCATCAGACACACCTCCAGCTCCTGGCCCGGCTTGACGCCCATCTTCAGGATCTTGTGGGCACACTCCTCGAAGCCCAGCGAGGACATGATGGTCAGATAGACCGTCCGACGGAAATCGACTTTCTGCGGGGTGGTGGTGGTGGTGGTGGTGGTGGTGGTGGTGGTGGTGGTGGGGGTGTGGTGGTGGAGGGGATGTAGTGAGGCAGGCGGTGGCTGGCCCGGTCTCCCGGGGAAACGGACCCCCGGCCGGATTCCCTCGGGGATCGCCTCGGCACCCCGGTTCCCTCCTTCATGCCACGCACCGCCCGGAAATGGCACGGCGCATCCTCCCCGCGCTGATGCCCCAAATGTCCCGCCTGCCATGCGCACTGGCCACGCACGGCAAGGGAGGGTTGCCCTGGCGTGAGGCGGTGGCACAGCACAGACCCTTGTCGCTCATCTCCTTGATCTCGGCCGCCGAGGGGCGTCCGCGGTCGGGTCCGCGACAGCAACCGCCACCTGGTCGGGCTCCTCGTGCTCTGCGGCCACACAAGACACACAAATAGCGGCATGCGGATGACATGAGTGTGCGTGTGCGTCGACGAGAAGAAAAACAAAAAGCGGACTCTGTGGCTGAGTGTGAGCTCTCGGTCTGTCTGTGGGGTCACCTCCCCCTCCCTCCCTCCCTCCCTCCCCCTCCTCCCTCCCCTCCCTCCCCTCCCTCCCCCTCCCTCCCCTCCCTCCCCTCCCTCCCCCTCCCTCCCCTCCCTCCCCTCCTCCCCTCCCTCCCCCTCCCTCCCCTCCCTCCCCTCCTCCCCCCTCCCTCCCCCTCCCCTCCTTTGCAAGCGGGCGGTCGTGCGGGTGGTGGACGGACCATCCTTATCGGAGTCCGAGGGGCCTCGAGGCCAGGGCGGCCTGGTCGCCCAGGATGCCCTCCTTGATGCGGGCGTACGACTGGTTGTTCTTCTCGAACTCCGGCTCGAAGTGGAACAGGTCTGCCCCATGTACCGCCACCACCCGGCACCACCATCCCGCGCGCATGGATGGTCAGAGGATGCAGAGGTGAGATGGTGGAGAGGTGAGGGTGGTGGGAGGTGGGAGGTGGGAGGTGGGTGTGTGTGTGTGTGTGTGTGGGGGGGGAGAAGATGTGCAGACCCAGGGTGGTCTGCGGGTCCAGGTTATCGTCGCTCAGGCTGAGCTCGTGTGTGATTTGAGTATCCGACTCGACAATGTCCAGCTCGGGGACGATGGAGGGGAATTCCTGCAGGTGGCGGACCGGGAGTGGCGAATGAGTGGTTGCAGAGAGGATGAGGATCGGAGGAGGAGGATGGGGAGGAGGTCCACACGGCGGGGCGAACCTCGAATTTCTTCTTGCGGATCTCCATCAGCGATTCGATGACATACTGCACGCGAGGGTCCAGGGTGCCCTCGGAGAGGATGGTGCGGAGCTGCTCGAAGATCGCTGTTACCCGTGGGGGTGAGACCCAAGGGTAATGGACAATCAGACCTTGAAGACCCGACGCAGCCACCTCCAGAAGCAACTGACCGCACTCCCGCAAAAATACTGCCGCAATCTCGACCGAGTCCTCTGTGGGGTGCTCGAGGAGCAGGGCGCAAATCTCCAGGGCGAGTGTCTCGTGGGCGACTTGCTGATTGATGAGATGTGCCAGGAAACGAACTGTGGCCAAGCAGATGGGCTACATGGCAAGAGAGATCGTTTCATTTGTAAGTGTCGGGAAATGGATCCGAGGCGACCTTATCGTTACGCCTGTAAGACTTGCGGAATGTCAGTATAAGGCGGGTCAGGACCAGCTCGCCCAGGGCAGGGAAATGTGGGTTAATCACAGCAACAACAGCGGCATATACATTGGTGAACGAGGGGGACGCAATTTGGGCCTTGATGATCGAGCGGGCAAAAAGGCCTGCATTAGGGAAATGATGCCGGCGGCGGTTGGCTGAGGAACAACGTGCAACGGCGAACGGACCTCGGCCACGAATAATGTTTTCACTGAAGATTTCCGGGATGATGTTCCGCAGATTGCTGACGTTTGCCTAACGCCAAGGGAGGAAAGGATAGGTGGAGCCAGCGATCAAGGGAGTGGCGGACCTTGTTGATAAGCCCATTGACACTCTTCCGGAGAGCTATCGGACCCAATTGGTAAGTGGATGAGCGTGCGGGAAGGCGAACCTGTCCATGCGAGTTGTTGGAACTCGATGGAGCTCTTATCTGTAATCTTGGCCGCCAATTGGGCCATCTTGTGTGGTGGAAGATACACGTTATTCGACATGTTTGATGGGTGATTCGGTGGGGAGGAGAAAAAGAGGTTTCCGCAAACGAGGTGACGAGCCCCGGGGAACGACAGGCATTCGCAGGTGGACGTCACGGGACGGCCCCACTCAGCGGCCGGCAGAACCTCGATTTGGGCACCACTGACTGCCGTCCATAGTCCATCCCGGCGATTTGGTCACATCAATGTACTTTTCGGGCATCCACCGATTCGACCTGTCTTAAAGAGCCCCTCTTAAAAAAACAAAAAGAAGCGAAAAAGGCCGGTAAAAAAAAAAGGTTGAGACAAGGAGACGAGATTGATAAAGGCCGAAACCCTTTTCAACCCCCCTCGCTCCTGCTGGTGCTGGTGGGGGTCCGCCTCGCAGGCGACGATCCGTCGGCCCGGAGGGAACTCAGGGAAGGGGAGGCAGCCATGGGGGACTCTCGGAGTCCCTCGGTGCGCGGGGGTAACGGAGGAGGTGAGGTCCGGGCGACCTTCTCACCCCCGGGGTCAGTGGCGCTGGGGGCCTGAGGAGGGGTGGTAGCCACAGGCTCCGCCGGGGGTTGTGGAGATGAATCGGTCTGGGGCTTCTGGGGAGAGGATGACGAAGGCATGTATGTGGGGCCATCCTGGGGAGTAGCGGCGCTGGAGAGGGCCATGAGCTCCAGCTCCCGGGGGGTGGGGGGCATGGGGGGGACGGGAAGCCCCAGGGCAGCCAGCAGCCGGCGGCCCCGCGGTTCGATGGTGAGCAACGGGTGCCCGTGCGGCAGGATCTCACGGAAATCCATCCTGCGGGGGTCACAAAAGACCCCACCACGGCACGTTGAGTGTGGGAATGGGGCAGGGGATGCAGCCAGGGGAGGGCAGATGCGCATCCGACGGACCCCCGTTTCATGGTGCCGAAGAGTAGACTGTATAGATTGGCCAGCCAGCCCAGGTTGAAGGGGTTCGGTTGCATATTGTAGAAGCCCTTAACCTGCAGAGGCAAGGGGCAGGGGCAGGTGCAGGGAAGCAAAGCACAGGAAGCGCAGGCGGAAGAGTGTCAACTCGCCAATCCCGATTGCTGATCATGCCTGGGGGGCAATGTCGACGCCGGTTTGGTGGGTGGTGGGTCCGCGGACATTCTCTCTGGTCGTCTGGTTGATGAAGACCAGCCGCATGTGCTGGATGGCCAGCGGCACCGTGAACAGCGTTCCAAACAGCGCCACGAAGAAGGCCGCGCAGCTACGAGGGAAAAATTGGCCCGGATATAGAACCTGGGGTCACAGACGCTGGCCAGGAACGAATGAGGCCGCCCCCAACTGACTCGGTCAGTGCGATGCTGCCCAGGAGATGGGCAATGCAGAGCCCCATCAGGGTGAGGCAGAGAGCCGAGGTGGAGAGGAGAAACCCGATGAAGAAGCGGTAGTTGCGCTCGCCGATGCAGTTTCCAACCCTGGGTGGACGTGACCCCCCGAAAATCAGCGAAAAGACAAAGAATGAAGGGAGACGAACCAGGGACCTAGTGGTGCGCGAAGCTCAAGTTGAGAAAGGGAAAATGATTGCAGTGCCGCCACAGACAGTGATGATCGAACCTCAAAACACAATTATTACACTCCGAACAGTGTGAGGCACGCTGCGGTCGAAAAGAACAGCACGTCTCACAATACTTCATGCCCTGCATCTCGGGGGGGAGGGGAGCCGTGATGTCGAGAGCTTCCAGCCGTGCGGTATGGCGCGGAATGACCCCCGGATCACGGAAACAACAGAGGTAGAGGAAAGCAAGAGAAAGAATGTAGGCAGCGAGATCGAGGAAGTAAACGGCCCAAAAACTGAGGGTCGTGGTGACATTATTTGCCCCAGATATGGGAATAAGGCCGAAAAAAACGCCGCCCAATGTAAATCCGAAGAGTGTTGCTAATGTAGAGCGCCAGTCGGAGCCCACAAACAACCTTCCCTTGCAAAGAAATGCATTGTTGCCGGGCCATGCTTGATAGAGACGAATCTTGGTCCGCAAAGGAACCTTTTCATCAGAATCATGGTCTATTGGATTCATCTCCTGCATCATGGCGAGTGGGACCAGGAAAGAAATTGCATGCGCCGCTGAAAGATAGAGAGACTGCCCCCGGCTCACCAGTCATCAGCCGAACTCGCGCCCCTACCCAAGTTATGGAAGAATTTGAGGGCGGAATCGAACCCGAGGATGTTAATGAGGACGTGGAGGAGCCTATTGATGAGGAGGAAACCGAAGAAATCTCCGGGGCAGAGGAGGAGGACGATGATGGCGAGGAGGGGCCTCAGCAGAAGAACGCCATCACCCGCCAAGAGTTCGAAGCCTGTCTGTGGTATCACACCTCATTGATTCTCATGCCACGCCCGTCCTGACCCCCAGGCGTGAAAAAGATCCGCGAGCCCAACTGCTCGATCAAGGAGATCAAGAAGATGTTGTCCATGTTCACGGCTGCATGCCATGTCGCTGACGTGGATGCCAAGCCCAAGCAGGTTAAGGAGAAGGGCAGCCACGAGAAGCCCGAAAAGGAGAAGAAGGCACGGAAGTATCGCCCGATTGCTTCGGGTGAGCTCTTTACGCAGTTGATGAACTTCTGCTTCTCGGACTTTCTGTCATGCCTCCAGGAGTTCGTTTATCGCGACTCCTCGAAGAAGGCCACCAAGTCTGCCCCTCCCCACACCCTGTCTGACTCACAACCCCATTCCGGCACAACAACCTCAGGGCCGCCGCCGCTGCGGCTGGTACGTCGGCCGAGGTGGCCACCCTGCGGGCGCTGCCCAACCTGGCCAAGGTGGAGCCGCTGATGCGGTCCTTCATCATGGACACGTGCCACTTCCTGGGCAGCATGCAGGGCCAGAGCACCACCATGGTGCCCTTCATGATGACCCACCTGACGGCCGCCGCGCCCCTCATCGCGGCCACCGACCGGACCGCCAAGCAGGCGGCGGCCCTGGCGGCCGCGGCCGGGATGAAGACCCTGTCGCCCGCCAAGAAGCTGCTGAAGGCCGTGCTGCCCTTCTGGCTCTCCGACGACGAGGCCACCCACAAGGAGGTGCTGCTGCTGATGCACAGGCTGGGCCGCCTCTCGGATGCCCTCCTCGAGGCAGCCATTCGGGTTCGTGCGCTTGGCGGGGCTCTCCTCGCACACACCCGCGCCGCGACACTCGGGGTGGTGTGGGAGGTGGTGGTGGTGGCGGCGGTGCGTGGTGGAGGCGGGGAGCGGATTGTGAAATGGCGATGAGGAGATCCGGTTTCCCCATCGATTTTCCTCGTTGCTCATCTCACTCATCCCTTGCCACCCTTGCTCCCCCTTTGGCAGGGCGCCTACGACACGTTCCACTCGGCCGCCAACACCCCGTTCCCCCAATCGCATCTCATCAACGGCCTGGTCTGTGCTCCACCCCACATCCGCCGCCTCGGTTTTCCTTCTCTCCCGCTCCGCACCCCATGGGGGCAGGGGGAGCTGTACAGGACGTCATTCTCATCCCATCCCCGCCCCTCAACTCACCCTTAATTTTCCCGCTCCTCCCCACCCCATGGCGGCAGGTGGAGCTGTGCAAGATTAACTCGCGCGTCACCTACCGGGTGGCCTTCATGCTCGTTCGCGAGCTGGCCGGCGCCCTCCGCGACGCCATCGCCAAGCGGACCGAGGTCCGACCCGCCGACACACAGACCCACACAGACGCATCGATTGATCAGTCCCTTTGCTCCACATACACAGACGCATACCACCCACGCGGATGAGCACACAACACAGACACGCGCACGCATACGCGCCATCGCCAAGCAGACCAGACCCCTCACATCGTCTGGCCCGGACGCCCGCACCTCTGTGGCCGCTTCTCTCACGATTCGGCCTCCTGACCCACCCCGCCTGTGGTGGCGCGTGATGAACGCTGTGCAGGAGAACGCCAACCTGGTCCTGTCGTGGAAGTTCCTCAACCGGATGCGCATCTGGCGCAGCGTCCTGGTCGAGATGGCCGGTACCTTCCTGGAGGTCCCGCCACCCCCGCCACCCCCGCCACCCCCGCCACCCCGCCACCCCCGCCACCCCGCCACCCCCGCCACCCCCGCCACCCCGCCACCCCCGCCACCTCACCCCCTCATGCCGACATCACCCCTCATGCCGACATCACCCCCCTCATGCCGACATCACCTCATGTCGTCATCTCCTCATGTCGTCATCTCCTCATGCCGACACACCCACGCCTTCTGCCGATGTTGATTTCCCCCTCCTCCCTCCCCTCCAGCCCGATCAGGGTGCGTTGCCCTCACCGATCCGTCTCCTTTTGTCCCCGTGCGCCTGTCCAGGTGTGCCAAGGGGCCGCCCAACTGGCCAACAACGTGCGGGTGTGGCCCATCCGGTTCCACCTGGTGCATCTCATGCTTGACGTGTGCCACGCGGCCCGCCAGTACGCGCCCGCCTCCTCCCTGCTGCTTGAGGTCTGCCCTCCCCCCGGTCATTCCCACCCCCCGGCCATTCCCACCCCCCGGTCATTCCCACCCCCGGTCATTCCCAGGGAAGGGGGCGTTCCCTGATCTCCGCCTTGCCATTCACTTCCCTCGCGAACGAACCCCATCACCATCACCCACGTGCCGCCCCCGTCGTCCTCTCATTCACCTCCACCCTCCCGTCACCCCCCCCCCCCCCCCCCAGGTTCTGGGCTCGCCCGACCTGCAGCGGGCCACCAAGCCCACCAAGCCGCAGCCCGTCGAGCTGGTCAAGATGATCCGCGCCCCGATGGCCCTCGTCCGGACGCGCCACTACCTGGACGCCTGCGTAACGGCCGCCCTGGACCTGCTGCTGCAGTTCTGCGCCCAGGAGGCCGCATCGGTGGCCTTCCCCGAACTGGCCACACCCGTCGTGGCCCTCCTCAGGAGGTCCGTGGGCTTTGCGTGGGGTTGGGAAGAGGACGTGCCTATCCGCCCATCACCCGCCCATCACCCGCCCATCAGCCGCCCATCACCTGCTCAGCGCCACCAACCACCCTTTTTCCGCGAGTTGGCAGTGCTTTGCTTGGGCTTTTTTTTTTTGTTGTTGTTGTTGTTGTTGTTGTCTCGAGGGGTCCGTTCGTTGTTGCTGTACGCTGATCCGCCCCTCCGACCGCCATCCGTCGCCTTCGACCGCTCTGCTTTTCTTGTTTGTTCCCCTTCCCGTGGGCTGCTCCCTCTCTGGATCGGCACCTCCATCCGGCCGCCGTCTCTTCTTCGAGCGCTCTGTTCTGTTTTCTCTTATTCCGATCCGGTGACTTTCTCCCCTCTCCGAATCGATTCCGTCATCTCTTCTTCGATTTCAATGGATTCCCTCCCCGTCCCCCCTCCCTCTCCATCCCTCCCTCTCCTCCCATCTTGCAGCGAGCCTCCAAGCTTGTCATCTCTTCTTCGACTTCATTGTCTTCTCTCCCTCTCTCCCTCCCCTCCCTCTCTCTCTCTCCTCCTCCACTGCAGAGCCTCCAAGCTTGTCATCTCGGGGAAGCACCGCAAGCAGATGACCGGCCTGGTGCAGCAGCTCATGCAGAACACCGAGTTCATCACCCGCCAACGGGCCACGGCCGAGGTCGCACCCGCCGACCTCAAGGGTCCGCTTGCACTCCAGCACACACAGCTCCACACGCACAGCAGCAAACCTTCCACAATGTGGGACGACGGGGGGGGGGGGGGGGGGGGGAGGAGGATTTGAACAGCCTACTCGCCCGTCGCTGCCTCTCCCTTGCCCTCGACCCCCTCGACCCATCTCTTCGTGTTGCTGCTCCGCCTCTTTGCCACCCCACCTCGGGACCCCTGCCACTTGTCGCGGTTGTTGATCTCCTTCCTTCCTTTCCTTTCCCCTGCACGGCCCCTGCCCCTTGTAGCGGTTGCTGATCTCGAGGGCAAGTTGGCTGCCGACGCCCAGACTCTGCCGCCCCTCCTCAAAGTCTGGCAGACCCGCAGCCAGGAGCTCGCCAGGCAGGTCCGTCCATCCCCGCCATCCCCGCCATCCCCGCCATCCCCGCCATCCCCGCCATCCCCGCCATCCCCGCCATCCCCGCCATCCCCGCCATCCCACTCACTCGCGCGATGATGTCCCCATGTCACCTTTCCACCCGCCCCCACCTGTCTTCTATTCTGTGGCCTGCAGCACATCATGTCGATCGTCACCATCATCATTTCACCTCCCCCCGTGGGCAGCATACCATCCTTATGTTGACCATCATCACCATCATCGCCCATCATTGCATCATCACTACCTCTCCCCTCTGTTGTGTCTTGCAGCATGCCGTCCTCATGTCGACCATCAAGGAGGGCGAGCAGATCCTGGAGCGGGGCCGCGAGTCCCTGATGAGCGACCTGACTAAGGCCGAGCGGAAGCAGCTCGCCAAGGAGATCGCCAAGGCCAAGACCGAGGCCAAGCTGGCTGAGAAGAAGCTGGCCGAGGGCGAGAAGGCCGAGGGCGAGGAGAGCGCCGAGGAGGAGGAGGAGGAGGGCGAGGGCAAGAAGAAGCCCCGCATGGAGGCCGCCGTCCAGCCGCCCAAGAAGAAACAGCCCAAGGGGTCCCTGGAGGACGCTGGTCTGTCTATTTGCCGAGGGGCTGCACGAAGGCTCTCGGCCAAAGGCTTCACTGGTAGGGAGAAGGAACTTTGTTTTTTCGCATCAGCTTCATGACGATGATGATGATGTTGTTGTTGTTGATGATGATGATGATGACGCTCCTGTTCCACCCCAACTCACCGTTTTCACCCCGGGCCGACCCCCCAGATGCCCTCGTGCCCTTCGATCTGAACTTCGACGACGACGAGGAGGCCGAGGACGACGCCTTCGAGGCCCGGCGGCCCGCCAAGGGCAAGGCCAAGGCGCCCGAGCGCGAGCTGGCCGTGGGCGAGTCCATCCTGACCTCGGGTTCGCTCCGGCCCACCGACGAGGCCGCCAGCGAGGACGAGGAGGAGGCGGGGGAGGCGGGCAGTGATGATGAGGATGAGGAGGAGCGCCGGGATGCCGAGGAGTTGGCCCACGTGGGCGGCCCAGCGAAGGACGAGGATGATGACGAGGATGAGGAGGCGGAGGAGGGAATGGACAAGGAGGAGGAGGGCGAGGAGGAGGAGGATGATGACGAGGACATCTCCGGTGGTGATGAGGATGAGGAGGACGAGGAGGACGAGGACGAGGAGGTGCTGCCCATGCAGAAGGGCTTCGCACACAGCGAGAACGCGGCCCTGTTGAGGAAGGCCCAGCAGGCCAAGCCCAAGCAGGCCGCCCCCGCCCCCCAGAAGCCAAAACCCCAGCCAAAGACACAGTCCCCCAAGAAGAAGGCCGCCCCACAGCAGCAGCAGCCCGCCCCGCCCAAGGAGGCCGGCAAGAAGCATCCCCGGCCCGCCCCCGCGAAGGCCGCCCAGCAGCAGCCCAAGCAGCAACCGAAGGCCCAGTCCCCCAAGAAGCAGGCCAAGGCCCCCCAAAAGCAGGCGCAGGCCCCCAAGAAGCAGCCTCAAGCCCCCAAGCAGGCCCAGTCCCCCAAGAAGCAGGCCCAGTCCCCCAAGAAGCCACAATCCCCCAAGAAGCAGCCTCAGGCCCAGTCCCCTAAGAAGCAGAACAAGAAGCCCGCAGGCAAGAAGCATTGAGAGGGGAGGAGGCCGCCGCTTGACGGCTAAGAGTTTTGTCGGTGGAGATGTGTGCGGGGGTATGAGGCGATCCGCACACCCGTGCTTTCCCGCGCTTACTGGGGTTCGCTGTTTTTGTCCGCGCCAGTTTTCTGTTGGCCGCCGTCTGGTGAACACGACCTTTTGATCACCGCTACCACCTTGGCATTTCTTTGGGCGGGTCGATGACGCGATGACGTCAGGTTCTCCTTACGACTGCTCCTACTTCGGGCGCCTCAAACAAATATCCCGGAGCGCTGGGCGGACCAGATGGCCGTCCACCTCTGTCTGTCAGCCCATGGCGATGAGGCACCTGCCTGAGTCGGCCGCCCCCCAGCCGGAGAGACCACCCAAAAAACGGCCCCCCCCCTCACGTTCTGGTTCGATGTACGACTGAATTGCGACTGAAGGAAGATGAGCGTAGCTTGTTAGCTGCCCTCAACGCAAAGGGGTTTGGGGAGCCGGGCTGGGCGATGCCAGCCTGGCCATGCGGATCGCTGACTTCCTGCCTCAAGGTCCCGCCACGCCATCAGCATCAGCGAGTTTGTGGCATAACAGCGCGGGTGAAGCCACCTCCGTGCCCCATCGTTCACGTTCACGCATGATGACGTGGGTCGATGTCGAGGGTACCGTACATCTCGAAGCCTGCGAGCATGAGATGCTCTGCTCCGTTTTGGCTGGGTCCGGTCATCAGCACTCGGAAGTAGCGGGCCGCAAAGGCCCGAAAGCGAGGAAACGGATCGGTTGGGTGCCCGACCATGAAGGTGGCAGTGGCATCAGGCCGAGCCGGTCTGGCCAGGATATCGAAGACTTTGGCGTGCTCATCCAGGGTCTCCCACACCGCTCCCTCCAGCGAGCCCTCGAGTCGCCACGATTGCAAACGGTAGTTGACATTATCAGCCGCATCGCAGTGACGGAGGGTGTAGCGGGTAGGCGTGAAGAGGCGCCCCGCACCCAGGTCGACCTGCCACCACGCATTGGGATGGCTGGGGGTCCAGCTGATGCACGCCTTGCGCCCCAGTGCGTCAGAGGCACGCCCCCGCCCGCCCTCGGGCGATGACCGGGAGACGGTGACCCAACCCGCCTCAGCCGGGTTGCGCCAGGGCTGGGTGTTGCCCTGAGTGCCGATGTAGTAGAACAGGCCCCGATCATCCATGTCGTGATCGTACGTGAACACAATGGCTGAGAAAAAGAAGAAAAGTAAGATCAAACCCAGGTTGGCCGCCACATGGACACACAGACGTCTCGGCCGTGTGCAGGTGGCAGCGGCTGAGGGGCGACTCTCGACCAGTCCGCGGATGGCCACCACCGTAAAGCGAGCCTCGCTGCCAGCCGGGGCATCAGCCGGAAATTCATACGTGCGACTCAGATCGGGGCCCGTGTAGAGCACGCTGGTGGCAGGTTGGCCTTCTCCCTTGCGCAAGGTGACCGATACCCGGTATCGCACGGGAGGCACAGCCGGGTATGGAGGGAGTGCAATAGCAGCAGCAGCCTCTGGCTCCTGGGGTCTCCAGCTCAGGGAAACGTGCCCCAAGGCGCCATTCCATCTGGCTTGAAGCTCACTGGGGGCCGGGGGCGGAAGAAAGACCTACCCACCCAAACGAGCGGTGCGGGTATGAGGATCCGATCGCACAACAGCCAACCCTGAACCGCAATGCCGTGGATGGTGGTGCGGGCGGGACCTGGTCGAGGTACGCGCGTGCCACCGAGAGATCGTGTCGTGTTGTGGCGAGTTCCTCCTGGGTCATTGCGAGCTCACCCTTGGTGGCTGTGAGCTCCCCGCCCAAACGTTCCCTGGTTCCGACGAGCTCCGCCTTGGTGGCCGCAAGCTCCTCCCGGTTTTGGGCAAAGTCGGCCGTGACGGCTGCGAGTTCCTGCCTGGTTTGGGCCAGCTCCGCGGTCGTGCTCGTCAGCCGTTGCCTGAGGAGGCTCGCATGGGCCACCGTACAGTCGCGCTCGTGAGCAGGCAAGTCGGCCTGGGGGAACCGGGCCTCGCAGCCCACATCGGCGCACCCGCAGGCCATCTGGACCACAGACAGCATCCAGAAGTGGTGAAGGACGAGCTTGCACGAGTGACGTGTCAGGGTGGTGGCGGGGTGGTGATGTGTTAGGGTGGCCCGAGGTGCAGTCGCAAGACCATCTTTCCGGGGCACGTCGTATCCTGGTGGTGGCCCATCTCCGTGCGGCGCACTCGTTCGTGACACCGGTCGCATTCCTCCTCGCGCCACTCGCATTCTGTGGCAAGGTGACGCCCCACCACCAACACGCCCAAAAGATCTGGACATCCCAGTGCCCGGTTGGGGCAGCGACATTGCACCCGCTCAACCAAACGTTGCAGTAACCGCGAAGGATAAACTCTGACCCGGGAGAAGATGTAAAGTGTCTGAATGCACAAAAAAAACAATTGCAGACTGATCTGTGACGCCAGTCATTCCACACATTGGACACGTCCCTCCAATGGCTGCTGAACAGGCGCGGCAGACCACGTCCCCTTTGTTGTGGTGGTGAGTTGATTAAGCGGGAAGGATCATCACACAAGATACGGACCACAACTCAAAGTCACAGGATCTTCATAATGGCCCCAACACTGGGGAAAAAATTTGGGTTTGGGTTTTTCTGCTTTTACAGACTGCGTGGCAACGCCAGCTGTCTTCGAACGATCCGTCCCTTTCGGTGGGAACATAATCGAGCGCTTCACGAGGCCGGCATGGGGCACGCAACGTATCGTTGCTCTTGTTGTGGGTGTGGTCCTCCGTTCGGCTCGCGCTCTCCATTACGTCCGGACTTGAGGATCCGACCTCCGAGGAAACACCGGCGGCTGCGCCGGCGGCCTCCACGTTGAGCCTTCAGTGGCTTGGCTCAACTTCATGGGGTGGCTGAATTCGCATACAGTCTTGGGAGCAATGAGTCGCTCCAATTTGGGCCGTGAGATGCCCGCAATCCTTCGTCCTAAGCCATGGCTCCCGGCCCCACTCATTTCTGGAGTTTCCATTCGGGGCGTCGCAAAAAGCAAATATATCCCAAGTTCACCATTAGGTCGCAATTAGACTCCCTTGCAGTTGAGTCCGCAGGCCAGGGTGCCCCGCTGGAAGCTGCGGGCCGTGTAGACGGCGACGTTCATCAGCTCGCGCCACTCGGTCAGGTCGACCGTGGTGGCAGCCGCAAAGTCGGGGGCGTCCGGACGGATGTCCGGGGCGGGGTGGTGGTTCCCTGGGTGGGTGTTGGTCCAGGGGAGATAGCTGCCAACCATAGGACGACGGACAGAGAGACGCAATGTGAAGGGGTTGCCTTTGGAAGAACTCACGGATGCGTACATACAACAAGCGACGTGGCGGACATTTTGCCCGCCCACCGGGCCAGGTTGCGGAAGTGCTGGGAGCGGTAGCGGAGCGGGAACAGCTCCACCACGATGGCCTCGTTGGGCAACCAGAGCATGTGGGTCAGGCCGGCCCCGTGCATCCCCACCAGGATGTTGGTGTTCCGAATGGCCCTGCGGCGCACACGGGGTGGAGGACGGAAAGAAGAGCCGGTGAAAAAAAAGGTTGGCTGGAAATGCAAGGGGGGGGGAAAGAGTCGCATGGTGGTGAAGTGCCGGGGTTAAAGCCGCATGGAGGGGGGGCTGGGGTGGGAGCCACACGGACCGGATCTGGTCGATGATGCCCAGGGCGGAGAAATCCACCTGGCGCACCTCGATGCCACGGACCGACGCCAAGGCCGAGACAAGCTCGTCCTCGTTGGCGATCTTGCGGCCCACCTGCAGCCCCAGGGGTCGCATCCACCGACAAACGGTTGAGGTGAGGGATGGTAACCCACCCGCAGTCCCGTGGACACAAGCCGCCCATCGGGTCATATTCGCTCACATCGTCAGAGAGATGAAAATGAGATCAGGGCACAAATTGTCGAGCGGCCGGGTGATTGGTAAACCAGCACCACCCCTGAAAATGGCTTGACGTCGAGTTGGGTTGATTTGCAGCAGCAACCCCCCCGGCTGGACAAAAAGCAGACCACCATATGGGGGGGGGGGGGGGGGGGGGATGGGGAGGGAGGGGGAGGAAGGGGAGGACAGGAGACCTTTTTGTGGGCGTAGTCCTTGCGGCTGATGATGGTCACGACGGGGTTCTGGGGCGGCCCCACCTCCAGCGTGCCCGTGTAGCGCATGACATGGTGCGCGAAGGCCCGCATCAGGTCCGTCGAAGCACGGGTTGGCCTGGCAGGGGTGGGGTGGGGAGGGGAGGGGGGAGGAGGGAGGGGGAGGGGGAGGGGAGGGGGGGGAGCAGAGACAGGGCATATGAGATGATGGCGATCGCGAGCACGCAGTGAGGAGTGCACGGACACGGAAGACATTCAACAGACGGACACAGACATGGACATGGGCATGAGCGGATTGATGATTGGATGATGATGGCGATGATGATGATGCTTGGATGATGATGACGACGCCTGGATGATGCCACAGACCTGCCAGATATCCTTAGCGATGGGGGTGCAGTGCGTGGGGAAGCCGAACAAGGCCCGCTTGATGTGAATCAGCCCCCGGCCGGCCCCGTTGAAGCCGGGCATCTTGTGGGCAAACCGGATGGGATGGTTGGGCGAGAAGGCTTTCTGCCACAGCTCCAGGTAGGGGTCCCGACCCTGGGGGGGGGGGGGGGGGGGGGGGGGGTCAGGCAGGCGTGGGTGCCAAGAGAGACATGCAGAGAATATGGGAAGGTGCGATGTGACTGGACGCAAGCAAGGCGCGGCGGCCTCAGTCTCCAGGATAGGCGGCACGAAATGACACGGCATGTGGGCGTGCGTGTTGTGGCAGGGGCGCGCACCTGCCAGGGCTCCTCGAGGAAGACGATCTCGAGGTCCTCGACCGAGACCCCCGACACCTGCAGCGCGATGAAGGCGTTCAGGAAGTCGCCCATGGCGTGGTACAGGTTGGTCGTGTCGTCCCGGGTGATGAAGAGCACCGGGTGCTCAATCGATTCGATCAGCTCGCTCGAAGAGGGCACTGGTTGGGGGGGGGGGGGGGGGGTGAGGAGAGGACGGCGGGGATGATGATGGGGACAGGGGGCAATCTTGGGAGTTTCATCTCAGTGCCGGGCCGGGCCGTGCCGTGGCATTTCATCTCATGCCGTGTTGTGTGTCCTCGTCGGAATGCCGTCTCGTGCCGTGTTGTGTGTCCGTGGGTCTCGGACCCTGGGTGATGGACTCGAAGCTCTGGAAGATGGGCCCGAGGTGCAGCTGGAAGTTGTTCCGGTTCCAGGCGGGGGTGATGGCGCACTGGGCACGCAGGGCCCCCGGGGCATACGTGTGGAAGCGGCTCTCGTCCGTGCTGCCGCCCCGGCGTCGCATTTTGCTGAAGTCGAAGTAGAGGTTGTTCACCTTGAGGGGGTGGATGGCACGATGAGGGGTGTGACCACCCACTCCGGGGGAGTACCGACCTCAAGGTAATTGTCAGGAGCGGAGTGGCGCGATTGATGGTGCCGGAAGGAAAGCACACTCCCGCCATCCGACCCAGCGGCTACAACCCCGAGGAGTGAGCCACAAACACGGATGGACCAGGGCCACAGACGGGACTGGCAATAAACCTGCCGCTTGCTTCGCCACAGATCGACCAGCGAAATCCCGAAATCGTTCTCGCACTCCTGCTCAGCTTTGGACATGCCAATTGCGTGCCATGTTTCCCCGGGGTTCTTGTATCGAACATCGTCAACGGCAAGAACTGGGGCTTCGGGCTCTGGGCAAGGCTCTGGAGGCGGGCATGTTGGGCATGCCGAGCAATCGGGGCACACAGTCTCTTTGATTGCGGGCGGCTCCGTGGCGGGAGCTGTCGTGGCCTGACAATCAGGACATAGAGGACATGGTGCTGGAGCGGGGCATTTAGGAGTTTTGGCCTGCTGTCCAATAAACCAAACAGCTTGAGGACATCCTTTTCACAGACCTGGGCTGACTGTTTGGCCAGGAGTTCGCTCCGAATCCTCGCTTCCAAAATTTGCTCGCGTGATGAGGTTCTCAGCAAAGTACCCACCATTACCACAAAGAAAAGGGTCAAGGTAAGCAGAAAAAGGAGTTTTGTGGTGCGTTTTTTCATGGTGGTTCAAATTAAGAAACGAAGCGAAGAGTTTCTTCCACCCTCGCTCACTGATTGCAAAATTCAGCGAACACAGGTCACTTCGCAAAACCTGGAGAAAGTCTCTGCTCATCGGTTTTTCTATGCCCAGCCATTATATGGATTCGTCAAATCCAGAGAGGGACCCTCTCTTGGGCACAATCAACGATGCCGACATCGACATTAGCAAGCCTTTCACCCCCTCAAAAGACAAGGAGTCATCTTATGGTAACATTTCCACCTTCTCGGTGGTCGTAAATTGCATTAGTCGGTCCCATGGCAGCTTGCTCGACTCGATCGACATCATTCCCCCTTCTTTAGTTGGCACTGGAGTGTTCGCCCTCCCCTATGCGACCTTTTCGGCAGGTGTACCATTGACCTTGATTACCTTTTCCATTTGTTCGCTGTTCATCTTGGTGGCTGCCGTATGGGTGCTGGGTTTGTCCTCCTCGTTCCGTGCGTCTCACCAGCCCCTTTTCCTCCAGAGATCCTTGCCCGAACGGAAGGTTACGTGAAAGGCACCTCGCGTGGCCGTATGGACCGCGCCGCCAACGAGATCACATTCAAGAAATACGACTTCACCTCTCTTTCCGAGGTCACCGCTGCCCCGAAGTTCACTCGGAGTCATTTTTCTCGGGGTTTTCCCTGCAGGTCTTTGCCAAATTGGCCGGGAAGATCTCCACCCAAATTGTGATGACCGTCTATTGCCTGGGCTGCCTGTGGGCCTATGTGGCCGTCTTTGCCTCCACCCTCTCCATGGTTTGTCGCCCTCTCCCCGGTGCGTCTGTTTGCCATCATCTTCTTCCCCACGTCGCCCAGGTCATCTTCAAGTTCTTCGTGAAGGATGGCACTCAGGTCTGTGTCCCCGCGGAGCTCCCGCCCATGTTCATGACCCTTTTCGCATAGTGCGACGTCTACGCCCCCGGTGGGCTCGTCCTCTGGTCCCCTGCCACCCACGCACACATGCACACACCACTTCTCCTCCATCCATTCCACCCTTCCATTCCATCATCCATGCTCCACGCCATCCCACAGCTGGCTGCATCTGCTGCCTGGGGCCCTGCTCCAACTCATGGACATCAAGTCGTGTCCGTCAGGGGGGGATGGGCGGGTGAGGCAATGGGCGGGGAGGGCAATGGCGGGGGCAATGGCGGGGGCAATGGCGGGGGCAATGGCGGGGGCAATGGCGGGGGCGGGGGCGGGGCGGGGGCAGGTTCTCTTCCTTTCATCCGTCTTTATCTCACCCGCCCACCCACCCACCACACCACACCACACCACCGCCATCTCCGATTCCCAGTGGGTTCGCGACTCTTTTCACAAGCAGTGCCGTCGCATTGAATGGTCCGTGCGCCATCATCATCCGCCTCCCCCCACTGCCATCGCCAACCCCATGGCTCTCATTCTCCACCGTGCTCACCTGCCTCACCTGATCCTCATCACCCCCCCCCCACCCGTACCCACCCACCCCCAGTGCACTACAACCTCCCCGACGCCATCCAGCCCATGCGGCAGAAGCGCTACGCGCGTGGGGTGACCCTCTCGGCGATGCTGCTCTCGCTGGTCTTCTTCGTGGCCATCGGCATCACATGCGCCCTCACCTTCGGTCCGTCTCGCCCACCACCACCCAATCCCCAAACCCCAAACCCAAACCACAGAAAAGAAGGGGGGCATGGTTGGTCGAGTGACACAAGCCTCGCTCAGACTGAGAACAGAATATTTAGAGCGATTGAACCGGCGCGGTGTTCGACCGATTGAGAAGCCCGCAAAACAACCACCACTAACCACCTACATCCCTGCCGACCTGCCACCTCCCCCCCGTCCCTGTTTGAATGAGCCATGCCTCCGCCCACCCCGTTTCACGCAGCCACTCACTTTCGATCTGTCCCTCCCTTTCGGAAACATTCGCCCGTCTCCTCACCCCAGGGTCGAACACCAAGGGCCTGGTGACCCTCAACTGGGAGTCGTACACCGGGCTCGACGGGGGCTGGGGCAAAGGTCCGCCACCCCTCCCATGATGCGGATCTCCGCTTCTTCCTCCCGAGCAAGCCTCCATCTCCCTCCCGCCCTGATAATCTCCATCCCCCCCCTGAACATCTCCCCCTCCCCGGTTTTTTTGGTCTGACACGACCATCCCGTTTTCAACTCGACAAACCTTCCACTCACCCGCCCGCCCCCACCACCACCCCCACCCACTCCACCAACCGCAGGTGAGCCCCAGTGGTGGGCCACCGTGCTGCAGCTTGTGATTGTGCTCTTCCCCATGTTCAACATGCTGTCCATCTTCCCCCTCATCGCCACCACCGTCGGGTCCAACGTCGAGCAGTTCCTGCCCAAGCGCTGGATCGAGGCCCGCCCCCGCACGTCCGTCACGCCGACAGGACCGTGGTGATGCCCGGGTGGTGATGGGTGTCGGTGAGTGACGGTGCCGGAGTGACGGTGGCGGAGAGTGGTGGTGGCGACTCTGGCTTTTGAGTGGACCTGACCTCTGTCGCTGCCCGTCTCGTGCGCGTCTCTTCTTGCTGGTTCTGGGCTCCGTGACCCACAGGGTGAGCGTCCTGTGCCGCTGGGGCAACACCATCCTCCCCGTGGTCCTGACCGTCTTCGTGGGCCGCCTCGAGGTCATCTTCCGTCTGTCTCACTCTCCCCGGTGCATCTGGCGGATGGCTTGTCGGGGTCCTGCCGGCCCATCTCACTCCGGTCGCCCCCCCCCCCCCCCCCAGAATTCACGGGCCTCTTCGCCTACGTTCTCGAGTTGATCATTCCCTGCATTTATCAGTGGCTCTCCACGCGCAAGACGTACCCCGAGCATCAAACCCCTTACAGCGGGTCTGCCTCTTGGGGAGTTGATCGCGGTGGGAAATCTCACCTCGTTTCAGGTGGTACTCCCGAAATTGGCTCGTTCTTGTTGTTCTCATTTTTGGCCTGGGTGCCTTCGGCTTCGCCTTTGCTGAGGAGATCTACTCTCTGGTCGTCCCCGCCCCGACGTCTAATTGGGCCTGAACCCAGAGACAATAACTTTTTTTCTCCCAACCCTCGCCTGTATTTTAAAAATCTGAGCAACACACAACATTATCGCAGATCGCGGCGGCCTGGCAAACTCGGGAAGGCTGGAGAAAGAAAGAGGAGAAATATAATCCATGAGAAACACCGAAGCAGTCAAACACGTGGGTGTGAGGTGAGGCATGGTCCTCAGCGAGAAGATTGAATCTTCAACCCCAACCCTGGCCCACAGGAGGCGAGAAGGTCTGTTGTTCCCAATTGAGCAACCATGGCCAAGAAAGAGGAAGGGAGAAGCCAGAATCAGAAAAAGAAAAAGAATGGCCATGGAACTCAACTGGAAACAGCAGAACCTTTCACCCCACTGCGAGTGCAAGATTGTGCGATAGGTCAGTGATGGCTCGGCCCTGTGGAGCAGGACCGGAACGATGCCAGTGGGTTCATCAGCAACCATGCGAAAGCACGCACCGACGCGCAAAACACTGAGACAGACCTCAAAATGCAGGGCCGCTCGACTGCTCGGGTGGATGTAGAACTTGCCGGGGGCAGCCCAGCAATTCTTTTCAAACAAGGACTGTTCCGTTTCTCGGAGCTCTTCCGTTCGTATTCGAACGGCTCTCTTTCTGAAAGTTCACTCGAGAAATTCCTTCAATGTGTGGAGGCTTTTTTTGCGCAACCTGAGCCACCCCCTGAGATTCTCTTGAAACCCGAAGCGCCTTCACCGGAGGATGTTCTTTTCGCGCGGCTGCTTGGGATGGGATTTTCCGAGGCACCAATTCGCGCGATTTTTCGGTCGTACCTGGACCAACACCCGGGCATGGGAATTGAATCACTATCCATCGAAGAGGCAGTGCGACTCCTCCTCCCGACGTCTGCACCAACCGCCGAGAAAAAGGTCGCGTGTGCACAGGAGACCTTTTAATGGATCGATCATCTGTCATAGTCGGCCGGGCTGAGCGTGCTTCCCCTGTCCGAGGCCGCGATGGCGGCATGCCCGTCGGCCTTCCCTCGGCGGGATACACACGGGCTTTTCGCACCCAGCCCTCTGCAACAACGCATATTGCGTCACATGCACGAGTGCCGGACAGAGGCAGGACATTCGCGTGGGTCTGTCACCCCGTCTCTGGCATCATCATCACATGTCGGGGTGTTTTACAGGCTGGTCGTCCTCTCGACCGGGGCAGGGAAGGTCTGCTGCTCGCTCCCCTGTCTCCGCCTTGTCCCACGCCCACTGGATCTGGATCATCGGCCACCAAAAACGACGTTTTCTGACCTCTCTGTTCTTGCTTCCCCACAGACGGTCCTCTCCATCCTGGATGTGAGCCGCCAGCTGGTCGACATGGCCGCATCCCACGGCTATCAGACCCCGACCCCTCACGCCCGCACCGAAGGGGCATCAACAACCGGCCCGGGGCGCGCAAAGCGGCCGCGGATCTCGCCGCCTGATTCACCCCGGGGTGACATGGACAGAGCCACGATCGGCTCCCCCGGCCCGACCGACTTGGAGGCAGCGGCGGTCCAGCTGAGCGACCAGAGCGATGACCGCGACCGCGTCATCCCCGAGAGCGGCATGCCATCATCGCTCCGTTACAACCGCGCGGATGCTGACCAGGCAGAGGCGATCTGGGTCATCCCGGAGAGCCCCGGCCTGGGTGGCGATGACCTGCCGGCAAGCGGATCCGCCCCCCGCGGTGCACGGCGTCCGGCTAGCCCAATCGAAATTCCAGACGACGAAGACCCAGTCCCCACATCGCCACCACCCCATCCCGAGGCAGCTGCCGCGGAGGACCCATGCCCTCTTGGATTGGGCACGTGGTTTGAGCAGCAACTGAAACCCGACCCGCGGTTCGATCCCGGGCAGCCGCGACCCGATTTTTTGGTGCTCTATCTGGTGCACTCGGCCCCCATCCGCGACGCGGTCCATTCCAAGTTCCAGGCGCACTTTGGGGCCCTGGGCTTTCCGGGCACATGCTTTATGAATGTCAGTCAGGGCCAGGGCGGGCTGGGCGGTGGCGGCGGCACTTGCAGTCGAACTGCTGGTGCTACTGGGCGGAGGGCGGGCGGGGTAAGGGGCGTTGGTCGCCATGCGCGTCGTGGGGGATGCACGGTGCTCGAGAGGGCGACGCATGGTGATGATGATGACTGCCGCCAGGACGGGGATGATGAAGACGGGGCGGTGGAGACTGTGGCTGCTGATGGGGACGCGGATGATGAGGGACATGCGACTCCGGTGGCAGTGCCAGCCAGCACTCGCTTTGTATTCGCCCTGTTCCAGCCTGCACCCTCGCCCGCTACCGGGCCATCGTCAGGGGGGCGCCCAGGCTCCGGTACGCCCTCGGGATGACGGCCACCCTCCAGGTCTTCCTTAAACCCACACATGTGCGCAATGTGGCTCTCCTCCCCATTGTGGTTCTCACCCTTGTGCTCCCCATGGTCTCCCATCCATTGGGTCGCTCACCCCATTGCGTCTCTCAATCTGCACCCCCGTTTCTTTGGATGAACTCCTTTCTCCGCCCATCCTCACCCCCTCCCTCCCCCCTCCCCAGCGGGCCGATGACCCCGGCGGGACGCGCCTGCGGCGGCTCTTCCGCGGGACGGTCTACGTGGACCTGCCCTGGACCGTGGCCAAGTCCCTGGGCCACTTCCCGCCCGTCGAGTACTGCGAGATGCTGCCCACCCTGGCCGGGGGCCGCGACGTGCCCACATACGGGTGCCTCGTGGCCAGGCTCCGTGAGAAGGTCTCGGGCAGCCCGCCTTTTGGATGGGTGCCGCGCGCGCCCTGGGCTGGGCAACGTCAGGGAGAAGCGTCTCAATTCTTGCGGTGCGCGCGCCCTGGGTTGGGCGGGAGGTCTCGGCCGCCTCTCAGGTGGTGCATGTGCCGCTTTTGCGCGTCGCGTGCCGTTTGTGTGTGCGTCGCGCGTGTTCATGTGTAGGCCGTGTGTGCGTCATGTGTGCACTGTGTGTATCGTCCGCCATTTTTTGGCGTCCTGCACATTTCTTGTCCCCACATTCCCCAGGTCGGGCCCGCCCTGCGCCGGGGCGCCCCCGTGAGCTGGTCCGACGTAAACGACTTCCTGCGGTGCCTGGACGGCTCCTTGCGGCAGCTTGACATGGCATCCATCGAGAAGGTCTGTCTGCCCCTGGCGGTGCCCTGGCTGCCCCACGGGGCGGACTGGCGCTCCGACTGCCCAAGAAGTTAAGCCACCAGGGGGTCACACCACAGCCACACCAGCCAATGTCACAATCACTCACAGTCACATCCACCGGATTTGAGGGCGGACTGGCGGGTGGCGGAGTCTGCGTGGACATGATTGTTAGTCCGTCGCCGTGTCCTTGTCCGGACCCTCGCCACGTCGCTTGATGGTCTCCTCTGGGCCTCGGCATCATCCTCCTGTCTCTCCCACCCCGGGGGCAGGTCCACGCCCACCTGACCGCCACCGCGGTCTCCGCCCAGCTGCTCCGCTACCAACGGGCCCGAGAGGAGGCCCACCTGCCGCCCCGCCGCCGGGTGCTCGTCTTCATGGCCTCGTGTGCCTGTGCCGACGAGGCGGCCAGGCTCCTGCGGCGGGCGGGGTGCCGGGCAGCCGCGGCCCACTCCAAGTCTGTGCTTCTGGGCTCCCCTTTCGAGAGAATCGAAAAAGATGAAGCTGTTGTCTGTGTGTGTGTGTGTGGGGGGGGGGGGGGCCATCACAATTAATACGTATGGATTTGCATTGAATCAAGAATATTGCACGACGAGCGGGGGTCATTGCCGGGGTGTGGGGATGACTCAACTCGCCATATTCTCCCATCCCGATGGGTGTGATGATGGATGGGGGGGTGGGTCGTCACAGGATGCGGCGGGACGGGGCTCAGGGCGCCCTGGATCGCTTCCTCCGGGGTGATCTCGACGTCCTCTGCACCGGTCCGCCAGCACCCTGCCACTTTTCTCGTGCGCCCCCACAGTTCCCTCCAAATCATGCCGAGGGTACGTCCGCCTGTCTGTTCCACCCATTTCCAATGCGTTTCTGGGGTGTGTGGGTGGGTTGGGGGCTGTGGGCGTGTGTGTTGTGTCTGTGTGTCCAGTGATGATGGTGCAGGAGGGGTACGACCTCCCGGGCATCGATTGTGTGGTCCTGGTCTGGAGCCAGCCGCTGCCCCCTCATCCCCTCCCTCCTTCATCCTCCCATCTCGCCTTCATCGCTCCACCGTCGCCTCCTCCGCTCCCTCTCCCTCACCTCCACCCCCAATCACCGCCGCATCCTTCCCCGCATACCCCCCCCCCCCCCCCCCCCCACACACACACACACAACACACACACCCGTCAGGCTCGTGTCACCCAATCGGAGAACCTCTTCGTTCAACAGGTCTGATGGAAGGCCTCCCCCACCCCACCCCATCCCTTCCCTTCCATTGGACTTTTGTTGGATGAAGAGAGGCGCTTGCTACAGCTTCGACCCTCTCGTGCCTGACGTGCGTCCCCTCTCCTCTTCATTTGGCTGCCAAAACCGCAGATGGGCCGCGGCCTGCGGAAGGACGCCACGGACCCCGACAAGGAGTGTGCCGTGCTCGACCTGGCTCTCAACCTGCGCCGCCGGTGGCGCCGCCTGCAGGGCGAGCTGAGCGGGGCCCAGCTGGCCGCCCAGATCCTGGCCTTCTGGGATGTCACCAACTTCGTGGGCTCCGCCACGGCCACGCCCTCCCAGCAGCAGCAGGAACAGCAGCAGCAGCAGCAGCGATAGCGTTGGGTCCGAGGGCGACTGGGATCGGCGAACGAGCGACAACACCAAGACGGGATGGGCGTGAGAAGTGGCCATGGGTTCGGTTGGCCCATCCGATCGATCGGAGCTCCTCCTCATCGCGTACCAAAGCCGCCTCGTTTCCTCACGGCCCCCGTCCGATCGCCCCTCCCCAAGATCGACACTATCCCCACTGGTGATGACCATCGGTCACACGACTGTCCTGAGGTGTGGCCGCCAAAGACGAGGGATTGCCTTCCAGACCCCCAACCGCAACGAACATCAGCATCCCAGGCACATTCACTCGCCAAAAGAAGGTTGCGCTCCATCAATAGTTTCAGACGGGGGGGGGGGGGGGGGGGGGGGGCGGGATGGTCTTGTGGCGCAGAAGAGTGAATGACGGTCAAGGTGTAACGTTACTTTGCCCCCTCGGCCCTGTTCTTCGATTTTGAAGTTTTCCTCTCTCTCCGGCGTTTGTTCCTATTCCCCGGGCCAACACGTTTATCATCATGTTCTTGCCCGTGCCTGACCAGCGGTTCTGTGGGTGTTTTTGCTCCAGCATCTCGTCCGGCAGTCTGTTCACATTCCCTGATCCCATTCCGATTTTCTTTAGCCGTTTTCTCTGAAAGCAGAAAATGAAAATGAGAAGAAGAAATCAGAAAAAACCGATGCAGATGCTGCCGCCTCCTGCCCCTGTTGCTCAGGGTGGTGACCCTTCGCTTCTTATTCGCCTGCCCTCCGAGCTCTTTCTGACCATAATGGAGGCCTCATCGCCTTCTTTGCAGACCTATCTGCAAATGTTGAGTCTATGCCGGGCCACCCGCACCGCCATTCGGGGCACCCCGCGTGAGCTGTCCTTCTTCCTCTGCGACGACGACGACGACAACAATGATGCTTATGAAGGTGATGTCACCGACCCCTTGATGGCCCAGGTCATCGCCCCCAGCCCCGATGCCCTGGCCGCCCTGGTGGGCCCCTGCAAGGGCCTGGTCAAGCTGACCCTGCCCCGGGGCAACGTCATGCTCTTGGGTCGTTCCCCCGCCAATGCCCCCTGGGTGAGCGAGGCCTTCGAAGGCCACAGCCGCCTGGCCGTTCTCAGCGTTCCCTCGGCCGGTGCTTACATGCCCTTCCTGCCGGGCATCCTGGGCCTACTGCCCGGGCTGGAGGAACTCCACATGGGCGGGCCGGACCAAATCACCATCATGACCCGGCACTCCATCCACGGGTACTCTTGGGCAGCGCTCCTCTTGAGAGCCGATGATCTTCTGCCCGCCTTGGGCCTGTTCCGCCCTCCCCTTCGTGTGCTGCGCTACTCGGGGTTGCCGCTCCGCAACGCGGCCCCGAATCTCGGGCCGATTGCCAGTTCCCTCACGGATCTCCATTCCTTGGGGGAGCCGGAGCCGGACAGCGGGTCCTTCATGGCCGGCCTGGCCTCCGTCCAACGGCTGTCACTGGACGGGTACCCCGCTGCCTTCCTGCGTCCCATCGCCTCCCGGCTGTCCCAGCTTCGCCTGCTGCACTGCGGCGGCATTTCCGAGGACCTGGCCGATGTGGGCCTCTGTCGACTGGAGTCCCTCCAGCTCCCCCTGCGATGCGATTCGGCGGCCGAGGTGGCGACCCTGGGCAGGCTACTCGGCGCCAACCGGGGCACCTTGCGCACCGTCACCCTCGATGCCGTTGCTGGTGAGGCGGCGGCCAGGCCAAGGGGTGTCGGCCCAATCTCGCTCGCGGGGCTGTTTGACCCGCTGAACGGACTGCCCCATCTGGATGACCTCACCGTGATCCTGACGGAGGAATACTGCCTCGATACGCTCCCCGATCCCGACGCCGTCCTCGGCTGCCTGACGCCCGGCCTGTTGGATCAGCTGGCCCACCTCTCGGTCCATCTGCGCTATGGCAAACCCGAATTCTACAGACGTCCAACCGCCCCGATGATTCGCATCGCCGCCCGGCGGCTGCGAACCCTGTGCTTCAACGTCGGCTACATGATCCTGTCCTCGACCATCCTGGAGCTGGCCTGCCCCTGCCTGGAGGCGCTCGCCCTGCCGGAGTACGTCAAGCGCTATCAGCAGGCATTCCTCGGGGGGCTGGTGATGGACTGCCCTCAACTGCGCTCGATCGAGGGCTTGCCGGGCGGGCCGTGCCAATGCCAGGCGACGGCCATGTCCCACTTGGCCCGGCTGCGTGTGCTGCGGGGAACCGCCAATTTGGGCACCCTTCTGCCGCTGCTGGACCTGGCGCCCGGGCTTCGCGATCTGTCGCCCACGATCGCCGTCACCCAGGCGGCCCACTTGGCCCGCCTGCTCGCATCCGACACGCTCACCCGCCTCACGCTGAGTGTCCACCGGGGGGACGTCGTGGGCCGCATCCTGCGCCTCCCCGCCCAGCTTGAGCGGCTGGAGGTGAGCCTCAGCACGCATCTCGATGAGCTTATGGTCGATGCTCCCGGGCTGCGCTCACTCAGCCTCTGGACCGGCTACGAATGGCAGGAATCCGTCTCCGGTCTCCGGGTGGCCCTCCGCTGCCCTGCCCTGTTGGCCCTCAAGCTCGACGTTCCCAGGCTCACCCGTCTCGGGCTGGCCGATCCGGGAGGCCCGGTCCCACCCTGGTCCACCTGATCCTCCACGTCGAGCCCCACGGTCGGGAGGTGCCCGACATCAGGCAGATGGAGAAGGCGACGGAGGACGAGCCCTTCATGGAGGATGTTGCCGGGACCTTGGAGCTGCTGGGCGCCCGCCTGCGCTGCCTCTGCCTGAGGGGGACCTTCCCCGCCTGGCCCCAGCTGGCCGCGGCCCTGGGCCGGCTGCCCCGCCTGGCCGAACTCGCGCTGTATCTGCTCACCGCCCCGGGCGACCTAGTCCTGGCCTGCCCGGCCCTCCAGCGGCTGACCCTCTCGGCCAACCGGTTCCGCTCGGTGGTCTTCGACTGCCCCCGGCTGGAGCTCCTGGTGATTGGCATCATCCTGAGACGCCTCGAGCGGTTTGAGCCGGCCGGGGGGCATCCCCCGCCCAACCTGTGCGTGCGCATGCAGCCCCACCTGGCCGAGCGGTTCCCCTGGTTGCAGCAGCGGGGGGGGGATGGTGGGAGGGGGGGAGGTCGCAAAGGCGAGGGAAGCGAATTGGGGCGCAACATGTACCCCCCGCGAGCACCTCTGCGGGCCTGCTGGCAGCGCAGAACCGGCGAGTGAAAGCGAACACCCGGGCAATGTCCTCCTGAACATGGTCCTCCCCATCCCAAATCCACAATAATGTATGGGGGGGGCTGCGCTGAGGTCGAGGCCACAGATCGGCCGAACATGCCAGGATCAGCTTGTGTATCGCGAGTGCTATAATAATCACCGCGCAGATGAGTGCTGTTGGTGTCGGTGGAAGTGAAACTTGCGAAGAACCTGACACTCTACCTCCAAGACTAAAATGACCTGCCCGACCAACTGAAAATGGTCGAGTCAACCATGTCACTAAGACCAGCCAACGAACCTCGGGTCAGTTTGACAAAAAGATACAAAGCGAGGACAAGCGTCTTTTTTGTCATTGTCTTTGTCAAGTCGTCCGACAAAAAAAAGTACAACTTGACCAGACTGTCCTTGTGGGGGGGGGGGGGGGGGGGGGGGCAACCTCCGGGTACGTAGGCCCTCGAGGGTTTATTCCCTCTTCTTTCGGTACGCCACCACCCCGGCAGGCAGTTTCCACATGTCGTCCCCAGCCGTCTGCGGGGGGGCGGCGGCGCTGGCCGGGGAGGCAGCCGCCTGCGGCTTTCCGGGGCCCTTCCCCGACCTGTTGCCACCGGGGCTGCTGTTCGGCTGGCCACGAGGCGGCTTGGGCGATGATGTGGGCGGCGGGGGAGGGGTGGTGCGGGCCGCCTGCTGGGCTGGGGGTGGTGGCGAGGTGACGGTCGGTGCTGCGGGTGCGGGTGCTGGTGCGGGTGCGGGTGCAGCGGGTGGTGCAGCGGGCGCGGGTGCGGCTGCAGGTGCGGGTGGGTTCTGTTGGCGCGGGGCAAAGGGTCCCGCCCGGAACTGTTGGCGCTGCCGGGGCGGAAGCGGCACGGCCAGAGGCGCCGGGGTCAGAGCCGCCGTGCCCTGCTGGTGTGCCGGGGTGACAGCCACTGTGTTCTGCGGTGGTGCCGGCGCCGCGGGGATCACCGGCTTCGGGAGGTCCGTGGGCTGGGGCAGGACGGACCGAGGCAGGGCAGTGATCGGGACGGGCGGGGGCGAGGGCCGGGCTGGGGGGCTGGCGGCAGGGGCGGGACGGGGCGGCGAGAACCGCGGGGGGAGAGACACAGCCGCGGGTGCGGGTGTGGGGGCAGGGGCGTGGGGTGGAGGGGATGCCCGCGGGGGGAGAGCCACAGCCGCGGGGGGAGAGGACCGCGGGGGAAGAGCCACAACCGCGGGGGGAGGAGCCTGCTGGGTCCCCAGTGGGGCCAGTGAGGCCCGGGCCACACAGTGGTAGAACGACCCGGTGATAGCCTCCTCCTCCTGCTGCTCCTCCTCCTCCTCGGCATCCTCATCCTCCGCCTTGTGTCCCTGCTCGTCCTTCGGGTCCGCGCACGGCCCGGGCCCGTCATCCTCCTCATCGTCATCATACAGATCGGACGCGCCCCGGGAGGCATAGGCGGCAGGCCCGGCAGAGCACGTGGGTGCGGCAGGGGCGGGCTTGGGGGCGGCAGGGGGCAGGGCGGGGCGCGACTCGATCAGGCGCTGGGAGAGGTGCACCTCGGGGCATATGTGTGTGCCCAGGTCGCAGGCGGCCAGGTCTGAGATGGCCAGTCAACATGGGGGAACGGTGGGGGGTATTTTATTATCATCACCGCCATCACCGCCATCGCCATCACCACCATCACCATCACCATCACCATCACCACCATCACCATCACCATCACCATCACCATCACCACCATCACCATCACCCACCAACCGCCACATACCACACCGCACCACATCAAACACCACACACCATCACCACCGACCATCATCCAATCATCACCCACATCACCATCACCAGCATCCTCATCCTCATCCTCATCATCACCCAATCAATATGCTGTGTCTGCGGACCGGCCAGGATCTGCCTGCAATCGACGGGCACCCGGGGGCCTCGTGGCTGCCCCGGCTCGACCCGACGGTAGCGGGTGTTGATCAGGGTGGCGTGGATCTTCAGGTCGCCCCGCAGGTAGTTATCCGGGTCCTCCTCGACATACAGCCCCGCGTCCTGGAAGGCGCGCTTCAGGTGGGCTGCGAGGGCGAGGGCGAGGACGGGAGGGGGAGCAGGAGAGAAGGATGATGATGATGAGCGCGGCGATGATGAAGATGATCATGCGATCTGGTGATGGTGATGATGCTGATTCAGCTGCGGGCATCCAAGTCCGTCCCGTCATTATGGCTCATGGCCCCACTCGTCCCTCCGCACAGGGAAAAATATTTGTGGCCTGACGGAGTTGAACCGTCCCCTTCCGCGGCTTCCGCAGGTGTGCTTCCCGCTACACCACGGCCACCAAAAAATCTGAGGTCGTCCCTGATCCGGGGTGCACATGGCACGAGCCCACTCAGCCCATGGACCTGCGAGCCTGTTGATGTGGTCCCGGGCCTGGTGCTCCTCCGTCACGTTCAAGTAGAGCACATCCACAGCCGACGGGTCGTCGTTCATGTACTGGGGGATGCAGCCAGGGAGAGGGGATGCAGACAGGGCAGGGTGGGTGGGAAGAAAAAAGGACGAATTTCTTTCGAAATGTAACAAAGAGGGGGGTGGGGCCATGGAGCGGATGGGTCATGAAACGGGTGGGGTCGGGTGGGGTAATGGGGAGGTCGGGTAATGCAGCGGATGGGGTAATGCAGCGGATGGGGTAACGCAGCAGGTGGGGTGTGGGAGCAAAGGGGCTGATCAATCGGACAGGGGACAAAGACAGGTGGGGTAATGGAACGGATGAAGGTTCATCAGATGGTGTAATGGAGCGGATAGGGTCATGGAATACGTGGTGTGAGGATGAAGGGAAGTCCCGCATCCCGAGCGAGGCAGACCTCGAGTCCCTTGATGTGCAGCGCGAGCGGGTCGCCCTGCATGACGTTCATCCGGAGGGTCGGCTCGGCCTGGGTCAGGATCTCGGCCGCCCGGGCGACGTCCTCCTTGGTGAAGAGCTGATCACCCCCCGGGGGGGGGAGGGACCGAGCATGGACATATGGACATATGGGCATGAAGGCATATGGGCAGGGACAGGCATGGGCATCGGGACATGGACAGATGGGCATGGGGAGGAGGATCGAACCTTGGTCATAAAGAGGGTCAAGTGAAGTCGAGACGGAGGAACCAAAATGGAGGGGTCCATGCCCGATGCGCTGCCATGTCTGTTCGGGGATCGTGTGGAAAGAACCGTGGGATGTGGAGACAGCAGACCGCGTCAAGATGTCAGAGTGGAGTTGGGTGAGCCGTTTCACCAACTCGGGGTTATGCAGTGCCAGAGGCACACAGACGAAATGGGTGAACGGAACAGATTTCTTTGCCTGAGAAGATCAGAATGAGGTGAGGCCGACCGGATCGGTGGGACGGCTCTGAAGACCGTTTCGACAAGGATTTCGATTTGTGTCTTTGCTGATTGCAAAGCTTGATCGGTGGGACCCTTGAGGACTGGACAGGAGATGATCGGGGATTAAGGAGAAGGACCAGAACAGACTCACATCGTCGTTTTCGCTCTCGCGTGGTGGCAGACTAATCACAGCTCCCGTTTCGCCCTGAATTTTGCGGCGGGTGGCGCCGCCCTTCCCGACAAGGTAACTGTGAAAGATGTGGGGGATCGTGATATGGGTAGCCCGAGCTCCGGAGACTGGGTCCCGTTCAATCTGTAAGGAATCTTCACCTTCGTCGAGGTAATCGGACGCCTTTTCAAGCGGTGGAGGCGGAGGGAGGTCACCCAATTCGGTGATGAGTCGGAAGCACCGATATGGAGCTCCGCCAACACGCACCACTACCAAGAATATAAAGAGACGTGAGTTAGGCTGCCAACGAAAGCAGAACGGGGGCACAAACCCTCAAATTCGCGGTCCATTAGTCAAGGAACAGCGGGTTGTGCCTTGTCGTTAGCGTCCATTTTTCTGGTTTGTGTTATTTCCTGTCTGTGATGGTGGGGTCTGATCGGTTTTCAGAGAATGGTGAAATACTCTGTGCTTCTGCCCACTTACAATGAGCGCGAGAACCTTCCCCTCATTGTTTACCTGCTGAATCGCGAATTGACCAAGTGCCAGGTGGACTTTGAGATCCTCATTATCGACGATAACTCGCCCGATGGCACCCTCGCTGTCGCTCAGAAGCTCCAGACAGTCTTCGGCCCCGAAAAGATTGTTCGTCATCCCTGGCTCGATCTCGTTTTGCGCTCATGCCCTTTTTGTAGCGCATTGAATCGCGTCCCGGGAAACTGGGCCTGGGCACCGCATATATTCACGGAATGCGCTTCGCAACGGGCGACTTCATCATTATTCTTGATGCTGATCTCAGCCACCACGTCTGTCGGCGTCTCCCGGAACACAACAATATACTCACGGCGTTTCATCACTCTACTCCACTGTTTTTTCAGCCCGAGGCCCTTCCGCAGTTCATTGGGTCAGTCCCCCCTGGCCGGGTTGGCTTATATTCATTTTTCTTCCAGCCTGCAGCGCGCAGGGAACTATGATGTTGTCACGGGCACCCGTTACATGAACGGTGGCGGTGTCTGGGGCTGGAACATGAAGCGGAAGCTGACCAGCCGCGTCGCGAACTACATCGCCTCCGCCACCCTGGGTCAGGCAAGCACTGATATGACGGGCTCCTACCGGTCGGTCATCATCCTCTCCTTTGGTTGGGTAACTTCTCCCCCCACTCGGGTGGCGTTGCAGTCTCTACAAGCGTGCCGTCCTGGAGCGGATCCTGCCCTCGATGGTCTCCAAGGGTTACGTCTTCCAGATGGAGATTATCATGCGTGCTAAGGCCCTTGGTTACCGCATTGGCGAGGTCTGATCGTCCCCGTTTTTTCCCCCTCGGTAATTCATTTATTATTATTATCCCAGGTCCCAATCAACTTTGTGGATCGTGTCTTTGGCGAGTCCAAGTTCAAGCTGTCTGAGATCACGGGATATCTGCGCGGCGTCTGGATGCTTTTCTGGACGGACATGAAGAAGGCCAGCCCACTTCCGACTGCCACAAAGGCGCAGTAACTTTGATTGGTCGTGCGTTGCACTGTGTTACAACACGTTTTTTTTCGCAAGCTTTTTTTGCCGGGAGCCGGTCCGCCCCGAGGCTCGAGTCGCCCAGTCTTTTTTTCAAACATTATCAAAATGGCCGGTGTGATGCCCGTGATGAAATCAATCATCGAAAGATTCGGCCCCATCGGGTACCTCGTGACTGCATTGGATGGGAGCTGCAGCTCCCGGATTGCAGTCATCATGCCACGGGAGACTCACAACGACTTCTTCAGCATCACCACAAAATCTTCGAGCAAATTTAAGGAAATTAAGACCAACCCCAATGTTCTTTTCCTTCTTTATGATGCCAAGACCGTTTCCCACGTGTTCTGCAAAGCAACGGTTGACATTCTCGAAGACTCGGAGACTCGGCATGCTCTGTGGTGCGATTCTTGGCGTGAACATGGGCACAACGGTGCGTATTTGTTCCCGAACGATCATTCCCAGAAATTTTTCTCCCAGGCCCCGATGATACCAACTTGGTTTTCCTGCGGTACAACTTCTCGGCCATCATCGAAACACCTTTTATGAAGCCCCCAATTGTCCACACCTTCCCCTTGACGCCCGTGGATCCGGTTTCTGTTGATGTCTCTGTGGCCACTCCAACCCCGGATCTCGATCGCGCCACTGCACTCCTCCGTGAATTCCTCGAGAAGGACTCCACCGTTTTGATGTGCACTCGCGATGGTGAGACCGACCTTGCCGCTCGGTTCATGGTCTGTCTGTCCCCCGGTGCGGGGGCACTCTCTCACGGTCCCCCAAACCCCAGAACTTGCGCCACCGCTTCGATGTTGGCCTTTACGGGATCACCAAAGCCAACAGTCCCAAGGTGCGCCAGCTGCAAAAGAATCCGCACGCCTGGTCTGCGTCACCCCATGGCACCATCCACACTTCCTCCGGGAATAGCCTGCACTGGTACCTGCCCGAATCGGGGTTCAAGCAGCTGATTGCCCAGGCGACCGTCCACGTGGACACCCAGCCCGAGCTGTGCCGCCTCCTGTGGCGTGACGAGATGCGTCGCTTTGGCTTCGCCGTCCGTCACGCACGCCCTCGCGCCTTCCTATTTCCTTCCCACTCCCCCGTCATCGATCCCGGAAAACTCGAGTCGCCGCCTCACCCGCACCCGCATCTGCACGACACACACACACACAGGGCCCTGAGGAAGTCGCCGTTCTGCGGGTTGCCGTCAGCCGGCTGCACATGCAGCCCATGGCCGCACCCGGCGTGTCGTACGGCCTCCCTGCGGCGCCCCTCCCCACCCGCACCACCGAGCCTGCCCCCGAAGAGGATGGTGGTCTGTTGCCGCGTGCATCTGTGTGTGTGTCGGTGTGGCCGTCTCCTCCGTCGTGGCGTAATGCGGGAGGGTCCCTTGCGGCTGTGTCTGAGTTTGTTTGTGGCTGGAACTCCCTGCCCTCGATCACCCACCCTTCCCGTCCGATTGACGCACCCATCACTCCAAAATAATCAGCGAAGGCCGCGGGCAAGAAGCACCCGCGCGATGATGCAGCGGCCGACTGCGAGGAGTCCGCAGGCCGGAACTGAGCTGCTCCTCCCGTTCGTCACACCGCCTCCCGTCGCTTGGGGCTGAAAGGGACAGCCCGGTGAGGGACCGCAGTGCCCCTCGAGGGCCCCGACTGACCCCCCCCAGTCCCCCCCCCGCGGTCGATTTAATTTCTGTGTTTCTGTAGTTGATCGGACACACGGCTTCTTTGAGCGACATAGATCGCGAAGAGGGCGGCGACCAGGCGGGATTTTTTTCTCCGAGGGCGTGGCATGCGGCAAGATCATCGCCAGCGCCTTCTTCCTGCTGTGGCTGAGAGGGGACTTTGACTCAAGGGAGGGGGGTCTCCTCCCTGTGTGTGTGGCGGTGGTGGTCGAACTGGGGTGTTGGGGGAAAAAAACACCGCACTGCACCCTCTGGCCAGCCGAGGGTGCATCCGAGTGATCTGGAAAGAAACGATGTCGCTCCAACCTTTGAGCCGAAAGACTTGGCTCTCTTGGAGCGACATCGGCCCTTTCCAGATGAAATTTCCCAACCCTCTGTGCCCTGATAAGGGCGGCGTCTCGGTACCCATCAAAATATTATGGGTCTGCATTTAAAAAATATGTGTTCTTTCACCATCGCCGCTCCTCCTGTTCGAGCCGCCCTTCTGCTGCGCACCGCCTCCCAACGAGGAACAGCAGGGTGTTTGCTGGGCCGGTTCCAGTGAGTTCTCACAACCCGAGAGTCTGCCACCATCAAATATCAGAGGAGGAGGAAGGGGAGGAGGAGGAGGAGGAGGAGGAGGAGGAGGAGGAGGAGGAGCAGGAGGAGCAGGAGGAGGAGGAGCAGGAGGAGCAGGAGGAGGAGGAGGAGCAGGAGGAGCAGGAGGAGCACACAGATGGCGAGGAAGAAGAGGCGAGCGGACCCCCAGAAACAAACAACAACAGCAAAGGAAAAGGTGAGCCTCGCTGAGGCCGAGATTGGAAGACGAGCGAGAGAGGGGCCGGGTGGTTGGAAAGAAGCGGACCACACTCCGTCAACCCAAAAAAACGCAATCACAGGTGTGCTGCCCGGGGGCACGAAAGATAAAAGTCACCGGAAAGGTGGATGCCCAGACAACAAGAATGCGGCTGAGGAGAAGGGCACGGGGGGAGGTGAAGATGGGATGGGATGGGTGAGGAAGGGATGGGTGAGGATGGGATGGGGGATGGATGGGGGATGGAGGATGGGAGGATGGGGTGGGATGGGTGAGGAAGGGATGAGTGAGGAAGGGAGGCGAGAGGTGCCCCAAACAAACCCTGCGGGAGAAGAGAACACGACAGTGAGAGGCGGCTTGCACGTGCGGAGGACGGGTGTCGGTCGGTGGTATGCAGGTGTTACATCATCGCATCCCAAACACAAAAAGAGGGGTCGATGGAGACGGCGGCACAAAAACAGGCAGCAGACAAGGCGGCCCGCACAGACGGGAACGGGGTGATGTTGGCGGATCGGCCGACCAGCCGATTGCCACGGAGAGAGAGAGAGAGGCAGCACACACGAGGAACGCCGACGCATCGACACACAAACCGCAACAAAAAGCCACCGGCCGGCCGGCCGGAGGGAAGGAAGAAGGGGCGGGCGGGGAAGGGTGGAAGAAGGGAAGGGCGCCGGCCATCATCGGACGCCCTTGGTGTGAAGATAGTCCGCGTACTCTCGGTCGCGAGTCTGCACACAGAATAGGGAGGCGATGATGCGTTGCAGAGAGAGCAGACAGTGAAAGGGAGGCCACGCCCAAGCAGTACACAGGATATCCATCCAATGATCATCTTCAAACAACATCAACACCAGCCAAGCATCATCATCATCATCATGATGCGGGCGGGGGGACCTTGATGTGGCTCGTCAGCCAGTTGGTGAGGAAGTGGACGAGTTTGATGTCGGCGCCCTCCTCGTTCCGCCGATAAGCCTCCGAGAAGCGGGTCATCTGCGATCAAGGACGATGAGAAGACGGAGTCGATCGATTGGATATTGGCGGATAGGGTGATGATGCTGGTGATGCCGACTGGATCGTGATGCCGAGGGCTGCTGATTGGTCGATGCTTGGATGCTGAATGGATGAGATGCTGATGACCCCCCCCCCCCGTGATGCATAGGGCGAGCTTTCCGGGCGTCCGACTGTCGTCCCTCCCCGATACACGATCCAGGGATGTCCGCACGTGATCAGCAACCAGCACCTGGGATGACCACCACCCGCATCTGCGGACCGTCTTGACCATCTCGGCATGCCAGCGGTGGTGCTGGGCCTGGCCGGGGTATCCGTAGCGATGCATCAGCTCCTCCTCGTCCGAGAAGTGCACTGCGCGGGACACGTGACAGGGGGGTGCGCGCATCGGGGTGAGCCACCACAGAACCCAGAGAATGACCGAAGGACGGGTGCGCCCTGGGGGGCTAGCCATCACAAGCACTGGCAACCAGGAGGGGGGATGGAGACAGGGCAGATGGCAAACCTTTGGTGTACTGCATCATCGCGTCGAGGACCTCGCCGACGACCTCCCGCTCCCGGTGGGCCATCATTGCCTGCATCACCCCAAAGAGGTATCCGCCCCGGACCAGCCGATGATGGAGAGCACAAACAAAAACACACACCACACACCACGCACACCACACACAAACAACAAAAAAACACAAAAACACACAAAACCAAACACACTCGTACCATGGGTGCACCCCGGATCAGGGAGCTCACGAGATTTTTGGTGGCCGTGGTGTAGCGGGAAGCACACCTGCGGACAGCTGCGGAAGGGGACGGTTCAACTCCGTCAGGCCACAAATATTTTTCCCCGCGCGGAGGGTGCACCCGACAGACGCGATACATCTGGTTGATCAAGTCCACGAGGCGCCTGTGCTGCTTGTCCATGGTCTTGATGTGCAGGCCCATGCTGCTGTCCCACACCATCAGATCCGCGGCTGCGCAGCAGTGAGGAGAAAGAAAGAAAGAAAGAAGAAGAAGAAGAAATGAAACATACGTAGTAAGACGATGATCGGACGCTGATGATGATGAACCGAGCCAGTGAGATCACGAGGGACGGGGAAACGGACCCACGGCGGCGTCCTCGGGCATAAAGGCCAGCATCCGGCGCGTCTTCATTGCCTCCTTCTCCAGGACCGCCTCGGCCCGCCGGAAACAGACCGCTGGGGATGCCGACCACGCACACAATAAGATGAGATGATGATTGATGATGATGATGATGATGATGATGATGATGATTGGGTGCTGCTGAATGATCTGGATGATGATGATCTGGATGATGACGACGAGGATGATGCTGATGATATGCTGATGATAATGATGAAGAAGAAGAGGGGAGGGGGAGGGAGGGCGAGGGGGCACGGACTGTGGATGAACAGGAGGATCACAAACGAGCCGCCGAAGCAGGCGCCCGCGATGACGAGCCCTTGTGAGAAGGAGGCGAGTCCATCCCTGCACAGGAGAGCGACACAGGCCGTGGTTACACACATGTGAAGACATGGAAAAACAGCGCATCGCACAACAAAGTACGATACTTTCCGCACGGTGGGTGGGTGGGTGGAGGCGGGACGGACATCTCGAAGAGCATCGTGTCCCGATCGAGCCCATCACGCAGCTCGTCGCTGGCGATGAGGCTGTAGACTCGCAGGAAATCGATGTTGGTCACGGCTTGCCTGAGGGCCACGTCAGGCAGGGTGGCAAACCGCTGGGCGGAGACCACGAAGGCCGACAGGGCACCGTCCAGCCCACCCTGCAGCACCAGGCTGTCGGCCAGGTCGGGCGAGGGCACGAGGACGGTCTGGTTGGCCTGGGTGGTGTTGGGCACGGTGCCCGGGGCGCATCGGGTCTGGTCGTAGAGGTAGCAGGCTGTGGGCTGGTACATCAGGGTCTCACGGTGCGGGTCCGTGCCCAGGGTGGCTGCCAACGATGGGCGGGTGTGTTGCGGGGGGCGGGCAAGACGAAACGAGGAGTGTCAATACCCAAGTGAGGCGTTTGGGCTTGTTGTACATGCGAGTGATGCAGTTTGAGTGAGTTTGATCAATACGAGGTGCCGCCAACAAAAGGGGGAGCGAGAACCAGCCCGGGAGGACAATGCCGACAAAGGGGCAGGCGGGGGGGGGGGGGGGGGGGCGACCGACATGGGAGCGAGAGTGCGAACTGGGCGTTGGGCAGGAAGCCCGGCGGGCCCGAGATGAGGTTGGCGTCGGTCCTGGTAGTCAGCTTGGAGGCGAGCGAGTCTTGGGTGCCGTGGCGCAGGACGCGGTGCATGATCAGAGCCCACTCCGACGAGTTGTACAAGAAGTCACTGCAGGGCGGGGCGGAGGGGGGGGGGAGGGGGGAGGAGGAGGAGGAGGAGGAGGAGGAGGAGGAGGAGGAGAATGAGAAAGCTGAAATGAGGTCACGCACACACATAGCCACGCCCGCAGCTCTCACCTCTCGAGAGTGAAGAATTACTCGGCTGGGAGGGTGATCCGAGCCCACGAACTCGTGTCCAGATTCCCCCACCAAACCCACACCAGCGCAGATCACATTTGAGCCGCAGGAGGAGGAGACGAGAAGATGATGGATGGATGATTGGATGATGATGATTGGATGACACGCCCCGACATGACCACATGGAGCGGATCGAACGGCGAGTCTGTCCCCGTGAACACAGACCCGCCCCGACATGTCAAGCGGACCGATCGGAGAGTCGCGAGCACAGGCAACACACCAACGAACACACCCCGACATGTCAAGCGGACCGCACGGTGAGCTTGTACTGGTCCATGTCCAGGGTCGGGTTGAAGAGTTTGGTCCCGTCGGGGTTGGGGGTCGGGGCCGCATCCCCGCCGTAGGCTTCGTCGAAGAACTGCTCGTTGGGGGGCAGCTGGTACTCGGCCGTGGCCAGGGTCAGCGCCCAGTAGTGCGACTCGACCACGAAGCTTGCCCGCAGGACTGGGGTTGGGGGGGGGGGGGGGGGGGGGAGGGGAGGAAGTCGGGGTGCAATAGGCCATGGTGATGATGAGAATGGTGCGATTTGTTGCGGCTTGATGTGATAATTGATGAGCAATGGGAGAAGGAATGTGTGATCGCGAGCGCGCCCACAGAGGGCGGGAAAAAGGGTGGAGCGAACGAGGCGATGGTGGGAGCGTCACGAAGAGGGGACGGATGAGATTTGGCTGCATTCCGGCAAAAGGGAGGCGGAGGCGAGGACAAGAAGGCAGAAGGCGGACCGGTGGCGGCCATCTGAGAAGCCATCTCGCGGCCCTGGATGATGGAGTAGAGCGAGAGCGCGGTGACGCTGACTGACAGGGCAAGAACCAGCAGCAGCCCCAGGCTGACCCCGATCCCGGCACCTGCAGAGACGACAAGGAAACCAAGTGCGGGGTGCGACGGCAGATACCCATATGAGGAATTTTGCGAGGCAGGGGAAGGGGAAAATCAAGAACAGAAAGGTGGAGAGACAACAGAAATGTCACCACGCTCGTTGGCAAAGCGTTTGCGTGTGTGAGTGTGTAATGTGTGTGTGTGTGTGTGGGGGGGAGGTGAGGGCGGGAGCGGTCGCCCGCCACACCCAATCGCGAGCCGCCTGCAGACCAGGGGGCAGCTGGGCGGCCTGCGACCTCCTGAGCTTATCCTCGGAGTATTTCTCGGGCACGGCTGTGGCCGCGGCCGCATCATCGCCGTCAGTCCCCGGGGCTGGTGGGGGGGCGAGCGGCTCTGCCCTGCCCAGTGTGGCCAGGGTGGCCCCCTGTTGGACGGCGAGGTCGGCGTTGTGCTGGAGGGCCGCCAGCTCTGCGGCCTCCTCGTTCTGGGGGGCCAGGTCGGGCATCATCATTCCGGAGACTGCGCGGGGTGGCGGAGTGGAGTGGTGGTGGATGAGCGATGATGTTTGGGTGGCCTCACGTCGCGAAGTGAAGCAAAGGGGTTGATACGTATTTTGTTGGACAGGGAGGATAAAGGAGGAGTCGCATAGCGGAGAAAGAAATGAAAGGGGGCTGGCATCCATGGCAGGGTAGTGCGAGTGGCGGCAGGCAGTAACAAGGGGCGTGACAGGTCGGGGGTGGCGCAGGTTTGGGGATGCATCAACGGACGGTCGCCCATGACCTGGGTCGTCTCGACATCATTGGGGGCGGCGACCTCGGGGCCCCACACGCCCCCCTTGGTCGAGGATGGGCTGTCGGGGCCGCCGCCCGGGGCCGAATCGCCGCTCGGGGCCCCGATGGCAAGTTCGGGGGCTGCGGGGCCGTGGCCTGGAGCAACCACACCGTCGGGCGCCGGGCCCAGGGGCTGGGCGGGGGGCGCGGGGGATGAGAAGGCCGGGAGCAGGGGCGCCGGCGAGGCGCTGGCCGACTCGGGGCCGGCCAGGAGGGCCAGGTCGCTGGGATGACGGAGGAAGACATGGCGGCGGTGATGATGATGATGATGATGATGATGATGATGATGATGATGATGATGATGATGATGATGATGATGATTGGATGATGATGATGGATGATGATGATGATGATGATTAGATGATGATGATTGGATGATGATTGGATGATGATTGGATGGTGACGGTGGGTGACGATGACAATGATGATTGGATGATGATGACGACGACGATGATGACAATGGTGACGATGCCCCAACCCACAGACCTGAAGACCACGGGCTGCTGCTGGACCCCGTCAGTGGCGGTGGAGATTGCAGTCCCGGGGCGCAGCAGCTCCGTCGATGCCGAGATGCCCAGTGCCGCACCCGACTTGACAGGTGGGGACATGGACATGGGTGGAGGCGAGGCGCGGGTGGAGCCGCCGATGAGCAGGTGTTGCAGCGAGCTGATCGAGGCGTTCACCTGGGGGGATGGATGGAGGGGGGATGGATGGAGGGGGGATGGACGGAGGGGGATGGATGGGGGGGGGGGGGGGGGGGGGGACGGAACGTGGGGACATGGGAAGAAGTTCGGGGTATGTGCGGTGATGGGTGGTTTCTCCCCTCCAGTGTGGGCCCTGGTGTGTGTCTTTGACACGAGGGTGCACCTGTGCTCATAAAAAATTCTTCTGGTGGAAATTCGTCTGCAGCCCCCCACCCCACCCACCCCGTCTCGCTCACCGTGGGCATGGGCGCCCACTGGGCGACAGCACACGGACCGTGCTGCCCAGGGGAACGGGCTCGCTGGATGCGAGGATCTCGTCGGGGCCGACGCCCCCTGCCGAGATCTGCCGCACCAGGTCGGGTGGCTCGCGACGCATGGGCTCATCCTGCGAGGAGGATGGGGAGATAGGGCGGTGAGATGGACGGGACGGGGCAGCTGGCGGACATGATCCAATGACGGAGGGAGGATGATGCGATGGTGATAGTTGATGCTGATGATGATCGATGGTGATGATGAGGGTATGGATGATGATGCGAGTGGTTGATGCTGGTGCTGCTGCTGGTGCTGGTGGTGCTGGTGCTGGTGCTGGTGCGGGTGCTGTGTTGAGGCACAAGCACACCTGCCCGGACCGGTGATTCCGGCTCGCCCAGCGGGATGTTCGAGACCGGGACCAACGGCGAGCCCGGAACGGCCAAAGTCGAGGCAGGCGCGGCTGCGGTTGTGGCTGTGGCAGTTGGGAGGGCCAATTGGCGGCTGGGACCCTGGGGTGAGGGCGGCGGGGTTGATGAGGCCCGTGGGCCCCCCGCAGGTGGCCCCATGGAGAGGCGCCGCTTGGTCGGGGAGGGCTCCGCCGACTGGGGGAAAGGAAGGAGTGACGATGATTGGATGCTGATGCTGACGGCGATGCTGATCAGGGGGCAGGACAGGGGTGTAATGGAGCACATTTGTTGAATTGGGGACCAAACCCCTTCCACTATGCATGCACGGGGAGGACCGGGCGAGCAGCAGCAGCGCAGACAAAGCGCAAAGCGTGTCGAACCACCCCGGTTCTGTCGCTCACCGCCCCCCCCCCCCCCGCAACAAACGCACGCGGACGCATTCACACCCCCGAGACATCAGCCCTCCACTCCACAGACCGGCGGGAACGATTGTCCGCGGGCCGGCCGCGCGACACCCGGCAATGCACCCATGGATCCGCTGCGCACCGCGGCGGGGCTCGCAGCCGGCGGGGCACCAGCGCCCCCGAGGAGCCGCCCCGACCCGCGGCGGAGCCGATGACCGGCGGTGCGGAGCCCAGCGCAGGCACCAGGGTGAAGGAAGGCTGCCGGGGGGGCGGCGGCGGCGGGGCAGTTGCGGCTGTGCCAGTGGCACGGGCGAGGGCAGGTCGGGGGTCTTGGGGGCGGCGGGGGCCGTGGAGGAGGGCGGGCGGGGCTGCAGGGAGATGTGGATGGCCGAGGGGTCGGGGGGCGCCAGCAGGGCCACCGCGGATTCGTCGTAGTGCTGGCCCAGGGCATCATCGTCGTCCACGTCGCGTTTCGAGTATTTCTCGTGCATCCGCTGGGCAACTGCGGGGGCAGGGGTGGAGGGTGGGGGTGGAGGGTGGGGGTAGGGGGGGGGGGGGGGGGGGGACAGAAGGTGAACCTTCATAGAAGGAACAACATGATCCAGCCATGAAAACCGAGTGTGTAGCAAAACAAGAGGGGCGAGATGGCAGAACGGGGTAGTGTGAACCATCATCAAAGGCCGAACAGACCAAACCAAAGGGGGCAACATGATTCAGCCAAGAAAATAGAAGGGGCGAATCGACAGAACCGGACGGGGATCAGACACCATGAGAGGGCAGACGTCAGCGGACGGGACGACGAGAGGAGACGGACCAGCCTTGGGGACGGTGAGGAAGAAGCCGAGCGCCGCAACGCGTTCGGTGGCGACGGCCTTGAAATTCTTCATGTAGAGGCACATGGCGCCCAGCATGAAGATGCTCGTCCCTGTGAAACTGATGACCGCAACCACAATCTGGCGGAGGGACGGTCGGAGCGGGGCGCGGGGGTGGGTTTTGGGGAGGTGGGGTGATGAGAACTGGGCGGTGGGCGTGCGGGAACTCAATTGGAACCTAAACAACAACAACAAAAACCTGGGAATTGGTCTGAGGTTGGGTGTGTGATGGTTTTTTTTTTCTTCTTCTGATTCCGTTCCTTTTCTTTTCCCCCATCCAATTTTATCCTCCTTTTCTGAGTGCGTTTGATCAAGCATAGTCCCACCCGTGTCAAAAAAAAAAAATAAAAAATCGAGTAGACTTGACCCCAGGGGGATGCAGACCACACTCCACAGGGAACGGCTCTCCTCGGCCATGCCAATCATGACCGCCCGCAGCTCGTTGGTCATGGCGTATGGCCCGTTGATCACCTCGAAGGCCACGTCCCCCATCGCCACGTCGTTGCTGCGACAAAGACAGAGCCGCAAGGACGCCACCCAGGGAGGGACAGATCAGAAAGGATGACACATTCATCATCGCAGACACACATTCATCAATCGCATATTCAAAAAGAGGGAGGAAGAATGGGCAACATCATAAGCGGAAGAGAAATATCGATACAGTCTCCGAGGGAAGCGCCATAATCACTTGGGGCTCAATCCCCATCGGGAGGGAGCGTCAAATCGGTGCGTGCCAGACAGAGGGTGTGTGAGGAGAAACCGGCGGGCGAACGGACAAGAAATCGGCCAGCCGCGTGTTGGAGATGGTCAGGGCCCGCTGCCCAATAGAGGTGGTGAGTTCCCACAGGTTGGCCGTGTGGGTGGCGCTCTTGCGGCACTGGCCCCCGCTGGCCGAGAACTCCCAGGTCGTGAGGGTGCTTCTCTGCGGGGGTCGTCGGATCGGATGAGGTTGTGAGGAGAGGGAGCATGAGGGAGGGCGAGCGTGCGGTGTGCGAAGCACAGGGAGGTGTCAAGCCAGCTCAAAACACGCGGCGCGCAGTGAAAGGTGAACGAGGTGGGTGATGCATATGACAGTGTTGTGTAAAGGTCGATTCAGGACGCGTCTATGCGTCACGAGACGGACCGTCCATGGGGCGAGGTTGATCGCGCCGTTGGCTGAGTCCATTGCCCCTCGCAGGGTCAGGGCAATCGTCTGCAGCTGCTTGGCAGCCTGCGCAGAGAGATGAAGATCCACCAGAACCCGATGATGAGGAAGGGGAAGACACAGACACACGAGGAGACACACAGATGAAGATACACACAGACACACAGACGAACGAAGATCTGTCAGAACTGATGAGCAAATTGACGGAGAGCCTTGCATGCGAGGCGAATGTGGGGGGATACAGACGGTGTCGTAAGATGTGGGATAGAACGTCCGGTTGGCGTTTGGGCTTTCCGTTTCGTAGCTCGTGGCCGCCACGGTCCTGACCAGCAGGTCTTCAGCGCCATTCCGCCCACCCGCCCGCCATCGCTCCTCCTCCGCCACATCCTCGGCGGCCTGCTCCTCCGCGGTGAGCGCCCGGTGGGCCCGCCTTTGCTCCCGGCTCCCCCAAATCACTTCCTCACTGCCGGCCTCCCGGGGTTCCGACAAACTGGGGACCTCCTGCAGCCGGGCCAGCGCCACCTGCCACGCGCTGTGCACATGGGCAAGCGGGGTGAAGGCCACCGGCTGTGGCGGCCAGTGGGCGAAATCCACGCCTGGTGGCGGCCCGTTGGCGCTGGTGGACGCGTGGTCGGGTGTGGTCAAGTTGTACTCGGCAGCCAGGGCGGCCAGTCGAACGACATGCGTCCTGCCGAAGAATGGGTGGTGGGGACGGAGAGTGTCAGCTCCCAGTATGTACACGCTTGTCACAGACGCTCCCAAAAACCACCCATCGCGGATGTCTGCCCGCTGCCAACAGACAGAGACAGCCACACACAGAGCCGCCACACACACAGCCGCCACAGGGGATTCCTTCGCCCACGGGTGCAGTGACATTCGTGCTGTCTCTTCTACCTCTCTGGTTTTTGTTTTATTTTCCCGTTACTTCGTTCCTTCTTTACACGACACACAGCCGCCACACACACAGCCGCCACACACACAGCCGCCACACACAGCCGCCACACGCAGCCGCCACACACACAGCTGCCACACACACACAGCTGCCACACACACAGCCGCCACACACACAGCCGCCACACACACGGCTGCCACACACACAGCCGCCACACACACAGCCGCCACACACACGGCTGCCACACACACAGCCGCCACACACACAGCCGCCACACACACGGCTGCCAGACACACAGCCGCCACACACAGCTGTCCCACACATTTGCCGCATGCGGGACGCCCACCCACCGATCCGCGGACCATGTGGCGAGCTGCTGGGATGCGAGGCTGATGTTGCCCACGGCCCGCATGGACCACTCCTGGTACTGCACGTTCACCACGTCGACAATGGCCGTCGAGCATCTGCGATGGGATGGGGCAAGCAGGCGGATCAGAGACGACGCATGAGCAGGACAGATGGAGACAGAGCTGATTCTGCTTCGTCTTCGCAGACGGGATGGGGCGAGGCGGTGGGGTGGAAGAGCGACAAAAGAGGGGACATGGCATGGAAGGAGGCGGGAGCGGACATGAGGATGATGGTGGTCCAGATCAGCAGATGCAGCCAGTTGAGCCGATTGGTGAATTCCTTGTGCTGCTGCTGCTTCCTGCGGAGGCGAGGAGAAGAGAGGGGCAGAGGGGCCGGAACGCCAAGGTGAGGCCGCGAGGGAATCAACAACAACAACACCAACAACACCAACAGCATCACCAACAACAGCACCAACAACACAACAAACACAACAACACAAAACAGATCACCCGTGGAGCGAACAGCGCACACCCCGCCAGCATCCGCGCACCCACACCTGCCGCCTCCCACTCGCCTCCCACCCCCACTCCGTGCCCCTCGAAACGGACCGCTCCTCGAAGGACATATCATCCTCGGTCCGCTCGCGCTTCTTGTGGCGGTCGAGGCTCAGCGTGCTCTGGGTGTGCTGCCGCACCAGGCCGTGAGGGGCCCCCGCGCCCAGCTGCTGTTTGAGCTTCTTGTTGCGCACCTCCTGGGCCTTCTCCTCCTCGATCTGGTCGGCCTTGCGGAAGAGCTCGTCCGCCCCGGCCTCGTCGTACTGGTGGAGGGGGGGGGGGGGGGGGGGGGATGATGCGGGGGAAGTGGTAGAGGGTACGGAATACCAACGAGCCAATTCTGGGTCTGCACACTCGCTTCTGCCTTGCATCGGCTGTACCGACGATGTAAGTGGGCCCCAATCGGACACCGATGCAATAAATGATGGAGGTGCCTTGGCGAAGGGAAAGGAGGTGGGTGGTGTGCCATCATTGTTGTGCGCTTCCAAAGAGTCCCGCAGAAGTTAAAACAACGACCATGCGAGAAACAATTCCCAATCTTCTACATCGACGACTTTGGAATAGCAAACGGCCTGCATCCGCAGCAGACCTCCCGCGCCAGATATCGACGAACAGGATTGCGGGGTGGGCCACTGGAGCCGGCACGAAATTATGGGAGACGGGCCACCCGGGGCAGAGACAGACCTGGATGTCGGCCAGGAAGGAGCCGTACGAACGCAGGATGCGCACCGAATGGGGATGCGATTCCATCAGCCTGTGGCCACGCCACCCCCCGCCCGGATCGCCATGCCGTATGAGGGATCGAAATATTTGGCGCGAGCACGCAGGTGCCGGGCAAGGTGTTGGGGGGCAGTGTTGCAGTGCGATGTGCTGAGGGCAGGGAAGTGGGCTGGGCTGGCTGGTGTGACGACAACGGCGAGAAATCAAGTGACAGGCAGTGCGGTGATGCATTGGGAGGTGGGGATGGCGGGATGGCGGGCCTGCCATAGTATCGAATGGCCTCCTCCTCGGAGGCCACTACAACGGCGGCGATCCGGGGCAGCTCACGCGGATCCACGTGGGACTGCCAGACGACACAGGAAAAAAGTGGTTCTCCATGAGATTTCTGTCTTATTGAGCTCATAGCACGCGAGAAGACCGCGATGATGCGAGGAGGATGGGCGAGGAGGGGCGGAGAAGGGGAAGGGAGGACGTTTCCGGTCCGACCTTGAGCAGCATGTTCCAGAAGCGCCTCATGTACTCTGGGGGGGGAGCCGCCGAGGGCGGGACGGGAAGGTCGGGCGACGGGCATCGGCCACGCCAGACGGGAGAGAGAAAAGAAGACGAGAGCCATGAGGTGCGGGGTCAGCGAGTGGGAGATCCGTGTTTTCTGGTGTCATTTCACTTCGTTGTCGTGCTGTTTTGGGAACAGCAATCGGATCGCGCCGCACACAGACATTCACAGAAACAGTCATGATGATGGTCCCCCATTACACGAAAACCACGATGCCAAACAGCACCTCGACGATGGTTGACGAGAATGCGGCAGGATGGTCAGAAAGAACTCATGGGGCAGGATGGTCAGAAAGAACTCATGGGGCAGGATGGGGACATATATCTGGTGCGAGGGGTCGAACGGACCGAAGGACCGCTGGTGGAACTTCTGTGCCATGGTGTAGTTGCGCCGGGCCGTGAAGAGGGACATCAGTTCCATCGACTGCTCGCCCAGGCTCTCAGACTGCTCGCGGCAGGCCGCCCGGGGCAGCGCCACGGACGGGGGGATGGGCGGGGCGTGGACAGGGGAGCAAAGGGCGAAAGGAGTGAGCACGGGCGGGCGGGAAGCAGAAAACGTCACCTGTTCGCACACGGGCCCACATCCCCCTCCTCCATCATCACCACCGAGGGGGGGGGGGGGGGGGGGGGGGGAAGGGAGGGAGGAAGTGTGTCGATGGGTGGATGCCGACCTGGGCCAGGGCGTCATAGTCGCGTCCGCGTGCGTAGATGGCATAGCGAACATCCCACGAGACCTCCTTCATGGCCTGGGCAAGCCTGTGGTCACCGGCCGGCCCCCACCATCCGCCCACCCCAGTCACAGACCCCGAGGCGGCGAGCAGGGAAATGGACATGATGAATACGGAGAGAACACACCGCACGGGGGGCACACCCCACAAGGCACGAGGCGAGAAAATGAGGGACGGGGGAAGTGTGGCTTCGTTTGTGGGACGAGTAAAAACAACAAGCAGATCTCTGCTCTTGGAAACACGACGATGGCTGGGTGGGGGATGAGCGGTCGGAAAAGGGAGGAGGAGGGGGGGGGGGGGGGGGGGGGGGGCAGGGGCAGGGGCAGGAGCAGGAGCAGGAGCAGGAGCCACGGACCGGACGTACTGCATGGCTTGGGTGTACTGTCGCCGATACAGCTGTGGGAGAGGGACGGCATCGGGATGAGAGGCGATGAATTTCGGCTCCCCGTTTCCTCGCAACCGCAGATCCCCCCACACGCGGGGGCGGACAGACACACCAGGCAAACGCAGTCTCACGACAGCCACCCCAACCAGGCACACAAACGCGCCCATTCAGTTGCCCCCCCCCCCTCCCTCCCCCCTCCTCCCTCCCCTCCTCCCCTCTCTCTCTCTTCCCCACCCCCCCCCCCCCTACAGAGCCAGCGCAAGAAGTCTCGTGTGTGTGTCTGTGCGGACCTGGAGGAAGGTCGCGTACATGATGCACAGCCAGGAGCTCTCGGGGAACTGGCGCAGCCCCACCCGGTACAGCGCGTCCGCGTACTCGATCTGGCAGGGCTCGTCCTGCCTGTATGCGTGCACGGCGGGGGGTGCGGGTGGGGCAGGACGAAGGTGGGATGGTGAGCCGGCATGTGGGGGTGTGCGGTCCAAAAACAATATGATACCACCACCACCACCACCATTCACAAGCGGACTCCTGGGTATCGGGTGGCCACAGACACACACACAGATATACAAACACATCACCATCCCACCATCCACGGGCGGACTCCTGTAGGTCTCGAGTGGCCACACACCTACCCAGAGATACACACATCACCACCATCCGCGAGCGGACTCCTGCAGGTATCGGGTTGCCATCTCGACGTAGCGTGGCGAGCGGAAGACGATGAATTTGTTCTTCTTGCCGCTGCCGGGCGGGGGGAACTTGGCCAACACGGCGGCTGCCACGGCCGGCACGGGGTCCGTGGAAACGCCCCCCTCCACCCGGGCCGGGTGGGTCTGGAAGATGGCACCCGAGGGAACCGAGTGCAGCCGCCGAGCCCCCGAGGCTGCGCGCGAGAGGGGTCGTCGATGGAGGGGGGGAATAACCATGAGGGGGGGGCGGAAAGGGGAGAGCAGAAACGATCGCTCATCATTCATCATCCATTCAATCATCCAATCTTCCAATCATCCAAACACCAAAACACCCGATCATCATCCAGCGTCATCCATCATGCCGACCAACAGCCAACCATCGACGACAACCCAATCGAGTCAAAGCGGTGCCGTGTGGCAAGACGTACGGGGGCGGGAGCAGACCAATTGGCGGAGTTCGGGCGAAGATATCCGGACTCGGGATGGGCGAGGCGGAGGTGTCGGGGAGACCCCCGGCCCCTCCGGCGGGGGCGGTGGAGGCAGACGGGCTGGCGGATGGGGGCGAGGTCGACGGATCATCGTCAAAGACCCCCGAAACTATGAAGAGGCGCGAACGATGCAGATGGGACGAGGAGTGAGTAACAAAGGGCACGTCAAGACCAGGGACGATGCGGCAAAAAAAACAGTGTGAATGGCTGCCCGCGTGAGACGTGTCGAGACCAGACTTGGGGTCGCAACAGAGGCGGCGGGGCAACAAAAAAGGGAGGGTGGGGTGGTGGGCTGGTCGTCGGGGTCATGCGGCCGGGAAACGAATGGGATGTGGCGGGGAAGATGGAACGGTCCGTGTGATGGATGGAGTTCCCCCATTTCGCGCACATCAGCAGCAGCACATTTCCTTAACCCTCAGACACCCCCCAACACACCCTCATCACCCATTTGCTCGCAGGGCGGACAATTGATCTGGCGGCCGCCTGCATTCCGATCGACAGTCCCTGCCTGCACGGTGATGACGCCCTGCCCCTGGCCCGGCCGGGTCCCTGACGACGCCGGGGCGGATGGGGTCGTGACCAGGCCCGGCTGGTCGGGGGGCGGCAGGGTGCAGCCCTGGGCAGGCTCCACGTAGGGCATGACGGAGATCACCCCGATTCGAGTCAGCCGGCGTGCGTTCCAGTCTGCAGAAGAAGAAGAAGAAGAAGAAGAAGAAGAAGAAGAAGAAGAAGAAGAAGAAGAAGAAGAAGAAGAAGAAAGTGGGATGTGGGATTTGGGATGTGGGTTTTTCGGGGGCTGATGGGTTTGTTTTTCTGATCCAACACAGAAAACATGATGACGGACATGCTGCCATCCCAGCAAACCCCCTCTCTCCATCCAACACACAAAACATGATGACGGACATGCTGCCATCCCGGCCAGGGGCAGGCCGACCAGCATGGCGCCGAGGTAAGCGCCCAGCCACCAAAACGAGGACCCCGACCCGATGAATTTGACCAACAACGAGAAGAGCGACGAGATGAATGAGGCCGCGTAGATCAGCGCATTCTGGGCGCCCGGGACGTCCCGCCCAGGAGGACGGAGACACGAGGGGAATGTGGGCGAAGCAGGAAGTTGCGTGTGTGTGTGTGTGTGTGTGTGGGGGGGGATGGATGGTGGAAGAGCCAGTGCGCTGACGCGCTGACGGTGACAGGGGGCTGAGGTGGAGGTGGAGGTGGAGGTGGAGGTGGAGGTGGAGGTGGAGGTGGAGGTGGAGGAGGTCGGTGATGGAAGGGGGCACGGAGGCACGGAACGAGACGGACCAGAACGTTGGCCTACAGTGGTGATTCCCATCGGTGCCGAGGCGGGTGCGAGGAGGAGCGGGTTGTCCGAGCGGCGCATCAGAGAGGAGCGGTGCGGGTTGGGAGAGACAAGCAGATGAGGGAGAAGCAGAAAATACAATGCCGATTTCGCGTACCCGCCACCCGCCCCGCCCCGCCTCTGAGATGGCGCCAAGAAAAAAACCAAAGCAGCGACATGGGTGGCCGGCGGACCCTGAGTTTGTAGTAGGGCAGGTACCAGATGGAGGCCACCAGCAGGGTGGCCATGCAGATGATCGAGATCACGGCCCGCAGGGTGCCCAGGTTGGTGATGAACTGGTCCGAGGCCTGCATGATCAGCTTGACAAAGACCTGCCAGATATGCGCCGCCATGTGCGTGTGTGGTTGGTGTGTGTCTGTGTTCATACAGATCAAAGGGAGAGGGAATGACATGGTCTTGCATGATCTGCTGCCATGTGTGCGTGCTTGGTCGTCAATCCAGGGGAGGTAATGGTAATGACTTGGTCTGCGTGATTGATTGGCTTGGGACCTGCGATGCGATTGGTGGGTCAATGCGTGGTTGGAGTGTGTATGCAAACGAACGACGAAGGATGCCCGCATCTGCGCGTGTTCAGCTTGACAAATGTAGATGCCATCCGTGCATCGAGTGCGTGCGATGTCTGTGCGGCATCCGAAAACCTGCCCCGGGGATGTGATCAAAACATGCCAGAGCGGAGTTTCTCTCTGTGTGTCTGGCGGGGGTTGGGGTTGGAAGCGGATACGTGTGTGCGTGCTTGGGTGGCTAGAGGACAGACAGCCAGAGCTTCAAAACGGCCTGTCGATGCGCACAGGAGCGACTTGCTCGTGGGCTCCTCCTCGAAGAAGACTGCACAACCCGAGGGGATGCAGATGCGCGGAGAGGAGGGGAAAGAAGGCGAGAGAAGGGAGGGAGGGAGGGAGGGAGGGGGAGGGGAGGGAGGGGGAGGGAAGGGAGAGGGTAGCGCAATCAAATGAACGAAGATGGATGGAGCCTCGTCCCATCCTTACACCCGACCAATGGGATGAGTGCGTGAAAGCGTTTTGTGATGTACCAACGAGTCGTTGGTCGACCAAAGAGGTCCAGGCCCACGCACCCGCCCATCCCACCCGACAATGGCAAAGGCCACTGCCACCCAGGGCGACCAGGCGGCCGACACCATCCCCCCGGACCGAAGGCAGAGAGCTGAACGACGGGGACGAAGACGAGGATCCCCAGCATGGCCAGCACCTGGAAGGGGCGTTGGGCAGCCCCCAGCACTGCACCGTGGGGAAGTTGCTCATGTACGGGGCGGCCGCGGTCGGGTCCTATGAGACGGCGGTACACAGTGCGTGAGGAAGGAGTGCGGAACAGTGCGTTCCGGCCCGCCTCGGGGGGGGGGGGGGGGGGGGACAACACGTCTTCCAGGCCCGCGAGCCAGCGGGACACACGGGACTGGCGGGGCAATGGCGGGACAGGGCGGGACAATGGCGGGACAATGGCGGGACAATGGCGGGACCCGGGACAGTGGCGGGACAGTGGCGGGACAGTGGCGGGACAGTGGCGGGACAGTGGCGGGACAGTGGCGGGACAGTGGCGGGACAGTGGCGGGACAGTGGCGGGACAGTGGCGGGACAGTGGCGGGACAGTGGCGGGACAGTGGCGGGACAGTGGCGGGACGACAGACCGAGTAGGTGCAGTCGAGGAGCGAGAAGAAGATTTGCAGGAAAGGCATGTAGAGGAAGGTGATCAGGGCCACGACGAAGTATCGCAGCACGTGGATCGGCCAAAGGATCGTGATTTGGTCGTGTTCTGTACGAGGTGTGCGGAGTGAGTGCGGCTGTTCCCCCCGGAGATGCAGACTGAAGACGTAGTACACGTAAAACGTGTCCACGGCGGCTGCCACGATCAGAACAAAGGCGATTGCGAAAATAATGTAAAGCGCAACGATGTTGGTGATGAAGGCATCAAAGTTGAGCCGGAACGCGTTGAACACCACCCGGACTTGATCCGAGTAGGGGATGGGCTATTGCGCCCGCCGGAAAATCACCACTTTCCTGGCAGTAGAGGACACAGACCCATGCAAAATCATCTTGCATCGAAACGGTGACCAGTTGGATGAATTGCAAGAACAGGGACAGGTATTCCACTTTGGGAGAGGGCGACATATCTGGAAAACGATTGCCGGATGACCGGGTGCCGGATGGCCGGGGTTTTTTTCCTCAAGCAGACCTTTTTGGCAGGTCCAAAAAATACCAAAGGCGCCCTCATCCAGGGGGCTGAACTTCATCAACTGGACATTCTGGCTGCCGACGGATTCACCCGAGAGAGATGCCGCAACCATCGGTGTTACTCACCACAAAAAGTCGAGAAAGAAAGGACAATGAACGCCCGGGGCTCGGAGAAAGGCCGATCCGGAACGGAATAATAGTCGAGACTACCGATTGGGTGAGAGTGACCGCTGGGATCGTCTGAAGATTTGAAACGATCTCTTCCGACCTCCCATCTCCCACGGACTGCCAAAGCCAGCAAATTGCCTTGTTGGCTCGGTGTAAAATTCCACATCTCGACAAACAAAAAAACCCGGAGAAAATACAAAAACAAGTCAACCACACCACACTTTCATGACGAGGCGCTGGGCGAAGGGAGCATCCCTGTGGCCACGGGTGAGAGCCCCGCCGCGGCACCCTTCATCAAGAGGGTCTTCTTCTCCGCCTCAAGACGCTCCTTCCACCTCTTGCGCTCCTCCTCGATGAGCCCGTCCAGGTCCATGATGCGCTGGCTCAGCTTGGCGTTCTTCTCTTGGCACTGGTGGATGTCCTGGGCGGCGGCCTGCATGGCGGACTCGAGCTTCTTGAAACTCTCCTCCCTCTGCCGCATGACCTGCTTGAAGTAGTGCTCGTGTCGGGCAAACATCTCGTTGAAGGACTGGGAGGGCGGGGAAGGGTGTGGGAAGTGCCGGGAGGGAACGCGTTCGATATGAGGTCGAGGGACATGAGGCACGAAGGAGACAGAGAAGCTCTTCCGACCCATTCCGCAATCCAATTCCACGGAACCCGGTGCTGCTCACGAACGGGGGTCATGGATCTCGTCGGGTTGATCGAGGTCCCCATCGGGGTGATGTCTCCCCTTTTCCCATCGTCAAAGTATCCCCCACGGACCGGAGCGGGAGGGATGGGAGGCGAGCGATTATGACCGGGGGGGCAGAGCGGCACGCCCAACGCAATGCAGACCTCACCTGCCACGGGACGGGAGCCGGTCCGGCTGGTCATGGGGGTGAACTTGCGCGGGACGGAGCGGCCCAGGGCAGAGGAGAGTCCAGTGGTCGCTGCGGATGGGAATGGGTCAGGGGGTGGGGTGGCGGCGGCGGCAGAGAGTATGTCCGGGGCGGGAGTGGTGAGCGGGGTGGGGCGGGAGAGAAAGAAGGGAAGGGAAGCAGGAGAAGAAAGGAGAAAAACCAAGTCGGATCAACGTGCCGGGGGATGGCGTGGGTGTGGGTATGGGGGAGCAATAACCGTGTGCTGAAAGATCAGGGTGCGTGTGCATACATTGCAAGGCTGGAGTTGAGACAGACCGGAGGCCCCCATGGGGGTGGCGCTGGCGAAGGACGGCTTCCGGGCCATCGCCCCAGGGCTGGCCAGGCTGCTGCTGCTGCTGCTGGCAGCCGGGTTGGCGGGCGGCGACGAAAGGGGAGACCCCGAGGGGCCTGCGAACGCGGGGGAAAAGAAAGAGCCGGGGTTGAGTCGACTATCTTTGCCTCACTTTTTTCCCATGCCTTTGTTCGTGTGGTGGGGCAGGGGATCCGTTCCCGGGGAGGGTTGGCACAGACCAGATGAAGTAAGGCCAGGGGCACCGCTACTTGGGGCGGTGGGGATCGAGGAGGGGGGAGGAGCCACCGGATCGGGAAGGTGAGCCTCGGCCCCGGCACCAGAGGCCATTTCGGCTTCAGATGTCTGACAAAAAGTTTAAAAATAATCGCGGCGATAAAATCGGGAAAACCTCGAAACTCCTCAGGTAGTTCGCAGCCTCAGGACCAGCAATTTCCTTCAGATAAGTGATGGGAACATACCCTCGCATGCGAGGAGTCTTAAGTGTGAGAATAAGAATCCATTCTTCGCGGCTTTCTTGCTCTACAAAATAACCCAAATGATATGAGAAACGGATCGCCTCCTTCGCACAGACTCGGTGCGATAACAATGTCACCAGCAGCAACATTGGAAATCTCGGCGGACTCCTTCCCATCAAAATCGTACAATACCTCGAAAACTTTTTGGTCTTCCATCTAGCCCTTGTCGACAGTCAGAAGGCAAGGAGGGCAAAAACTGTTCAAACCGGAAAACAGTCTGCTATGACGGGGTTCGGCTGCCTATCTCCGGTATGTTTTTCCAGCAGCCCGGACTTGACAACCCGGCCCCTCCACCCACATTTCCGCCAACACGATCCCTCGAAAAGTTTTCTTCAGAAAAGGCTCAGGCTCACCTCAGACAAATAGCATGTGATCCTCTCCGGAGCATTGTCCCGCAGTTGCCCGCGACAGCGGCTGCGGCGGCTGCCCCGAAAGAACCAGGTTTGTCTCTGGTTCTTGTGTTTTTATTCTTCGTTTCTTGGGGGCAGCTGATCCAAGTTCCGCCCTCTACATTCCTGCCGCCCCCGGTGTTGATCGATCGCAGTGGGCCGCACGAGCTTTCGAGAATCACCCAGAAATCTTGGAGCTCCGGTTTGTAAAAGTAGCCGTGCGTTTGTCACCTGAGTGATTCCTCTTCGCAGACAACGGCTCTCGCCCTTCTATCGGATGCAGCATTTCTTCCAGCAATTCCCCAACACAGTCCAGGCGCCTCCGAAGTCTGTGGTTCCTCATCAGCTTTCAAGCGCATAATGAACCCCCACCAGACTGTTGGTGAATCAGCTTGCGATGCAACATCTCGCACATGAGGGTTACACCACCGCCCTGAAGGTCATTTTTGACGTTGGACCCTCGATTTCACCACCCCATTTGCTTCGTGTTTGCGGCATTTAGATTCTGGAACACGAAGCCCAGACCACCTGTCTGTCTCCTTCCCCCCTTCCCCCCTCCATCACGCACCTCCTGTTGTTGTCACCGCGGCGCCACCAGACCAATCGGACAACCAACCCGTGGGCAAGGAGAGCCTCCTAGCCACCATAACCCGGGCAGCCCTGGCCCAGAGCGAGAAGCTGTACCGGCTCGTCAGCCAGGAAGGTCCCTGCCCGCACCGCTCCCCGCCTCGCGACCCCCTGGAGTTGTTTTGGGACCCCTCGTGACCGAGTGGTTTTCCGGACTTTGCGGCTCTCCCCCTTGGGGGCGACAGGCATTCTGGAGCAGCAGCGGATCCAGATGCAGCTGGCCATGCTGGGCCTCATCCCCATGGATCGTCCGTGTCGGGCCCTTTCCTCCTGCCCCTGGTCCCGATCCCCACCGTTCCCCTTTTCCATCCCCCATGCATCGTCCGTGCCGGGGCCATTCCCGCCCCCTGCGGTTCCTGCGGGATCCTCACGTGGTGTGTGTGCGTGTGTGCGTGTGGCCTCTGTGGCCACCCAGAGCGCCTGAAGGGGTCCTCCATCTGGGACGAGCCCAACGACGGCCCCGCAAACCTCATCGTCTGTCGAGCCGGCCGGTCATTGGGACGGGGAGCCGAGCGGACGGGGCTGGGCGGAGCATGAACAGGTGGGGGGGGGGGGGGGGGGAGATGGCGCCTGGGTCTGGTCCTTGGCTCTTCGACGCGTGTGTGAGTGTGGGTTGACCATCATCTTATCTATCTCTGTTCCCCCATTCCTGGCCTCCCCCGGGGGGATGGGGGTTTTTTGTTTGTGCGTGGTGTGTGTCTGGGGGGGAGCGCAGTGGGAGAAGGGCGGTGAGCCGACTGCCCTGGGCATAGCGGACCCGATGAACATTCGCGGGGCCACCCTCAACAAGCTCGTCCGTCCAGCCCGCTGCCCCCCATCCCCCACTCGCTGTATGTGCCTGCATGTGCCTGCATGTGCCTGCATGTGCCTGCATGTGCCTGCATGTGCCTGCATGTGCCTGCATGTGCCTGCATGTGCCTGCATGTGCCTGCATGTGGCTGGATGTGTCTGTGTCGAGTAAAGAAGGAAACGGGAAAATAAAACAAAAATCAGAGAGGTAGAAGAGACAGTGTCTGTATGTGTCTGTGTGTGCCTGGATGTGTCTGGGCCAGTTCGCGTGCCGTTGAACGTCCGTGGGACCGATCCGGCCATGTGACGGCCCGATTTTTCCTGTCCCTGCCTCCGTTCGAGTCCTGCAGGGGGTGGGTGTGACAATATGCCGATGATTTGCCTCCCTGTCCCTGCCCCCGTTCGCGTCCTGCAGGAGGTGGGCGTGTAAAAATATGCCTGCGATCGCCTGCATCCCCCCTTCCCGCCCCCCATCATCCCATTCCGCGCGCCATTTGAGGGCTCACGCCTTCTTGTCCGGCGGCTGATCCGCGCACACCCCATTCCGTCATTCACTTCGCTCGCATGTGTGTGCCGCCGGGCGGGGGGGCATTCGGCGGGCGGGCAGGTGGAGCGGCTGATCCACCACACACCCCATTCCGTCATTCACATTTCACTCGCATGCGTGTCCCGGGCTCGGCGGGCGGGCAGGTGGAGCGTCTGACGAACCCCGTCACCACCGCCACCGATGTACGGTTCATGCAGACCTTCCTGGCCACCTACCGCATGGTGGCCACCCCCACCGAGCTCTTCCACAAGCTCGTCGAACGGTCCGCCAGCGTGCTCGCTCTTCGATCACTCTGTTTTTTTGTTGTTGTTGTTGTTGTTGTTGTTGTTGTTGTTGTTGTTGTTGTTGTTGTTGTTGTTGTTGTTGTTGTTGTTGTTGTTTTTTCCCCCGTTTCTTCTCCCTTTCTGTTCGAACACGCACACCCATGGGGGGGCGCAAAAGCCAGAGCGCGAATTTCAATCCCCCCCCCCCCCCCCCCCCCCCCCCCCGAGTATTGATAGCCCTTCCCCCACACACCACACTCACCACCCCCAGTTTCACGGGCCCCTCGAAATCCATCATGGCGCCCAGCGCCCCGGGCTCTTCGTCCCCGCCGCCGCCCTTCGACGCCCGCTTCTTGGAGGCCGTCCAGCAGCGGGTGTTTGACGTGCTCCGCAAATGGATCAACAACCACTTCGCCGACCTGCAGAGCCGCGAGCTTTTCGAGGAGCTGATGACCTTCTGCGATGGGGCCTTGATGCAGACCAACCGGCGGTACGCCAATCAGCTCAAGTTCGACATTGACCGGATGGTCCGCAGGCCGAGGATATCATCATCACTCGTCGTCATCATCATCGTCGTAGTCGTAGTCGTAGTCGTCATCATCATCAGCGTCATCAGCATCAGCATCGTCACCGTCACCACCGTCACCACCGTCGCCCAATCATCCAATCGTTCGATCAGGGGAAGGATGGGTAATGAGGCGCTCAAGGGTAAGACCCGAATTGGAAAGCGGGTCGGTGATCATTGAACAAACGAAGAATTTCTGGCCCGATCTGACTTTTTTGTCTTCTCCTTCCCACCCCCGCGCTGTCTTTCGGCCGGCCGCAGATCAGCCAGGCCTACCAGCATGAAAGCGATGTCTGTCATGCTGTCCCCCCCCCCCCCCCCCCCACACACACACACACACACACGCACACACACGCACGCACACACACACACACACACACACACACACACATACCCCTGTCACCCGCCCCCAGAATACACATCAGTCATGCGCCTTTAACCCCCCACCCCCCCACACACAACGCACACCAGCGTCGTATGGCCCCCGCCCCCGCGACCTCCACGGCCACCTCCAGTGGCGGCGCCGCATCAAGCGGAGGCCCCGCGGCGCCCCCCGCCGCTACGGGCGCCCCTGCCCCGCTCATCCCGGAGAACCTGCTCTCGGTCTCGCTCACCCTGCTCGACATCGACCCCTCCGAGCTGGCCCGCCAGATCACCCTGATGACCTTCTCGTACTATCAGAAGATCCAGCCCGTCGAGCTGCTCGACTCGGTCCGTCTGCTGTCCGTGTGGCTGTGCTGTGCTGTGCTGTGCGTGTACCATGCTTTACTGTGCAATCTGACCAGAAGATGCCGAGTTGCTCGACTCGGTCCGTCTGCTGTGCTTGTGGTGCTGTGCTGTGCTGTGCTGTGCTGTGCTGTGCTGCGCTGTGCCGTGCTGTACTGTGCTGTACTGTGCTGTGCTGTGCTGCGCTGCTGTGCCGTGCTGTGCTGCGATGTGCTGTGATGTGATGTGCTGCGATGTGCTGTGATGTGATGTGATGCGCTGTGCTGCGCTGCGCTGTGCTGCGCTGCGCTGTGCTGTGATGTGTGCACTGTGCTGTGCTGTGCTGTGCTGTGCTGTGCTGTGCTGTGCTGTGCTGTGCTGTGCTGTGCTGCACTGTGCTGTGCTGTTGGCTGTGTGACCTGACCTGAAGATCCAGCCCGTCGAGCTGCTGACTTGGTCCGTCTGTGCGTCCGTGTGTCTGTGTGATCCAGCCCGTCGAGCTGCTCGACTCGGCCCGTCTGCTGTGCACCCGTGTGTCTGTGTGCGTCTGCGCGCGCGCACCTTGTCTATCTGTGTGCGTCTGCGCGGTGGGTCAGATTGTTTGCTCTTGAATGGAGATGTGTCCCTCCACCCCGATCCACTTTGCAGTTGGTGCTCCCGTTCTTGGGTTCCGTCACTCTTGTTGGGTTCGATTCACCGCCGGACTCACCGCCCGCCCCGCCCCGCCCCGCCCCGCCCCGCCCCGCCCCGCCCCGCCCCGCCCCGCCCCGCCCCGCCCCGCCCCGCCCCGCCCCGCCCCGCCCCGCCCCGCCCCGCCCCACCCACTCCACTCCATCTCCCTCCCCCGCTTGGGGTGATCGATAGGCCTGGACCAAACCCAAGTACCGGCACCGGGCCCCCAATGCGATTGCCATGATCCGCTCGTTCAACATCATCCTCAACTGGGTCACGGAGAACATCCTCGCATCGACCACCATCCGCCTCAGGAAGGAGGTCCGTGCACGCCCGCATCACCATTCAACAATTCGATCATCATCATCCAATCGCATGTCGTCATCGGCAGCGTCACCATCATCACCATCATCCTCACATCGATCACGTAGCGTCAGCATCGCCCCACGGCATTCTCATCATCCATTGCTCGCTGTGGCTCTCCCCCCAGGTGATGCACCATATCATCACCATGGCCGACCACCTCAACCGGCTGCAGAACTACGACACCCTCCACGCGGTGGTGGTGGCCTTCTCGTCGACGCCCATCGCCCGCCTCAAGTACACATGGGAGGAGCTCTCCAAGCACGACATGAAGGTCCGCATGCCCAACAGTCCTCCCTGATGATGCTGACTGGATGATGATGATTGATGGTGATGATGCGATTGGTGATGATGATGATGGTGGTGGTGGTGGATGATTGATGATGGTTGATGTTGTTGTTGTTGTTGATGATTGGATGGCGACGATGATACTTCCCTGCATTCCTGTGATTTCAAATCCCCTCAACCCTCCGCTGCGTCGCGCCCTTTGGTGGTTTAGATCGTCGAGGATGCCCGACGCCTGATGAGCGTGGGGCAGTCCTTCAAAGTCCTCCGGACGCACCTCAAGGGCGGCATCACGCCCCCCGTCATTCCCAAGCTCGGTCTGTTGTTGAGAGTGCGGCGCCTGTCGGATGCTGAAATCGAGACGCACGTCTGCCGCGTCAAATCAATGTGATGTTCCGACGTTCGTGCGTGTTCTGATTGGGTGTGTCTGGGTTCGGTCCTCATGTTCATGTTCTCCTCCATTGTTGTAGGGTTGGCCCTGGGCGACCTGACGTACGCTGAAGAGAACCCGACGATGCTCGAGAAGGGAACCATGATCAACTTCTCCAAGATGAAGGTCATTCACACGATCATCAAGGACTTCCTCCAGTATCAGCAGGTCTGGACACTCTCTATCTTTTTTTGTGCACCATCGACGGACTGTTTTAGTTCCCGTACAATCTCACCCGTGTTCCCGAGATCCAAAATTGGATCATGAAGGGTTTCCGGGACATGTCCGAGGCAGAGAACCAGCAGATGGCCATCGAGTACCTCCAGATCTCGGAACGACTCGAACCCAAGTCGGCCCCTCGGAACGAAATCAAATGAGAGGAGCGTTTTGTTCGGAATGTAAAATGTATTTTCTCTTGTTGTTCTTCCGGCACACGACCTGTCGACCCATTGTCCGGCTCCAACCACAGTGGTATATCCGCTAGGCAGGCCGTTCGCTCGGTGGTCCTTTTTCGATGTCCAGCTGGAACGAGGCGCTGAAACAGTACGAAACTACGACCCGAAATACCCCCATTGTAGTCACACGCCCTCATATGGTCACTTCGAGAGAAATCAAGTCCAGGGAATGCGAATTCAACCCTCTCTTGGGGAAACATACCGACCCTGCGAAGGAAATGGAAACCCGACAACACGATCAGAGTAAACTGATTCATGGCGCAAACCGGGCCAAAGACGCTCAACTAAGCCGTGAGGTCCCTTACGATATTGTGGGACACTTTCCAAAGCTAGTCTGTTCCTAGTATCACCTTTTCCTCATCCACTTTCAGCATCCTGCTGTCATTGCACACGAGGAAGAGGTTAAATTAATGAAAACGAAACAACGGATCAACCCCACCGGCAGTGGGGCTAATTATAACATTCTCTCGTGTATTCCGCTCACGGAACACTACCCGGCTGCCCCGAAAGATCGGTCTGTTTCCGTCATTTGAGTGGTGATATCAACCACCCACATCGGCAGGCCGCAGCCCAAACCCGAGAAACCATCTCGCGGCATCCACAATAATCCCAACGATCCCCCGCGTGAATACGACATCCTGACCAATCTCTACGCATCAGATCACGAGGCCAAAGCCGAAGTCTGCTGCTCCCTCTTGGGGAACGTCGTCCCGTCTCACATACCCCGGGGTGCGTTCGATGCAGGCCGACCGTCTGGCCAGCCAGAAGGCGGCCGTCTTTGCGATGCAGGAGCAGCGGCCGTACGATCCGATCCGGGGAGCGTACGTCGACCCGCAGATCGAGGAGGCCCACCTCCAGGGGCTGGCCGACGCCCGGCAGAAGTTCCTGCACTGCCAGCGACGGGTGGTCCCCGAGACCATCACATCAAGGTCTGCCTGTGATGATGACCGCCCACCGCCGCACACCGCCAGCCACAAGTCCCCCACCGCCAGCCACACGTCCCACACCGCCAGCCACACGTCCCCCACCGCCAGCCACACGTCCCCCACTGGCTGCCCGAGTCATGGAAGTGGCGTCATGTCAGGTTGCCCGCTCACCCGCCTCTGCCCCGCGTCATCGGGTTGTGGGTTCCGCCTTCCTCTGGGGCAGCGAGGGCGCCAAGTACGACATTCTCTCGTGCGACCCGCGACCCGGCCACGAGGCCGAGCTGGCGGCACAGCGGGGGCCCTCCCTGAAGGCTCAGCGCGCGTATGTCGAGCAGGAGATGCACGTCCGTCACACACACACACACTCAGTTATGTCTGCCAGACAACTGCCCATCTCCGCACAATGGCCCGGCGCGCCTGTGTCGAGCAGGAGATGCACGTCCGCCACACACGCGCACACCTCCCTTTCTGGTTGGCACACAGCTGTCCGCACGCACGCCTCACATCGCCCCCCCCCCCCCCCCCCACCCACCCGCACACCCACCCTCTTCACCTCCCCCCCCTCGCCTTGTCCCAGACGCGCTCCGTCACCCAGGCCGAGCAGGCCGAGCAGCGGGGCATGAACCGGATCTCACACCAGCGCTACCTGGAGGCCACCGCACGCGGGTTCCACATCCTCTCCAACGAGCCCTTTGAGGGTCCGCCCTTGCTGCCCTCCCTGTCCCTGTCTCTGTCCCTGTCCCTGTCCCCTGTTGGACTCGATTTTTGGGTGGTGGGGGTCGGGGAGGGGGAGGGGGGAGGAGGAGGAGGAGGGAGAGACGCGACCGGATGGGGAGGGGGGACGGACAGCTGACCGGATCCTCACCGGAACCGTTTCTCCACTCGGCAGGTGTCGAGGGCCGTCCGCCCACCCCCGCAGACCTCCCCCGCCCTCGCGTTTCGAGAAAGAAATGAGTCTGCCACCCGGGGAATATCCCCCCCCCCCCCCCTCCCTTCCCTCCCTCCATCCACCCGGGTCTCCGATGTGTGTGCGGATGAGTCATTGATGCATGGATGTCCTTTTTTCCCCCTCTTCCTGCAGCTTTGCATCGGACACTTTGCCTCGACAAGGCGAACCCTGCCGCCACCGCTACCGCAACCGCCACTGCCGACGTCATCACCACAGCCCCTGCCGCCGCCGCCGCCGCCACCACCACCGCCACCGCCACCGCCACAACATCACCAACAGCCGCACCCGCATCATCCCCCCCATCCTCGACCGTCTCCCTCCCCCCGGCCCCAGTCTCCGTCCCCTCCTTTGGCCGTGCTGCGGCCACCCCACAACAACAGCAGCCGCAACCCCAACCACCACAGCATGAACAACAACCACATGCTCAGCAACAACCACAACAAGAAAGCCAGCCCGATGTGTCTCCACCACCTCAGGCCTCATCAACCGACTCCCAGCCCCCAGGCGCGCCGCTCGCCACGACCTCAGCCGACCCGCCGCCCGCCCCCGCCGCCGAGCCCAACTTTCGCCATCGGAAGGCGCATTTCCTCTACCCGGCCGACTGGGCCGCTGAGAAAAAACCCGATGATGAAGATATACTGCCCCTGGCCCCACCTCCCGCCCCTCCCCAAGTCGGCTCGCGGTCCCCGTCCCGGCAGCAACGCGCGGCTGGTGCCCCGGTGGATGAGATCAAGCGAGTGGCATCCCCCGAGCCAGCTCCGCCCAGAGTTGTTGTAACCCCGATGGGGGGCCTTTCTAGCTCTCTGATCTCGGCGTCAGGACGGAGACTACCCCCGCGGCAATCGCCATTTCATTCGTAAGAGAGGATTCATGTATAGCCGGATTTTTTTTTTCGTTTCGATTCGACCAACTGGTTGGATAAAACAGCACCGGACACAGACACCACGGCGGGGCACGTGACGGGTGAGTGAGCAACGGGCATGTTTTGCTCGCTCATCCACAAGTTCTTGCCACTAACCCTTCCCTTTTTTCGTATGGCTCCCCTCTTGCTCCCGCCGACACCGCTGGATCTTCCCGAGTTGCTCGTTCAAATTCTAGCTAGAGTGGAGATCCGCACGTTTTATTCGTGTTTGGCGGTGAGCCGGCTGTGGCATGAGACGGCGCTTCTGCCAGTCTGTTGGAAGTTACGGTGCCTGGCGGAGGGTGTTTGGCATGAAGATGAACCAGTACCTAAAACGGAGCCAAATCCATGGATCGCGTTGTACTTCAGTGCCAATGGCACCCATACTTTGAAGGTCGTTCTTGTGAACGGCCTGAGGTTTGTGGATGCGGATTTGCATATCGGCGCCCATATTTCCTATAGTTCAGGTAAAACAGCCCTTTGTCAACGGCTCATGACGGGCCAGTTCATTGAATCGGGGAGCACCATTGGCGCTGCGTTCATGCGCAAAACGCTGACAGTTCCCCCATGCGCCAGCGCTACATTGGAGATTTGGGATACGGCCGGACAGGAACGATATCGCCGACTTGGTCTTTCTTCCCCTCATCAGCACCAGCGACCGACTTCCCGTCCCGAGTAGCGCCCATGTACTACCGAGGTGCTGCGGCTGTTCTGGTGTGCTACGATTGTACAGACGCCAGCGTCTTCCAGGAGGCGAAATCTTGGGTTGACGAAGTCAGACAGTCTGCGGATCCGGCCATTGGGCTGGTCTGTGGCCAGTCCCCCCGGCAGGCACATCGCCACGCTCTTCCCCGCCTCCTGCACCACACACAAGGTTTGCTGCAAGTGCGACTTGGTCGACCGGCGGCAAGTGACCCGCGCCCAGGGGGAGGCCTTCGCGGCCTCGGTGAAAGCCACCTACTGGGAGACGAGCGCCCTCACGGGGCAGGGCGTCCAGGAGTGCTTCGTGGGCATCGCGAGAGCCGCCATTGTCTCGCACCGATCGCGGAAGGACGAACCCTTTCGGCCGACCCCGCCTGAACCTGGGCCCCTTCCTCCACCACGCCCGAGGTGCATTATCGCATGAGCATGCGCGCAAATCCTATTTCCATAATTTGCAATGTTGTTCAGGCTGGGCGGAGCAGCCTGTGCTTTCTCTTTGTGGCGAACAATAACAATCCATTTTGTGGATCCCCCTTAATGTCCCTAATAAGGATTGAAAAAACCCATGTTTGACGCCCTTCCGGTCCCCACCGCCTCCCACCCGTCCACCGAAGGCCCAATCCAATTCGCGTAGTATGACGAGGCTGAGTGGGGCTACACAGTGATATCTTGGGTTCTCTCCGGGGGATGGTGACACCACACAGAAACATCGGGGGGTCATTTGGTCTGGAGACCAAATGGGTTAGGTCCGCAGATGGGGGGGTTGTAGCCGTCGGGTCGACTGGGGCAGGGGGACCAGGGGGGAGGAGGTGTGATGTGCCGAACGCAAGGCGAGTTGGGTCTGCCACTCGGCAGGGTGCCGCGTTTCCAGATGATCCATCATGAGACCCCCCCAGACGGCCAACCCCCCCTGATGCGAACCTCTCGATGGGGGCGATCCGGAGCGGGCCGCCTCTTTCAACCGTCGCACTCGTGAGCCCCCAGCCCCGAGATCCTGCCGGAGGATCAGTGGCAGATCCCACCATTCGCGAACCCGGACACTGTCGTGATGAGGGAGCACAGGGTGCGGAAAAGTTGACAGGGGCAGCGAGGCCCTGGCCAGCCAGGGGGCGCGGGCGGGGCGGCCGGGCTCCCCCGGGGCACCGAGGGGAGGGGGCTTCTAGCGAATGCGCCAACTTGGGGGCGTGGCGCTGGGCGCAGTGGGCCGAGTGATGCGACACCCACCGGACGACCCAGCAGCATGACACCGGCGCAAACTGCGAGGGACCCTACAGCGGGGGCCGGGAAGTCAATGGTCTTTTCTCGCAATAATGTAGCAAAGGTGCCTTCCCTCAATGCACCGAGGGTGTTTGGGCTCCCCTGCGAAGCACCCGAGCCGCTTCCGCTTAGAGGTCAAAACCTGATATCGAACATCGATGTCTTGTGTGGTCGCGGGTCGGACTCGATCACTGCGGATCAATTTCACCGTATGTCCGAATTTTTCAAAACCTTAGGTACATTAAGGGGATCTCCTGCGACGAGCGCAATCCAAGGACAGGACCGAAAAGAAGACGATAAAAAACTCGAGCACAGCTCATCATACCCCTTCTTCCCCTTCGTCATTCTTCGGGCAATTCACTTTTTCCCTTTGTCCAACTGAGCCAATCCAACCCCGGCAGCCACACTAAAGCAAATATGCAGCCCTTCAACCAGTTTCCCCAGTATGCCGGCCAGCAGTACCCCCAGCAGCCGATGATGCCCCAGCAAATGTACCAAATGCCACAACAATACGGGCAGCCTCCCATGCAATATCAGCAGCAATACCCAAATCAGCTCGCATTTCTGCCTGGGAGCATGATGATGGGTGGGATGACTCCTGAGCAGATGCAACTTAAGGCCTATTTTGCCCAGGCTTGTGCCGATGGTCTGCGGACAATTTTTATTTGAATTCCCCTTCAACCCTTTTTTTTTGGATCCTTCCATAGGAATGATTCAGGTTGCTGAAGTCCAGAATGCTTGCGCTATTTGCGGTGTTCGCATTGACCCCGCCACGGCTCAGCAGCTCCTTCTTCAGGTCGCCGGTGCCGACCGTCGGATCACTGAGCAGGAGTTCGTTGTTGGCATCAGCACCTATTGCAACGCCCAGAAGCAGCGTTTCATGCAGCAGCAACAGCAACAGCAACAACAGATGATGATGCAACAGATGATGATGCCTCGCATGTAAGTTCTCTGCAGCTTGGAAGGGTTGTTTGAGTGTCTCCTGTCTCTTCACTTCTTCCTTCGCTTCCAATTTTGTGTTCTTTCTATAATTTTTTTTTTGCCTATGCATTTTTCCCCTTTTGAGGTTGGAAAGAACCAAATTCATCATTCTCTTCTTTTCGTCCGAGACGCTATCGTTGGTAGCCCAGCTGCTGCTGCTGCTGTTGTTGTTGTTGTTGTTGTTGTTGTTGTTGTTGTTGTTGTTGTTGTTGTTGTTGTTGGAGCTGTAGTTGGTCCTGAGGGCGAAAGAGTGAGGGATGGGACTGGGTTCTAGGCGGACCTGTGGTTGGAACTGATACTGCACTTGGGGATAGTACTGTTGCTGCTGCTGGGGATACCCCTGGGGCTGCTGTGGATACCCCTGGGGCTGTTGCGACACGTATCCCGCAGGCACTTGCTGAAAAGCAGCGGTCTGAGGGTACGCCTGGGGGTAACCCTGGGGATAGCCACCAGCCTGCTGGGGCGGGTAGCCCCCCTGGGCATACCCCTGTGCTTGGGGAGGATACTGCCACCCAGCCTGTGGTGTGGCCATCATCGCAGCCTGGGGGCGAACCAGCGTGGCGCCAGCATAACCAGGCACTACGATGGGGGGGGGGGGGGGGGGGATGAGACGATGATGGTGTGTGAGGTCCCCCCGGTCCACAGACCCGCCATGCCCCTCTGCATCATTTGCTGTTGTTGTGCCTGCTGTTGCTGAAGCTGCTGCTGCTGTTGTTGCTGAAGCTGCTGTTGTTGTTGCTGAAGCTGCTGCTGTTGAAGCTGCTGTTGCTGTTGCTGTTGCTGCTGTTGCTGTTGCTGCTGTTGCAAATAGAGCATCTACGGAGGGGAACGGGGATGTGCTGAGCGACCGGTGTCCCCAAACAGCCACAATCACCACCATCCCACCACCAACAGCCCGGGGGAGATCACCCAACCTGTCGCATGTACCCCGCGGACCTGTGCTTGTTGTTGGGTCGGCATCCCCGGCTGCTGCTGGGCGAACCGCTGGTAGCCGCCCACCAGGGGCGCCGGGCCTGCCGTGGGGGGAGCCGACTGGACCTGGGGGGGCATACCCACGGCCGACCCCAGTGGGGGCGCGGTCGACCTCACCCCGGGGATCGCCTCCTTCCCGAAAGGCACGGGCGAGCGGCGCTGTGGATGGGGCGGTGGGGTTGCAGTGGTGGTGCTGGTGCTGGCGGCGGCAGCAGCAGCAGGCAGAGGGCCCTTCAGGGCCGGGCCGGGCGATGGTGTTGGTGTGGTGCGGCCCCCTTGGGCCTGTGCCGGGACGAGGGGCAGAGAGGGGAATGTAGGCGAGGCGGCGGCTGCCGGGGGGATGTTGGCTGTCTCGGGTTGGGGTGTCGGGGCCGAGGTTGTGGCCGGGGGAAGAGCCGCGGGCGACTCAGGGCGGGGTGGGGAAGGCGCCGGAGAGGGAGACGAGCTGATGGGAGAGGGGGCCGGGGGCGGTTCCAGTCCTGCCGGAGGGGAAGACAATCGGGGAGTGATGAGGAGCTTCGGGGGTGATATGGGTCAGTGTGTTTGAACGAGCGGTGGTGGGCTGTGGTTGGGCGCTCCTGGCGATGCCCATGGCCTTGTCCATGCCCGCGCCGATGTGCGTATGGGAGTCTATGCATGCGCATGGTGCCCCGGGGGGATGTCGGCTGATCCTGTGCCCGTGCCCCTGACATGTCTGGGTATTTCTGTGTGCAGGTGGGTTATGCGCATGGTCCCCCGGGGGAGATGTAGACACACAGGGTCAACGCGTGCATTGTGAGTTTTGGGCATGGCCCCCCGGGGGGATGTCGACTGACCCAGACCGCGCTGGATGACCGCGAGCAAGTCCAGCTTGATCTCGGCGGGCGGCTTGCGAGGGATGCCCGCGGGCCGCAGGGTCAGCTCCTCCATGGGCTGGGTGGCTGCCCCGATGGCCTCGTTGCGGTGCCGAAGGAAACCCTGCGTGCAGATGCCACGGGCGGTGTGTGTGTGGGGTGGGGTGGGGGGGGGGGGGGGTGGAGGAGGAGGAGGAGGGGATGAAATGGTGTGGGGGCGGGTGCGCCATGCAGTGAGGAGGAAGAAGTAACGGGAAAACATCCAACGGAGAGGTAGAAGAGAGTGGGCGGGTGTGCGGATGGCGCCCCGGTCCTGTGGACCATCTTCTGTCTTGAAGGTGATGCCCACTGGGCGGGGGCCCCAACGAGGCTGCCCCAGCACGACCCTGACTCGGGTAGGCACTCCCAGACCGGATCCGGGACAGATGGGACCAGGTGGAGGGCGTGCGCTCGGTCCCCGCCCACCCCCCACCCCCCCCCCCCCCCCCCCCCCCCCCCCCAACGCACGCAATGCACACCACCAGACCGAGAGCCGGGACAGCTGGGACCGGATGAAGGCGTTGTCGGCCAGGAATTGGCGTTTCTGCTCCTCGCTGAGCTCCTCGTGGTGCGGCTCCTCCTTCTCCTCGGCGTGCGTGGCCTCCTCCTCCCCGGCTGGTGCCCCGGCGGAGTCAGCGTCTGCCTCCGGGGTGATAGCCGACGGCCCATCGGGGTCCTCGTCATCATCAAGGCCGTCATCCTCAGGCCCGAATTCATCCTCTCGCCTTTCCTTTTCCTCGGCAGCCTGCCTCGCCGCCAACTCGGTCGGGTCCTCGGTAACAAAGACAAAATTCTCCAGGAACTTGGCATCGAGGTCCCGAAGCTGATCGGCAATGTCGGGGGGATCTTGAGTTGCGAGGATTTCAGGAACTGAAAGAAGGAAGGAGATTGTTGAAAGAAGGAAGGAGATTATTATCAGAGAATGGGGACAATGAACAGACTTGGAATGCCCATCTGGAGCTTTGAAGGTATGATGACATGATGCATATACGGGTCCAGGCCAGGCAAAGTGCCGCGCAGCCGACATAATTGCGACGACACAGAAGCGAATTGTGTTAAAACGTAATCCCTTTCCAAGAAAGAGAGGGTCGACGAGGTGACGGGCGGAGTTGCTTGCAGGCGCATCCGGGAAACGCTTTGGATGACGTCATTCAATGGCTTTCCAAAAGAACGAAGTTCTTTGACAAGGGGATCCTCCGGAACCGCCTTGGGACGGCGGCTCAGAGGTGGGCGTGCGCGCAACATCGCCCAAACAGCAACCCAGGAGACGGAAAGAGTCGGATATACCTATTGGTTCTCTCCACTAGTATGACGGAGATGCTTTCGTCGTCGTTTGGGCTCACCCACACCACCATTCAACAATGCCTCGAACTGAGACACGAATTGCACCTCAACCCGTCGTTGAGCTTCGAAGAGAAGCCCACTGTCGATCGGATTGTGTCATTTCTGCAGGCCGGCGGAGTCTCCGCGGACCAATTGCATCGGCTCGTTGGAGGATGTGGTCTCTTGGCAGTTTTCGGCACCAAAAAGACAGAGTCTCCTTCGATCTGTTTCCGCGCCGATATTGATGCCCTTCCCATTAACGAGATGGCCGGGATCCCTTGGGCAAGTACAGTTCCAAACGTCTCTCATAAGTGTGGGCACGACGGCCACACAGCGATAATGTGTGCAGTGGCTTTGACCCTGGTGCAACATCCACCTCAACATGGGCAAGGTCACTTTTCTTCGCGGACCTCGCCCACCGAGTTCTTTTGCAGTCATCCTCTGCTTCCAGCCAAGTGAGGAGCGAGGCGAAGGGGCCAAGTTGATGCGGAGTGACCCGGGGTGGGATCCGCTTGTCGGAAGTGCCCCAATCTATGGGCTGCACAACATCCCCGGGGCACCACTTGCCGCGGTCCTCACCCGGCGCGGGGTTTTCGCGTCCGCCTCGCGGGGTCTCAACATCCGGCTGGAAGGCCGGGTGGCCCACGCAGCAACCCCCGAGAAGGGCTGCTCGCCCGTCCTGGCCATGACGGGCATCATCCACGGTTCGTCTCTCACCCTCTCCGCTTCCCCCCCCCCCCCCCCCCCCCCCGCCCCGCCCGGGTGCAACCATCAGCCGACTGACCATGTTTTGTGGGTGTCGCAGCCTTGCTGGGGCTCCCCAGTATGTCTCTCGCCTTTGGCAACGCCTGCAAAGTGACCGTGGTCCATGCAGCCCTCGGGACACCAGACGGTCGCTCTCCCCCAGGGTGTGTGTCCCCATCCCACCCCCGCCCGTTCTCCTGTTGGGATGGTTCCAGACCCTTGGGTGTGAGCCCACTCACCCACCACCCCCCGTTCTCCTGGCGGGTTCCAGCCGGTCGCTCTTCCCCAGCTCCCATTCTCCTGTCGGGTGTCTCCGACCAGCCAAAATAATCGGTAAAAACGAACGGGCAGCGCGAACGGGTCCCCAGCCATGTCGCTCATATATACGACCCATGGCTCCTCTGGTTCTTGCTCCTGTTGCTGTTCCTTGCTCCTGTTGTTGTTGTTGCTGCTGCTGCTGTTGTTGTTGTTGTTGCTGCTGCTGCTGCTGTTGTTGTTGTTGTTGTTGCTGCTGCTGCTGTTGTTGTTGTTGTTGCTGCTGCTGCTGCTGCTGTCGCTGTTGATGTTGATGTTGATGTTGATGTTGCTTGTTTGTTCTGTTGGGTTGCACAGCCTTCGGCACCTCGCCCGCCTCGGCCGTGGTGCAGGCCACCCTGCGAACACACAGCAACGAGGACATGGTGCACCTGACTGCCCAGGTCGCCCACCTCCTTCCCTCCGTCCCCACGGTTCATGTTGATTCCACCGTGATGCCCATCATGGTACGAGGCCCTTCAGTTCGACGCGTGGATGGCCAGCGCCACCACCCGGGCACCCGTCCACCACCAGACCAGCGCCACCATCCGTCCACCACCAGACCATCGCCGCTCGAGGGAAGAGCCACCACCAGGGACCCGTCCACCACCAGACCATCGCCACAACACCACTGTGTGACTGCACGGCTTTCGGTGCCGTTGCTTCATCCCTTCTTCATTCGGTGCCCCCCCCCCCCCCCCCCCCCCTCCCCTCCCCCTCCCCCCCCTCTTCTTCTCTTTTGCTCCTTCCCCCCTCCTTGCCGAGCAGGCGATCCGCATCGGGTCCGGTTTGGCGGCCGCCCATGGTGTCACTATGACCCATTCCATCGTGGATGACTTCCCCGCCCAGGTTAACGACCCCAGTCCGCATAACCCTGCTTTCTCCCCTCATCATAGAACATTTGCCATGTGATTGTGTCATGTGTCATGTGTCATGTGTCATGTCATGTGTGTGTGTCATGTGTGTGTCATGTGTGTGTCGTCATGTGTGTCATGTGTGTGTCGTCATGTGTGTCATGTGTGTGTCGTCATGTGTGTCATGTGTGTGTCATGTGTGTGTCATATGCGTGTCATGTGTGTGTCATGTGTGTCACGTGTATCATATGCGTCACATGACAAGCGCAACAATTACGCACCACACTTTCTGTTTGACGCACATCACATCACATCACATCACATCACATCACATACGTACAACACACACAATTTCCGACGTACAGAGGGCGTGGAGCTTGTCGAACGGGCGGCCCGGGCGGCTGGGCTGAGCACGGAGGAGCTGGCCACACCATTCGCCTGGTCGGAGGATTTCTCCAATTACCCGCGGTCTGTCCCTTTTCCCCACCCCTGTCCCTTTCACCCGCGTCCATACCGCCCGCCCGAGTTTCCTCGGCTTCTTCTTGCTGGCGGGAGTCCTTCTGGGTGGAACGCCTCGATCTCCGTTTTTCCGTTATTCTCGTTCGGGGCGGGGCGGGCTGGTGCTTCGGTGTGGTCAGGGGCACCTTTTTCGGGTTGGGGGCCGGACCCACATGCCCGCCGCTGCACGACCTGCAATATGACTTTCCCGACGAGGTCTGCCTCCTCCTCTTTCACCGGCATTACCATGATCACCATCATCACCATTAGCAGCAACATCGGTCAGTCGTCAGCAGCAGCATCAGCATCAGACGAATCATCATCATCAACACTACCCACCGCCACCCACCCCTCTCCTCCTCCGATCCCCACGTCTGCCCTGCCGCCACCATCTCCCGCTTCGTCTCATCATTTGCCTCTGCGCGCCTGCTCATCACCCTCTGTCTCTCTCGGGTTGGGCGGCCGGGACAGCTCATCGCACACGGGGCTCGGGTCTTCCTGGGCATCCTCCAGCAGCAGCAGCAACAACAACAACAACCTGTATAAGCAGTTCGAGTCATCTTCAACAAAGTGCCCGCTTCCCACCACGGCAAACCTGGTATGCCACCGCAGGCCGCTACCCCGGGGGAGGGAGCCACCATGCGAGCCGCTATGCTTGCTCACATGCCCCCCCCCCCCCCCCCCCCCGCCCGCCCGGAGTGTAATACATCACGCCGCCAGAAAGACCCAAGCGCATGCAGTCAATTGTGACTCAGCCGATCAATCATTTTGGGGGCGAATAACAAGCCGCTGCGAACGGAAAAAAGAATTGAATGACAATCTGTGCAGAGGGAAGGCGAGTGGGGGATTCAGGAAGGAAATCCCCGGGGAAGGGAAGCAGCAACGCGCAAAAAATCAAACGTCCGATGGCGGGGGCGGAGACAGACAACGGACGCTCGGACACATCCCAAAATCCATCCGTATCAGAATACACAGCAGCAGAAGAACAAGCCATCATCATCGCAAAAAAAAAAAAAAACAACGCGCTCCGTCGCGCGGACCATCCCCACCCCGAGCGGGTTCTGTTGGTGAAGAGAAAAAGATATTTGTGTACAACCCCCCCAACGCCCCGGGGCATCCGCCCCTGCACCAGAACGTGTGTGGCTGGGACGATCATGCCCCGGGCAGGATGATGTCGTTGACCTCCGGGGGGTTGTCCGGTCGTGCCGCGGGGAGGATGAGACGGCATGACCGCCGCCCATCAGGGGGATGGCCACCCGCCGCGCCCGCTCGCGTTCGATCGCCGACAGCACGATCGGCCCAGGACCACCAGCATCACCACCGCGAGCAGAAGCTCAGTCAGGTAAAAATACAGAAGCTGCAGTGGGGAGAGAGGTGGTGGTGATTGGATGATGGTGGTGATTGGATGATGGTGACTGGATGATGATGACTGGATGATGATGCCTGGATGACGATGATGATGACTGGATGATGATGACTGGATGATGATGATGATGATGATGATGATGATGAATGATGATGATGATGATGATGATGATGATGATGACTGGATGATGATGATGATGATGATGATGATGATGATGATGATGATGATGATGATGATGATGATGATGATGATGATGATGATGATGATGACTGGATGATGATGATGATGATGATGATGATGATGATGATGATGATGATGATTGGATGATGATGATGATTGGATGATGATGATGATTGGATGATGATGATGATGATGACTGGATGATGATGATGATGATGATGATGATGATGATGATGATGATCGGATGATGATCGGATGATGATGATGATGATGACTGGATGATGATGATGATGATGATGATGATGTTTGGATGATGATGATGATTGGATGATGATGGCGATGATGATGATGATGCTGCTCATGATGATGATGATGATGATGATGAATGATGATGATGATTGCGTGATGACTGATGACTGGATGCTGATGATCGGGTGATGATTGGGGTGATGGTGGTGGTGGTGATGATGGATGGTCATGGTGACGATGACACTGATGCTGATGACTGGATGCTGATGACTGGATGCTGCTGACTGGATGCTGATGATTGGATGCTGATGCGTCAACGCGATCGTACACGGTGCCGAACATCCCGTGCGTCGGGGTGTTGTCGACATACGGACCTGGCAGGTCATGGTCAGGACCCACCTCTCCGCCGAGGCCGGGACCCACACCAGCACCACCAGCAGCCCCCACCGAAGCGAGAAGAGGCCCCAGCACATCAGGGCCTGTACGGTCACTCGGCGCCGGACCCGGCTGGCAGCGGGGCTGACGAGGAGCGGAGGGAGGGTCAGGTCGACCGCCGGCGGGAGGGCCGGAGATGGCCGCGGGGTGGTGGAGGTGGGGTCATCATCGGGGAGTCCTGAATTGGGCGTGCGTGCGCGACGCGCGGGTGGGTGGGGCAGTGCATTGGGGTGGGTGAACGGGTGAACGGTGATCATATCGATTTTTCACCATCCAATCCCATCCTCTCCCCCGAGTGCGTTTTGATCGAACACGAGGTCCCACCAAAAAGGAAAGCCACAACAGGATCAGCCGCGGCATGGAGCCGCGGCCGTCGAACGCCTCGCAATCGGATCGGACAACAGACCCTTGTAATAACATCCGACCCCATCGACCGAGCCCAGGTCAGGCGAGTCGTCACATTCCCGGGGGGGTGGAGGCAATGGCCGGGCTTTCGGGCGCAATTGCACCAAGAGGGCGCCGCCATACACCGCGAAGCACACGCTTAAACAAAAGTCGATCGCAGCGGCATAGGTCCCTTCGATCTACGCGGAGGTCTGAAAGGTGAAGGTGGGTGATAGCCGCCACAACCGACCCGATGAAAGGTCTGTTCGACCGAAGAGTACTTGGGCAAGAAGGCGGCGGGTAAAACCAGGGCCAGAGCCACCGCCATCACAATCGCGCTGCCCCAGAACGAGATCCGCTTCAACAGGACTGGAATTTTGAATAGTGTTTTTCCATGCACAAGAAGCATCCAAAAGAGTGCCAACAACCCAAATGAAAGAAGAAAGAAATACCCGGGGATCGCTTGCAATAAAATATCATACCAGTCTTGTTCGCTGAATGGGGGTGATAACGATGGCTCGAGATAAAAGCCAAGAGCTCGGGAACCAAGGGGAATCGGGAGCAGAATGTGGAAGATAACGCCCACCTGGCTTGTGTGCGTCCAAGGGCGGTTTCCACCATGCGAATGTCGCTCAGCACAGAGACAACGGACACATTCCACGATCGAAACGAGAAACAAGAGCGCAAAGCAAGATGCTGTCACAATAGAAACACAAAAATCGATTGTTTGATACAAAGGTGGGTCCATTGTTCTGAGAAGATCGACCCTGTTGATTGACTGAGTTTGAGGGCCGCGGAGCTAAATATTGATGATGAAGATCGACCCCTACGTTCTCGCCTCATGACAATGGTCTGACAGGCATTTACAATCTTTTTTTCGCCGAAACAACATGCCAAACGGTCACAGTCTTCAGAGAGAGATTCTGGCTCTACCCGCAGGCACAGGCAAACGAGAATGTTACTCGGCCAGGCCTTTGCGGGGTGAGGTTCATCAGAGGGTAATCGCTAACCAGGATCAAACGACCCAGGGTAATGGTAGGCAGTGGCCCTCCGGCCTCGTGGGCCTGTTTTGGGGGGTGGGGTTACGGAGACATGCTTGTTCTGCGTTCAGGTGGGGGGCTGCGTGTAAGACACTCTTTGCAGAGTGTCAGGAGGTTGAAGTGGGCATGGAATCGCCGTGCGCAGTTCTACTGAATCCCCACGAAAATATACGGAGGCCGCGGGATAGTAGAGCTGACCCGGGGACAAGGCTGGCAGGTCGGTTATAACGACCTGGGGTTCCCGATTGTGGAAAATGGTCAACTCGCGTCGATCGGCATCAAGCCGAAAGCCCAACTCGCTCCCGGTCTTGAATTGTGAGAATTGCGCGGCGAGCCTGAAATTGCCCGGGCCCGAGTATATCGCTCCGGTCTGGTTATAGGTGCACGAGACCCTTGAAAGGAAATCGATTAAAACCAAGAAACAAACAACAGACCATCCTGAGGCGAGCCAGGGTGGGGTCCCACTGAATGGATGGGCCGGATCCCGGCTCACGGTGACGCCAACCAACATATCAGTGGCCTGCGAAAAAATCGTGCCCAATCGTGAGATTTTGGGAAGCAAACCTTCAGCTGGTGAACAATCACCTCCCAGTAGTGAATCCCCTCTAAAAAACCGCGCTCTGCGAAAAGCACTTCGTTCGATGGGGGGGCTGATGCTTTGGAACCGGAAGTTCGGGCAGTGAATTTTCGATAATCGGAGCTGAACGATGATTCCGGCAGAAATGCTGAGTGAGCGGGATCCCAAAAGTCTGGAGAAATATCAAAATGAGAGAGTGACGACAATAGATGCAGACTCACTTGAGAGAGGTAGAATACCCGAAAACTGGGAATGTTGTGCAATCGCAAATATTCGGTCGGGTCGGTTTGAGAAGGCAACGAACCCAGGCAGAATTTGAACCACAGCCGATCATCCAATGCGAGCTTCTTCCAGCGTCGGCAGGCACAAGAGAGTGTTCCCAGCTCCTTTGGTGTAAGGTACGAAAAAATCAGAGTCAAAATTTCGTCAGGGATGTCTTCCATCGCGAAGCTGAACCTTTGGCCCATTCAGCTTGTTCAACCTCAACGTGCAGAAATTCAAATATTATTAATCTTCTGAGTCCTCCCAATCGTCCCCGGGCCAACAGGTTCCCCCCTTTTTTTTTGTTCGAGGTTTCCCCCTTATTTCGTTCGGAAACGTCCGCATGCAGCCCCTGAAAAATCGTTCGAATCGATGATTATGGAAGGACGGGCTCCAGAAGGACGCGTCGACGTTGACGATCCATCTGAGCAGCGCGGGCATCCTTCGATCGGCGAATCTGACCTTCACGCTGCTGATACTGCCGGCGAACGATCCGGTTGTACTGGAGGTTGCCATCCCCGGGGGGATATATGAAAACGCCGTACTTCGCGGTGAGCCCGGACTCGATTTGGCTGGGCGGGTGAAGGAAGAAAGAAAACGTGACACATGAGGTTCGAGGAGGATGCTTTATTATTCTTCGTGCTCCCCCCTGGGTGATAGCCACCGCTCCACAAACAGACTCAAGTTCGCCTGCATCGAGGACGGGCACGATCCGAGCGGTGCGCGATCGGCGATGATACTCGGCACACTCCTGCAAGCAGAAGGCCATCCCGGCCGCCAGGACCGGCAAATACCTGCATGGCCGGGGATCGAGACGCCGCCAATTAATAAGAGGCTGTGATGGATGAGCCCCCCCCCCCCCACCCCCCCCCCCCCCCCCCCCCACCCCACCCCACCCCACCACCTCACCCCACCCCACCCTCCCCATATCACCACTCGCTCGCGTTCCTTTGATGGGCCCTTTCGTCAAAATGCGGTCTTGTCAGTGATAGCGATTGGGAAATGACCAGCGATGATTCAAAAAAAAGTGCGGGGGGGCTCGTTTCCCATCAAACGCTTCGACAACATCATCTTTTGTGGTGTGGGCCTCTTTCAAATTCCGGATCGTTTCTGCTTGACGGCATTGGGGACCACCGACCGCAATGTAACGGATGATGGTGACTGGATGGTGACTGGATGATGCTTGGGTGCATGATGATGATGGACTGGATGATGATGATGATGGACTGGATGATGATGATGATGATGATGATGATGATGATGATGATGATGATGATGGATGATGGATGATGATTGGATGATGATGACGATGGTTGGATGATGATGGTTGGATGATGATGGTTGGATGATGATGGTTGGATGATGATGATTGGGATGATGATTGGATGATGATTGGATGATGATTGGATGATGATTGGATGATGATTGGATGATGATTGGGTGATGATTGGGTGATGATGGGGGTGGATAGCGACACGGACATGATGCCCAGCGGGATGGCCAGGAAGGCCGCGTGGGGGATCCCCCAGTCGAGTCGCAGCACCAGGAGCACCAGGAACGTCAGGGGCAGCATGGCGAGCATCGCCACCCCAATGATGGTGATCGGGTGGTTCCTAGAGGTGAGGAGAGGAGCATGATAAGCAACAGAATGGGGGGGGGGGGGGGGGGGAGGGATTCAGCTCCGAGAAGACGACACAAAAGGCGCAATGAAGAGACGGCAAATTTGGGGCAAGCAGTTCATCGACATGTTGTCGAACAGAGATGACAATGTCGCTTCTGTGCAAAGTCCCGTCTTATCGTGCCTGCACTCCGGCACGATCACTTCAAACCAGTCGACCCGCGTCGGCATGAGAAAAAGTCAACACGCCCCCTCTCCGGAATAGGGAGGGGGCATGCCAGCCCTGTAAGGGCTGTATCACAGTGAAGAAAATCTGCTGAAAAAACTTTCACAGAGAAGATAGCCTGACTACAGCCAGGGCCGGCCCTCATCAGGCCCCACCACCAGCCAGAAAATTATGGGACGCTGAACCACAGCAATATGGGACAGCACACTGAAGAGATGGGACCACAACAGCACACACCACTGCCACAGACCCTTGGGTTTTCGACATGGCCATGGCATATACGACGGCCAGCAGGATGACAAGGAAGAGCGGGATGAAGGCGTATGCAAAGTAGAAGGTCCGTTCGCCATACTGCATCTTGATGGCCAGTGTGGCCAGGAAGGCCACCACGTGCAGGCCCGCCAGCCAGACGAAGGACCAGTGGAGGCGGTCGGAGGAGGCGCTGGGGTGGTGGATGGTGGTGGTGGGTGGTGGTGGTGGGCGGTGGTGTGTGTGTTGGACAGAAGCAGGAGGAAGAAGGACGATGTCGAAAGGGACAAACTGGTGTGAACAGGGGAGTTCACACAACGGGCGCCCCGCACCAGCCGGTGCGAGGTGCGTGCGTGTGTGTGTGTGTGTGTGTGGGGGGGATGATGTTTGGTCAGACCAAAAACATGTGAGCGCGTCCAAGCCACAGACCCGTAGATGAAGGGCAACCAGATCACCAGGATGGCCAGCATCACAACCCCCAGGGGGAGCATCACCAGCAGCCAGTTCAGCCAGACCCCCGGCGTGGCGCTCCCTACGAAAGCAATGAGTGATGAGCGTGCGGGTGTCAAACAGGAAGTATGCGGCATATGAGCGGCAAGAAGCGTGTCGTTTCCCCACTGAGACCAGGAGGCATGAGCGCGGGCACATACGAGTGAAAAAAGAGAGAAGAAAGATGTGTTTGGGCGCCAGTGGATATCACCCAGCATCCGGTGGGTCTCCCCAGAGGTGGGGATAGCATCCCACCCCAGCATCCAGTGGGAGGGATCGGCACCTCGAACGGACCGCCGTGCACTGCCGTCCAGTCTCCACGAGCAGCGGCCCAGTGCAGGGTGGCCATGATCCCCGGGACGATAGCCAACACGGTGCTGCAGGACTTTTTCATATCGGACCACATCGCACTGGGGGCAGGGCGTGCGAATGGAGGGAACGAGAAGGAGATGGAGGAGGCGAGTGGGCGGGGTGTGTCTTGGAGAAAGAAACGGACATCGCATACAGCGCCACAGTGACCAGGGTTACATCCGCCGGGACAAGGATGATGTGGAAGGACCAGCCGATGACGAGCTCGCTCCGGAGGATGAGCAGGACAATCAGAGCCGGGAGCGCCCCAATCACAGTCAAAGGGGCTATCGCCCTTGGGTGAGATCCACAGTGACCCCCTGAAAAAGCAAAACAGACTGAGAACCCCGGTGAGCAGCAAGCTGGTTTTGTTGGGTGGCTGGTACTGCGGTTGGAGCTTCTTCTGGGCTACGAACACCTGTTTCTTCGTTTCCCGTTCGGCGCGAACCATGCGTAGGAATGGTACATTCATTCCATACAGAGTCCTCCACGGAGTGGGGCCAGGCGGGAGTGAACGGATTCGAGTCTTTGGTCGATCTTCCGGGGGTAAAATCCGATCGGGATATTTCCTGACGGCTCTTGCCGTAATCTCCCCAAAATCAGTCTCGAATGCCTTCCTCCACAACTGGTCACGCTCCCAAACCGTAGTTCGGAGCGCATGACATGCAAGCGAGCAATGAACCAATGTGGGACCTGACTCGGAGGGTAAACACTGTTCGATGAGAAAGCCCCCAATCAAGTCAAGGATCTCTCGGGGTAGCATGTCGAATCCCGAGGGACCCAAAAAAGGAGCAGCAGGAGCGTCCATTGGGCTTGTGTGGACGGAAACTTGGACTCTTAGTGGTTGTTGTGTGGGGGTATTGGCGGCGCCGGCGAACCGCCACCTTCGTGCAGCTTCTCACATCAAAAAAAAAAAGGAGGAAGATTGAATATTCTTAATCAGGAGGTCCCTTCCATCAGGTAGATTCGGTTCACACATCCCCCGAAGAATCCAACATTGGAGGTAAAAGGCGAATGCCCTTCACATCCCCCTTTCTTCCTGTCCTGCGGTTGAGGTGATGAGAGGCTCAGTCTATCGGGGAGTGATGAGGTGGGAATTGGGGAGAAAATGACTCCTGCAATCCTTAGCCTCACCCTGACTGCCTGCCTGTGCCCAGCCACCACTACGCGGCCTCTTCTACAAACAATGGTGAACGATCTTCTCGTTAGCCTCCGAGGAGGCATCACGAACACGAGACTTGATGAGGTGACGGGGGAATTGGGGGATAAAACCTTTTGTGATTTCTTTCTCATGGCTCCTTAGTTAGCCTCACACGAGGCTGCATTAACACGAGACTGACTGACTGACTGCCTGCGCTGTGTCTCTATCCCTGGGGACGATATCAGGCGTCTGTTTGATTTTCTCTTCCTCTTCTCACCCTTGTCCAGGTGCGACAGTTTCACCCCAATGTTCGGCCGGGGAAATCACTTTTTTTTACTTGGCACAGAATTGGTTTTTATTTTCGCTCTCTTCGTTCCTGCAACATGCATCAGTTTGTTTATTTGCCTCATTTCCGGTTGTTTCACTCTTTTTGTGTAGGCGGTGACGCCTTATGGGTCGTTGGAGATAACTCGAAAGGACAGGTCTCATCAATTATCATCAACGTGGCATTGTCTTTTTTCCCCGCTTTCAGCTGGGCCTCGGAAATACTGGGACACTCAGCCCACTCCAGGAACTCTCTCTGCCCATGGATTGCCGAATTGCTGACGTTGTCACCAACGCAGCCAGAAGGTTCCACTTTCTTGTTTGCGAGGACGGGCGGTTGTACTCGACAGTCCGTTTGCTGGCGATCGGTGCTGTCGATCGGGTTCCACTTTTTCTTTTCGGCTTCAGGGAGACAGTTCGCACGGCAACCTTTGCGTGGGGACGACGCTCCGCGGTGTCTATGCCGCGGAGTGGCCATCTTAGAACTGACGTCTGTTCTCCTTCGGCACGCCTTCCTCCCCGGGGGCAGCACACCCATTCTCCCCCATTTGCACCGCCTCCTCTTTGTGCCTCGCACCGTCCGATTTGCAGTTCGGGACGACCTCCGAGACTTTCTCGACCCCAAGCCCCATCGCGGTCCCAGCCGGCCGCACGATTGCCCAAATTGTCACAGGGGTCTGCCGCCTGCCCACTGGCCTTCGCCACAGAGTGGTCCCCATCACCTCGGGCGTTGGGTTTCTTTCCTTGGGGAATACAGCTGGCCTGCACGATCCTGCTGACGACCAACGGTGAGCTCTACGGCATGGTCTGTCCGAATTGTGCCGACCCGGCGTGGTCTGCCCAACTGCCCGGCTTTCGACCTGTCTTGTGCGTGATGATTGGATGGTGTTGATCATGTGCTGGTGGTGGATGGCGCTGACACGTGCGTACCCCCCGACCGCCATTGAACCCGTCACGTTTCTGCTCGGGGATCGGGCCCCGCCCGACCCCACGTGTTGTGCAGGGGAGTAACGCAGTGGGTCGACTGGGTCTTGGCAGCACGGCCTCTGTCAGCACCTGGACCCTGATCCCACAGCCGGCAGGCCACACGCCAAGCGCCATCGGCATGACATCGCAGAACCTCGGGGTGCTGTACACCGATGGCGCAGTGGCCATGTGTGGCCTGTCTGTCGCCATTCCCCCGCCCCGGCCACTGATGAGGTCGCCGAACCGTCTCTCTGATTAGTGGATCTGTTGGCCAGAACATGAACGGGTTGGATGTAGACTCCTCTCGCCTGGAGATTGTCAATCAGGGGCGCCGAGCGACTGAGTTGTATGTGAGCGTCCTGCACACTATCCTCCGCCAATCGGACGGTCCGCACTCCCTCACTTCCCCCTCCCATCCCTCTCCCTGGTCATCAACCATCGTGGTCATCATCACCACCACCACGACCATCATCATTATCATCATCAGCATCCAGTCGTCATCCAGTCGTCATCCAGTCGTCATCCAGTCATCAGCATCAGCATCAGCATCAGCATCAGCATCAGCATCAGCATCAGCATCAGCATCAGCATCAGCATCAGCATCCAGCATCCATCATCCAGCATCCATCATCCGTCTCATCTTTGGTACCTGCCCTTCCTCAGGCACTCTGACCGCGGCGGGTAGCAACGCCTATGGGTCTGCTCTCCCCCTCACTTCTTGGTTTAGCCGCCGGCATCACTCTCCATCATCACACTCCATCACACCCCCATCATCACGCTCCCTTTACTCCATCATCATACTCCATCACTCTCCATCATCACACTCCATCACACTCCATCATCACACTCCATCATCACACTCCATCACTCTTCGTGTTCTTCCTGTCCTTCCACAGGCAATGCGCCACTGGTATGTCCGCGAACCCCTCGTCACCAACGTGCCCACCCCGGACATCGTCCTCCCCGCCGGGGTGCGGGCCCCCTTCAACGTGAGCGTCGGCTACTACACCGACTACATCATCGACGCGGGGCGCCTCTTTGTGGCCGGGTCTGCCCGCCCTCGGTTCCCTGGCTTGGGCACTGGGCTTCCTTCGCGGCCCTCGCGGCCAAGCAGTCCTTCCGTCTTCGTCGCAACTTCTCCCCTCACCCCCCACACACACACCAAGAAGGGACATTCCTTCCAACCGTGGACATCGAGTCCACGGCCTCCTCGTTCGTTCGTCTTCCTCCTGTATCACACACACACACTTCCTCCTCCTCCTCCTCCTCCTCCTCCTCCTCCTCCTCCTCCTCCTCCTCCTCCTCCTCCTCCTCCTCCTCCTCCTCCTCCTCCTCCTCCCTCCTCCCTCCCTCCTCCCCTCATGACATTGCGACATATCTTTGGCACGGGTGAGACCTCACGACCTCATGCGATACGGAATCAATTGGAGGAAAGTCAGAGAACACCTTCCCCCTCAACCGTCCCAGCACTGACGGGATCGTTTTTCCCCTTCGTCTCTCTATCGTCTTTCTTGTGGTCAGTGGGCCGCCCACCGTGACCGGTGCCACGCCCAGTGCAGTGATTCCCGGGGGGGAGCAGGTGACCTTGATCGGGACCCGTTTCTGCGCCGGCACCACGGTGACTGTGGGCGGCCTGCCCTGCACCAACCCCCAAGTTGTCACCTCGACTCGCATTCGGTGCACCCTTGACCCCTCCCTCGGCGCGGGCCTCTATGACGTGCTCGTCAACAACACGGATAGCGGCTTGACGGGGACCAAGGCCGGCGTGGTGAATGGTCCGCGGGTGGGGGAAACATGGCCCCGGATCTGTGAGAGGGACAGGCGACGGGATGGCCATGGCACCCGGACAGGACAGCAGAGACGAGTTCCGAATCCCACTCACCCCCCTACGGGCACACGCCGGCACCTGCTCCGTGCAGTGACCTCGCCCCCCGCCGTCACGAGCAGCGACACGGCCGCAGGATGGCAGGATACCGTGATCACTCTGACTGGCACCTTTCCTGTCGAATTTAAGTCTGTCCCTGCCTGTCCTGTCTGTCCTGCCTGGCCAGTGATCTTTGCGCTTGACTCCGCTGACCCGCTGGCGTTTTGTGCTTTTTCATCAGCATCAGCATCAGCATCAGCATCAGCATCAGCATCAGCATCAGCATCAGCATCAGCATCAGCATCATCCAATCATCCAATCATCCAATCATCATCCAATCATCCAATCATCATCCAATCATCCAATCATCCAATCATCCAATCATCCAATCATCATCCAATCATCATCTTCGTCATCCTCATCATCCTCATCATCCTCGTCATCACCTCTGCATCATCTTCATCACCTCTGCATATCTTCATCATCCAATCCTCATCATTTTCATCATCATCATCATCCAATCCTCATCATTTTCATCATCTTCATCATCATCTTCATCATCCAATCGTCGTCCTCACTGCCACAGGGTGCAGGTCGGGGTCACGGGCTCTCAGTTCTACCCAACGGCTTCCTCGGCGACGTCCCTCCAGTTCCTTGTCCCTGACCAGTCCAACCGCGACGTGGTCACATACGAAATCTGCCTTGTGACCCAGTCGGACCGCGTGGTCCGGACGGGTTTCTACTTCAATTATGCGCGTCCGTACCCTCGTGACCTCAAACACCAGACGGAGCGGGGCAGAAGCCCTGCGAGATACATACATATCGGTGCACTTTCAAGAATTGTGTCCTGATTTTTCGGCGGCACACCCTTTCGACAAGACACCCTTTCGACAGACACCCTTTCGACACACCACACGCACACGCACACGCACAACAGCACGCATCTCTTGGTGTCTCTCGGCTTATCACGGCCCGGCCACATCGCCCTCCGCCGTGACTGCCTCGGGGTACAACTTCGTGGACGGGGCCAAGATCCGGGTGGGCAACGCGACCGTCCACCTGGACCTGGACGCCACCTTGACCCTGGATGGCTCGATCTCCAGACTGGCTTTCATCATGCCCAGCCAGATCGATGTTGAGACTCGGCTGGGGGCCACCCACAGCGGCCGGTGGCCCGTGGCCGTCCTCAACCCGGCCAGCGCAGGGTCGGGCCTCTCCCGGGATACCGCCCCATGCATGACATTCTCATATGACCGTCTGTTCATCCCCTATTCCACAACTCGCCCTCCGTCCACCACCCCACCTCCCAACCACCGCCCAGGGGGGCACTGCACCCTGGGAGGAACCACCACGCATGACGCGAGGAGCCTCTTCTTGCCTCCTATGATGGTGGGAGTGATGATGATGCTGATCGGATGGATGATGATGTTGATGTTGATGATGATGATTGGATGATGTTGATGTTGTTTGGGTGATGATGTTGATGTTGATGATCGGATGATGATGCTGATGATGATCGGATAATGCTGATCGGATGATGAGGATGATGAGGATGATGATGATGATCTGGATGATGATCTGGATGGTAATGATGACGATGATTGGATGCTGACGTTGATGTTTGGATGAGGATGTTGATGATGAGGAAGATGGGTGGATGTGGATGTGGATGATGATGGTGCGACTTTCGCAAATACCCTTCTTTGCTGTTTTTCTCTCGTCCAATCCCACCCGCTCCAGCGCTCGTGACGGATGTGAGTCCCGCATCGGTGGTCTGCGGTGCGGCCACCAACGTGAACGTGACGGGGCGCAACTTCTACGATGGGGCCGTGATCCACCTGGTGGTCGCGTCCGGGAGCAGCGGCACCGCCCCGGCCGACACCTTCCCGATCTTCATCGCCCCCAGCGAGGACACGCTCACCTTTGTCATGCCTGCCCGGGCCGCCGGCATGGCCGACACGTTCGAGGTGCACGTGGTTGATGGGGGCTCCTCGGCCCAGACCAGCTTCACCATCCAATGTCCGGCCCCCCAATCGGACGACAATGCTCGCCTTTTCATCTGCCCGACTCCCCACCACCCACTGTTTTCGACACGGGTCCGAAAAAATTGGATGGGGGGGAAAATGAAGAAGAATATCGACGGACGACTAGAAAAAAGGACCCAAAACCTTTCATCAGCCCCCCGCTTCTCCGATCTTCTCCTTGTGGGTCGAGCAACCCCCTTGTTGTGTGGTTCGATTTCTGTGGTTCGATTTCTGGCCCACCCCTGTCATATCCTCTTCTTCTTCTTTGGAATGTCTGGTGTCCGCGCCCCCTCTCCCATCCCATCCCAGATATCATCCTGCCCATCTTGTCTCCGCCCACGCATCCTCTCACCACTCTTCTTCTTCTTTGGCCTGTCTGGTGCATCCCATCCCATCCCAGATATCATCCTGCCCGTCCTGGTCTCCGCCAACGCCTCCACGAGCAACCCGCACAGCCCGCTCGCCCGTGTGGGCGACCAAGTCACGGCCACCTTCACGGCCAACGTCGCCCTCGACCAGAGCCCCGCCCACCGGCCCGTGGTGACCCTGGCCGGCCGCTCGGCCGCGGTGACATTTGGGGCCACCGGCGGCGGGACTGTTTTCACGGCCACGCTGCTGATGGCCGCCGGGGACCCCCAGGGACCGATCGCGTACAGCCTGGGCGGGATGCGCGACCTGGCGGGGAGGATGCAGAGCCCGGAGAACATCACAAGAACGCTGGAGGCGGTCTTTGGTCCGCATGCATCCTGGCATTCCCATCGATGTCTGCATCACCCGGGGTCTCATCACCTCGTCGTGGCGCATTCGTCACCATTGTCCCCCTCGTCCCGAGTTGAAGTGACCGCCCCCCCGTCCCACCACCACCCACCCTCCTCGCTGCATTTCCCAATTTCACGATGGCCTCCCAATCTCCATACCCCCCCCCCCCCCCCCCCCCGCATCCGCGCCCCATCCCCGCACAGACTCGGTGACGCCCAGCCTGGCCTCGGTCAACACCACCAGCCTCAACCCGCGGACCGCTGTCCTGGCCACAGTGGGTGACCGCGTGGCTGTCACCCTGCAGTCTGACGAGCCCCTCGATGCGACCGCCCTGCCCGCGGTGACCATCGGAGGCCGCCCCGCCGTGGTTGCGCTGCAGGCAGGAGGCAGAGCGGTGGTGGGCACCCAGACCATGCAGGACGGCGACCCGCTGGGCAATGTGACCTTTGCAGTGAACGGGTCCCTCTGCGACCCGGCCGGCAACTGCGGCCCCAGCCTGGCAGCCTCGGGCGGGACATCCGGAATCGTCTTCGGTCTGTCTCTGCCTCCGTCTGTGTGTCCTTCTGGCTGGTGGCTGGGAGAGCCACCAATTAGGGCCCGGGCCCCCCCTCTGCCGTGTTAGATACATGGCGCGAAGGCGCGCATCGGTCGGCATTCTTCTCGCTCTGGCTGTCTCTTTCTCCGTTCGTTCTTCTCATACCACGTGTGCTGTCCTCTCTGTCTCTGTCTCTCACCCTTGCTCCGCCTCGTCTCCTGCAGTGCTGCCGCCCACGGTCCAGTCGGTGACCCCCGCCCTGCGGCCCCAAACCACGGTCGACGTGCTCCTCGCGGTGTGCGGCGTGCGCTTCGACGGGCCCCCCGAGGTGCTGGTGGGCGGCCAGCCCTGCGAGCAAGTCCTTGCGAACTCCACTTGCGTCGTATGTCGGTCGCCGGGCAGCCTGCCCGCGGGCCGCTACGCGACGGTGGAAGTGGTCAACCCGAACGGAGCGGCCGGGAGCCAGTCGAGTATGTTGTTTTACCAAGGTCCCTCCCTCCCCGGTGCCTGAGTGTCTTGATCACTTGCCTGATGATGATGGCGCTGATGATGATGATGAATGAGGTTGATGATTGGGTGATGATGATTGGTGAGGATGGTCGTTGAGGATTGTTGAGGATTGTTGATAGATGATGAAGATGACGAGAGGATGAGTGATGATGATGATGATGACTGGATGATGACTGGATGAGACTGGATGAGACTGGATGAGACTGGATGAGACTGGATGAGACTGGATGATGATGGTTGGATGATGATGGTTGGATGATGATGGTTGGATGATGATGGTTGGATGATGATGATGAAAATTGGATGATGGCTGGATGATGATGATGCTTGGATGATGCTTGGATGATGATGCTGATTGCTGATGATCTCTCTCTTTTTGAAACTGACGAATGCGTCCTTCCTGATCTGCCCCTCCATCCACACCCACTCCATCAGGCGGCGTGACTATCTCGCGGGTCAGCCCTCAGAGCGCCTCGCAGGCGGCCGGGACTCAAGTCAATCTGACCCTGATCGGGACCGGCCTGGCAAACAGCCCGACGTCCTGTCCCACGGTGACAGTTGGCACCCTGCCATGCGCCGTGGCCAGCTGTCCCTCAGCCACCAGCCTGACCTGCACCCTGACCATGGGCCCGACCGATGCTCCCAACGGCCCGGCCACGGTCACCGTCACCAACGCCGGGTCCAACGGGATTCTGCCTGCGGGGTTCACCTTCCAGGGCCCGGCCCCCGTCCTGACGGGGCTCACCCCAGCGGCCGGCCCCCTGGCGGGCGGCCAGACGGTGCGCCTGCTGGGCACCGAGTTGCGGGCAGTCGGGGCGACGGTGCTGGTGGGCGGCCGCGAGTGCACGGGGCTGGCCGCCGACCCGGCGGGCGGGCTGACGTGCACTGTCCCCGCGGGTGCGGCCCTGGGGCCGGTCGATGTGGTGCTGACTGCACGGGACGGGGCCACGACCAGCCTGGCCGAGGGGTATGCATACCAAGGTCGTCGCGAGCCTGCCGAGTGGCACAGACAGACATGGGAACGGGAAAGGAAGGAGGTGTCCGAGACTTCGGGGTGGTGCAACACCGCGTGCAACCACGTATCCGGAGACACCCACGCCCACACCCAACACAGCACCGTGCGTTCTCTCTCACTCACACCCAACACTCGTCTTTCGATCAATGCCCCCCAGGCCCCGTCCCCGCGGTGACCGGCCTGTCCCCGGCCCGTGGCCCCTCGTCAGGCGGCACGGCACTGACCCTCACCGGTACGGATTTCCGGACCGGGGTGACGGTGACCCTGGCCGGGAACCCCTGCCCTTTGACGGCCTCGAACGGGACTGCCCTCACATGTACCACCCCGGCCGGCCTGCCGGACAGCGAGGCCGTGGTGCTCGTGATGAACAAGGACCACACCAATACGACAGCGACCTTTGCCTACTACGGTCCGCACTCGTGGATGGGAGGGGCGCTGATCTTCCATCATGGGGCGGACTCGTGTTGTTGGCTGTTGGCTGTTGGCTGTTGGCTGTTGTTGTTGTTGTTGTTGTTGTTGTTGTTGTGCTGTTTTCCTCCCGACCCACTGTTGTTGTTGTTGGTGGTGGTGGTGGTGGTTGTTGTTTGTTGTTGTTGTTGTGACGCGATCCCCTGTCGTGCGCCGCCGTGGTTTTCCTGCAAGAATCTCCCTTTCTTCCTCGCCACCGATCCATCATGGGGCCTACCCTCCCATTCCCCCCCCCCCCCCCCCCCCCCCCCTCCGCAGCGGTCGGCCTTGCCCCGGTGGTCACCCGTCTTATGCCCGCCTCGTCCTCCTGGTCGTCCCCCACCGCCATCCTCGTCTCGGGTGCCAACTTCCGCCCGGGCCTCCGACTGACCATCGGCGGGCTCACCTGCCCCAACCCCAGTGTCATCTCGTCTCGCATTCGATGCAACCTGCCCGCCCCTGGTGCCGGCCACTACGGGCCTGTGGACGTGGTGGTGACGAACATGGATGGGACTGTGGGCCTGCTGGCTGGCGGGTACACCTTCACGGGCACGGCGCCTGTCGTGACGGGCATCTCGCCGTCCACTGTCAGCCTTCCCGCCGCCAGCAACCAGCTGCTTCGTCTCAATTTGACCGTGACGGGTCACGACTTCCAGCAAGGGGCCGTGGTCATGCTGGGCAACCAGAGTTGCGCTGATCCCGAGGTCGACCTGACCGGGAGTAACATCACCTGCCTCCTGACCATCGATCTGGGGGGAGTCAGCCCCGGGCCGACCGAAATCATTGTCATCAACGCGGACGGGCTCACCAGCGCGGCAGCCAACGGATCATCAGGCGGCGAGGCTCACGCATTTTACTTCCAAGGTCCGTGATTCCTGCTCCCATCCATCCACCGCCATTCAAACCTGCAGCCATCCCTCATTCATTGCATCGCCCGCCCCCCCCACATGAGCACTGGGAGCCATGCGTCGTTGGCTTTGCCCCGAGGCATCCTCAGCTAGGAACGCACGTGAGCTCCACCATCGATCCGATCATCATCTCCAATCTCGCTCTCGCCGTTGTCGCATCTCCCCTGCAGGCCCGGCCCCAACCCTGGCCGGCCTGAGCCCGTCCCTGGGCCCGTGCAACCTGGGCACCCCGGTGGTCCTGCAGGGAACCAGCCTGCGGCCCGGTGCGACCGTGTGGGTGGGCGACCAGCGCTGCCTGAACGCGACCCTGGCGGCTGATGGTCGTTCGGTCAGCTGCGTGGTGCCGCCTGCCATTGCCTCCCTGGCGGCCCAGCTGGCCGAGTCCCCGGCCAACGCGAGTGTGCCCGTGGATGTGCGGGTGCGGAACGACGACATGACTGAGGTCACACTCAGCCAGGCCTTCGTCTACACGGCCGCTGTGGTGGGGGGCAGCGGCACGCTCTCCGGTCCGTGCGGTCATCTTGTTGTCAGTGATGATGATCTGGATGATGATCTGGATGATGATCTGGATGATGATCTGGATGATGATCTGGATGATGATGATGATGATGATGATGATGATGATGATGATGATGATGATGATGATGATGATGATGATGATGATGATGATGATGATGATGATGATGACGTGGATGATGATTGATGATGGTTGTTGTTGCTGATGGTTTCGCCGAGACTCACCACCTCTGCCCCCCATCCTGCCCCTGATGGTGTGGGTGTCCTCGCAGCCACGGCCGTCACGCTCATCTCGGTGGGTGCCGCTATTGCGGGCCTCCTGTGCGTCAGTCTTCTCGTGTTGCTGCTGCTGCTTCGCCGCCGCCGCCACAGCCGCATGCGTGTGGTTCCGAAGTAGAGCAGATGGACAGAAGGACGGACCGCCATCCACTTCGGCTGCCCGGCACGGCAGAGATATTGTTGAGTGACAAAAACCGAAGGGCGAGCCTTCTTGCCCGAATTTTGACTTTTTATTTGTGACGAGTTTGTTTTCACCCCTCCTTGATGATGCACGCTCTCCGCACCCTCTGGGCCAACACCCTCCGAAGGACGAGCGAAGTGAAGTGGGGTTCTTGCCGTACGTCATTGACCTTTTCATTTTGTTTTGTTTGTGTGCGTCTGATTTTTTTTATTTTTCTTCGCCTCCTTGCTCCCAACCCCCTCTGGACCCAGCCACAGCGTGGGATGCGATTCCCCGATGTCGCCTCTTTGGATGTTGTGCGGCAATCGAGGAGCGGGTCGACCCCACCGTGCGCTGCTTGTTCGACAGACCCATGTGCATCCCCTCCACTCCACTCTGTCACAATGTCCGCGACGTGGAGAGCGTCGAAGCGGACGGGGGACATCCACACTCCCCCCCTCCCCACATTTTTTTGGGGACGGGTCGTGTTGGGACCCCACCGCGCGATCCCAAGTTTGTTTGCTCTGGTTTTGGTGTTTGTTGTTGGGTTTCGAATTTGCTTTGGCGTTTATTCGGTCGGTCGATCCCCGATCCTCCTCCTCTCCCTCCGACCGGCGTCTGCACTGGCGGTCTGGCTGTGGCAGTTTTCCGACTTCCCGACCAGACGCTTTCTGCTGTTTTGTGTGGCCCTGGGGTTCTTCTTCTTCTTCTTGTTCCCCGTGGTTGCCATTGCACACCACTCCATCCCACCCATAGCGAAAAGTATTAAAATTACTCTGAAGAGGGCCCCGTCTGGGAGGGGGCGACCGATCATCCCCAGGCTGCTCCCGGAGGGGGGGGGGGCCATGGCTGGCCGCTCGTCCCTCACTATTGGCTGACCCGCCTCTGTCAGGATCGTGTCTGGTGTTGCGTCTGGGCGTTATTATTGAATCCGGGGAAGAAAAGTAAGTAAAAAAAACAAAACAAATGTATATCGACCGCAGGAAAAAAAAACAGAGAGAGTTGGGGATGTTGTTATTCGAACGAACGGTGTTACATCAGCTTGGGGACGGCCCAGGTGCAGGATTCCTCAATGCCGAAGAGGTTCTTTCCACGCTGGAGGCGGAACCAGCCACCTGTCGATGCCGCATCAGAGGGGTGAGCAACAGAGTCATCATAACCCACCCGGCACCACAGACCCTCACCCCAGCTGGTGCCCCAGCTGTTGCGAACCTGTTTCAGTGAAAGAAAGAAGGGGTGTGTGAGAAGGCACAGGGGCACAAAGCAACTCGCAGACAATCCAGTAAGGAATCCCGCGCTCGACGCTCCAACCTGGGAACACGGAGACGCGCGAGAAGAAAAGGGGGAACGTGAAATGAAGAGGGGAAGATGAGGACAGACCGGTCACCGAGATGATGTGGCCGCCGAGGACCTGACCCGCATCCGAGGTGATCACCCCACCTTCGTAGTCAAGGAAGGGTTCGGTCACCTGGGGTTGAAGCGACGACAGAGTGAGTCATTCCCCGAGGGGAGGAACAGACCCCGATGGTGCACGAGATGGGACCACGGCCGTAGATCTCGGCCATCATCTTGTCCATCCCCTGGACGCTGCCGAACTCGGAAATATGGTAGGTCGTGAAGTTGGTGACGGGGTGGCACTCCGAGGCAGGAGCGTCAATATTCCTGTGGGGTCTTGTGAGTGAATTGTCATTCTGGGAGCCAGACATATCGCAAGTGTAGCAACGAGCTTCGCTGGTGCATTTCATATCCTTGGCTTGATAGGGGTTGCAAGTCTAATGGAAGGGTTGAGTTGTCGCGCGGAGCCAAACAATGGGCGAACCTCATCGACGGCGCCATTCTTCTGAATGTACTGATAGACTCCATAATCATCACCACCCTCACAGCTACGACAAAAAAACAAGTGGGGAGATCCCGCAGAAGCCCTGTCGGACCTTCCGGCGCCAGCACAGGCAATGATCTCTTGAACCGAGAATAAAATGTCTGGGAAGGCATTCTTGCGGGCAAGCTTAAAACGGTCGGCCAGCGCTGTGGGGCGAGAAGTCAGGAAGCCGCTGGACACGACGGGTCACGGACCGGAAGTGGCACCATGGGCCCAGCAGGAGCCGCACCATTGTGGGACGTGCTGGTTGGTGTTCTTCGAAGCGTAGCTGATCCCGTTCAACTGCCGAATATCGTAGGTCTCCGGGAGGGACGCAAGCTCGAGATATTCATGAGGAAGAGGACTCAGGACATGGCCCTTGCGGTCAACGGTCATTTTGATGGCGCAGCCATGACCGACATAGTTCGGCCGAGCAGCCATGGCCAGCGAAGCCAGGAGAAAAATAATAGAAAGAGCCCGCATCCCGATTTCGTGTGCCTGCTCGAACGAATCTGCCGAAGAACCCAGGTGACTGTGGATCCGTAGCAATTTCTAAAAAGCGTGCAAGGTGAACCAAGTTGAACCAAAGTTGAGGGAAGCACCCTGGTCGACCTCGAACTGATTTCGTGTGCGTGCAGGCACACGCCACGCGCAGAAAGAAGGTGAAAGAAAAACGTTTCACGCTCATTCTTAGCCTCCCCTGGACCCCTGAGTGGGCCAAAGGTGTTTGGAAGATTGAAAGAGACGCTGCTGCTCCATTTTGAGCGATCCAGAATGGGACCGCCTTTGCGCTCCCTTCGGTGTTCAATCGACCATTCTCCACGAGAAACCAGTTGAATAGAGTCCCAGCAAACGACTGACCCGAATCTATTGTCTCTCTGGCCATCTCAGCGAATTGTGCCCGCTTTCGGGGGGAGCTGGGACCAGAGGTGCATCAATATGTAGTTAATCAAACCTTAGACTCATTCACGGGTTTGGTGCGGGGAAGACCTCGCTAGATGCCGACCATGACCGATGATGAAAAAAAGGGGCAAGGGTCGGGCGATTCTTTGACAAACGGAGTCTAAAAAACTCAGAAAAGAAGAAAAGAGGTGTTGTGGGATGAGGTCGCGAGGTTTGGATGAGGTGTGATGTGGGGTCACGATTCTCGCGATCATGAAGTGTGAAAACGTCTGGACGCAAGAATCCTGGAGGCGCTGTGGCCAGTGTGCTCCTTTGCAACACCAATCAACATCACGCAGACCCCCCACTCGGTGCCCAGAAGCGGGCAAATGGTCATGAATGATAGCCTGGGTAAGGTGCTCAATTTTGGTTCAACTTGGTTCACCTTGCACGCTTTTGAAAAAAGGCTACGGAAGAATTCAAACACTAGAATTGTTTGCCCGAAATGGATGCGTGTGAAAGATGCCTTCTATTCCGTCTCGCCTCCATCGTCTCTCCTCTTGGCCGAAGCACGGAGCCGGGCATGACATGGACAGGGGCATCGCAAGGGGTCGTGAAGAGAAGCCGGCGGGGAGAGGGAGGGAGGTGGAGGTGGAGGAGCGATTCCCTGCGGTGGGGAGAAGGATGCAGGCGGGAAAGCAATTCGTCGGGATGGTGTCGGTGTCGACATCGGGGTCGGTGGAACCATGATGCCAGGCTCGGGCACCGGGGGAATGGAGGATGGGTGCGGGGCGAGGAAGGAGGTCGCCAAGAAATCGGCCAGCGAAGGTCTGGGGCACAGGAAGGGGAGAAGAGGAAAAATCAATTTGAGGTGAGAATTACCTCTTGGGGGCGGGAGACAACAGACCGGCTCTGAGGATCACGGGCCATGAGCATAGCCAGCCCCACCTGGAAGGACTCCGGCCGGGCAGCAAGCAGTGGATGCGCGGGCGGCCTATTGGGTGTGAATGTACCACAGCACGATGATGAGCACACGGGATGCGCCGAGGGTTTGGATGTGGGAGATGGGGCGGACTGGGTGTCGTGACGATGCGGGGGAGGGAGACGCCAGACCCGGTGGCGGCTGTGACCGCGGCGATGGTTTCTGGGACTGTGGGCGCCGTGAAGGGCATGGCCGAGCAGAGCATCGCATACAGGCAGACGCCCAGCGACCAGATGTCGCTCTGCACGGACATGGCGATGTGATGAGAATGATTCTGGAGGCTCTCTCCTGAACCAGAACAGGAACGGCCGGAACAATCATCCAATCATCAGCATCCTCATCCTCATCCTCATCCTCATCCTCATCCTCATCGTCCTCATCCAGTCATCATCCAGTCATCATCCAGTCATCATCCAGTCATCCTCATCCTCGTCCTCATCATCCAATCAGCATCATCATCGATGATGTATGCGAAAGAAGGGAGGCATCAGGGGGCGGACCTTCTCCGAGCAGGGCAGTGCCGCATCGAGCAGGAGTTCCGGCGCCATGAACTCTGTGTGTGTGTGTGTGTGTGTGGGGGGGGGGGGGGGTGATGCCGCCGACGTGGGTGAGGGCGGTACGGACCGACAGTCCCGGTGTGCTCGTGCTGTGCGGGCCGCCAAGGACGGGAAAGAAGCGGGAAGGGAAGACCGTGAAAGCGGAAAAACGGGAAGGGGAAAGAGGGAGTGGCGGAAGTGAGGGCACACGGGCAGGCGGGAGGGGGCAGCGGGGCAGAGATGGGGGCAGGGACGAGGTCGGGACGGGGACCTGCGAGGGCTGATCGGAGATGGGCAGGAAGCTCTGGCCGAAGTCGGTCAGCATCACCTCGAGCCTGATCGGTGCCAATCATGGGGGTCCAGGTGGGGGGGATGGATGCGGTGGGGGAGGAGGTGGCATCACCCCCGACCTGATGGCAATCATGGCCAAGTGGAGTGACCGCCCTGCGACGTGTGGAACCAAGGACCTGGCCGACTTCGACGACCGTGCCTTCCCTCAGCGCCACGGTCAGAATCGACGTTAGACAGACTCACGTCTTGGTTCGCTCCGACGTGGGAACTGTGGAAAAAACCTGAAACACGCCCCCTCTCCGGAATAGGGAGGGAGCATGCCAGCCCTGTAAGGGCTGTATCACAGTGGATAAAAACTCGCGAAAAAAACTTTCGCAGTGATAGCCTTGACCACAGCCAGGCCGGCCCTCATCAGGCCCCACCACCAGCCAGAAAATTATGGGACATGAAACCACAAAAAAAAGGGACCACCTCATGCAGGGACGACAGACGATTTGTGGCCCGCGACGTCCTCCGTCCAGTTGAGAAGCAGGTTCTGCAGCTGTCGCGCCAGAGAGGCAGAGCCGTCCACGACCACCACCACCATGATGATGATGGCGATGATGGCGATGTGGCGATGCAGACCTTCATATCGCAGTGGACCACCCCCAGGGCGTGCAGGTGCATGAGGCCCCGGCAGACGCCCTCGAAGAGCGCGGCCACCTCGGCATTCGACAGAACCCGCACCCAGGTGCCGCCTGGCCCCAGCGGGTAGATCCCTCCCTGGGTAACGATCGCTGCCGGGTCGGAAGTGCCGGGTGGTTGGAGTGGCGGGCGTGATGGCTGGGGTGGCGGCGGTGGGAGCTGGGTTGATGGTGGTGGGGCTGGATGTTGTTGTGATGGCTGTGTTGGTGGGGTTGTGTGTTGCTGCTGTTGCTGTTGCTGGTGCTTGGCGTGGCGGGCGCGAAGAACCGTCGCCATATGGCCCGTGTAGACCGCTGGCGAAAAGACGGGTTTGGACGAAGGGATGGAATGATGAATTCGTGTGTTTGCGTGCTGTTGTGCCCATCCCACCCGTGCCGCTCCCCACACCCCACCCCACCTGATCCCCCCATCCCTGCCTCACACCCAAAACCCCCTGCGTGTGTCGTGTGTCGCGTGCGTGTGTGGGCCCAGACAGACTTCCCCACCACCACCCCAAAACCCCTGAGTCGGTCGGATGGACTGGGGACAGACTTCCCGTCTGTGGGTCAGCGTACTGATCCTCCCCTCCGCCGCCCTCCGCCACTGCCGCTGCGGGCTGCAGTGGTCCCGTTGGGCCGGGCGGGTGGTGGTGGGCGCCGCCGGGGCGGGGCGGGGAGCCACCGACGGCGGCTGTTGTGGTGGCGGGCATGGGCATGGGCATGGGCGGGCTGAAGATGTAATCGGCCAGGTTGCCCCCGTTGGCGTACTCCATCAGGATGAACAGATGCGGAACTCGGGGGCAGAAGGGAGACGGCTGTGGTGTGTGTGTGTGTGTGGGGGGGGGGGGGGGGGGGGAAGTGAGATATCCGACTGAGTCAGATGGCTGCACGTTCCCTCAGAGATTGCACAGGCGCGGGACGTGTGTCATCCGTACATGTTGCCGACACGAGGGTCCAAAAACGTCCTGGCGGATCATCGCAGCCCAACACATCGGGAGGGGCAGGGAAAGAGACAGGGACGGCAACATCCGGGCGCTGCTGGGGACGCTCCAACTCACGCTGCTCCTGTGTGTCTGTCTCTTGTGTGTCCCTTGTGTCTGTCTCTTGTGTGTCCCCTGTGTGTCCGTGTGGTTGCACCCGAGGAGCCCAGTGATTGTATTTGACACACGAACACGGGCGGCCTCCCAAAAGGCAGACCGACCTGGTGGTATTCAAGCCAGGAATGCTTGTACGCGATGACATTGGGATGGTGCAGCTTCTCCAAAACGCGCACCTCGCGGAGGACGTGGCGGAGCCAGGGGTGGTCCTCCCCTGCAATGCAGCACACACCCCACATCCCCCAGCGCGCAGGTCAGGACGAAAGGGCAGATGCGCTTGCGTGACTGACCAATCGGCCAGGAAGGGTCTCAAAATGACGCACAGCTGAGCGAACTTGGGGCCGGTGGCGAACAAGAATAAGTTATGATGACTCGCAAATAGGTGGGTTTGTGTGAATATGACCTGTTCTTGGAGCCCGGCAAGATGGGATGGGCTGGTGGTTGGTGATGGCGGGTGGCTGGTCAGGTCATCGTGGTGATGTTTGATGTCGTCTGTCCAAGTCGGGACCCCGCCCCGCTCCACACCACCACCGGTGGGCAGGACATGACATGACATGCTGCTGTTTGGCCGGCAGACCCACAGCCACCTGCTTGACGGCGTACGTGCCCAGCTCGATGCCGCGGAGCATGTGACGGCACCGAAACACCGAGCCGAACCGCCCGCTGCCAAGCTGCTCCCAACCCGGACAAACAGCAACAACAACAACAACAGCAGGAACAACAACGCCAACAACGAACGAACCACAGGACAGCGGCCGAAATCCCCCCCAGAAGATGAGTCGAGAGCTGTTGGTGGTGCTGTGGGGAAGGGAGGGGCAGGAGGGAGGGAGGGAGGGAGGGAGGGAGGGGCAGGAGGGAGGGAGGGAGGGGGGGGGGGGGGGGGTGAGGAGGAATCGTGACCTTCTCCTCCTGGACGAAGAACTTGCGGTAATAACCCTGGTTGACCAGGTCGACCCCGTCCATGTCGGTGGATCCGCCCCCGGTGCCATTCCCGCCCATCCCCATCCCCAGGACGCCCTCCACGCCCCCGCCTGCCGGTTCGGTGGACATCCCCTGGTCGGACTCGGCCTCCAGGCCGGCTGAGAGGGCCGCGGCGCTGGTGTGCATGGTGGAGGCAAGCATCAGGGTGCCCCCCGAGGGAAACGCGCTCGGGGTGGGTGGCGATGGGGCCGGCGGGAGCATGGGCGAGCGGACTTGGCCGCGAGGGAAGGGGGAGGGTGGAGGGCTGGGGAACATGGCGCTGTGGGGGCGGACGAGGCCCCATGGGTGGGTTGGGGTCGGGGGCTGGGGAGAGGTGGTGGTGACGGTGGCGGAGGAGGAGGAGGAGGCGCGACCGCCGGCGATGGGGCGAAACTGGGGCGTCGAGAAGAAGGCCGAGGCGAGGGTGTCGGCCTGGGGTGAGATCGACCCGTCCAGAAACGGGGTTGGAAGGGGACGGGCAGCAGCAGCAGCAGCTCCAACCTGGGGTGAAGCAACCACCTTGATGCGATCGGGCCCCGTCGACAGAACCTCTTCAATGTGCATCCGGTGGGGGTGCGGAGCGCGAGGTGACTCGCTGGATTTGGGGGTGGGGTTTTCGTTATCGATGATGATGAAGTCCGGCTGGTCGTCTGCCGGCGGCGGGCTGGTGCTCTCGGGCGCGAGAAAGGGAGCGGGGCGAGAGGAGGCTACCCCGGGGGCAGGGATGGCTGCGATTGTCGCGTCGCCACCACCCTTGCGTGCATACGCAGTGTGGGACCGTGCCAAGATACTGAAGTAATCTTGGGTCATGAAGGGCGATGTGGCGGTGGTGCCTGCTGAGCCCGGGGAATGCGGGTCCCGGAGGGTCGCACCCAATGGGAGCGTCTGCCCACAGAGTGGACAATTTCCTCTTCCCTTTTCGTGGAACGTGAAATCAGAAGTTGTTTCGGCAAGTCGAAAGAACAGACCGAGCCATGGGGCAAAATGGAGATGGACTTGGAAAAGGGGTTGTACACAACAAATTGGTGGTGAACAGGGTCGAAAAGAATTAACTGAAGACTCTCAGCTTCGCGTTGTTCGTGATAAGCACGGAGTTGGCGATCGAGATAAGAGAGATGCGAGAATTTCATAACTACAGAGATCCAGGGGAATTTTCGAGATAAAATTGAAAGACATGTGGCTTTCTACAGACTCTCCTTGCTGTTTGGATCGGGCTCCATCGAAGGAGTTCACGAACTCGCCGGTGCGCGGAGGAGATGAGCCTGATCCACCCAATTGGGATTTGCCACTCGCATCGGTGTCCAACTGAAGTGATCGATGAGCACACGTGCGCTCCGGAAGTTGTTGGAATTGAAAGAGGAGGAAAGGAAACAGGAACAAGAGCGAAAAGTGCAGAAGAAGAAGAAGGGAGGTTCCCACCGAAAGGCCATCAATGTCTTTCAGGTTTGGGCACTTTCCGCTTCTTTTCGTTCATTCGTTTTTGCGAAGGCTCTCGAAAACCATGATGACGAAGACGAGGAGGAGGCACCAATCGTTGAAGATGTGTATGATCTGGCACCCGTTCACGAGGTCCACCCCGACTGGCTCCTCCTCCGCATCAACCTTTCTTAGCAATCGGAATCCCCCGAATCTCCACAAGTCGTTCATCCCAAGCAGCCCGAAGAAGCTGCCCGCCCCGAGGTTAAGCCCGCCATGTCCAAGAAGGCCGCGCGCAAACAGAAAAAGCACGCGGCGGCTGCCGAAGAACTTGACGAGGAGGAAGCCGCCAAAAGGCGGGAGGAGGAAGCCGCGGAGCTTGACGCTATGCTCGAAAAACTTGCCGAAGTTGTCCCCCCGTCTGCCGCCGACACCACCCCCACTTCCGGCGGGGCCTCTCGCCGGGGGCCTGTCGACCGGCCTTCGCTGCTGCACGTCCAGCCGCAGCTGCTCAACTGGAACGCCGAGTTCGGGCGGCGGTTCGGGGGGGCCCCCGTTGCCGTGGGCCGGAAGGATAAGGAGGACGAAGAGGAGGATGATAAGCAGGCCAAGAAGAAGGGACGCGGCATCCGCATGGTCGGTATCACCCCCACACACACACACACCAGACCGGTCTCCAGAACCCATGGGGATACTCGACCCCCCCCCGTCGACCAGGTTGATGACATTTTTCGCTCACGTTGTCCTCCCCTCCCCCTCCCCCCCCCCCCCCCCCGTGATTAGATGATGGCTTCCCGGCGCGGCCACACCACCGGCCCCCGGCGGTCGCCCATGCTGAGCATCCCCATCGACCCCGCCTGGCCGGGGTATTTCAACCCGGGCATCTCGATGGAGCTGCTCCACACCGGGGTTGAGTCGACCTGGGACCTGCCCAGGCCCCGGGCCCCAACCGGGGAGGAGGAGGAGGAGGTCTGTCTTTGGTGGATCCTCCCCATTCTCAGGGTCGTTGGGCGCCGTTCCTGGCGGTTGGTGGTGGCGGAGTGTCACATTCCACGACATCACCCCCCACAAACGCGCAACGATTGGCACGCACACACGAGCCCCCATACGCGATCCCCCATACACGATCCTCCATACACGATCCCCCGATTCACCCGATATATTGCTCAACCACGCGCATCCGCACGGTCCAGGACGCAACCCCGGCCCCGCCGCCCCTCCCGCTCGCCACCACCCCGTCGGCAGATGTTCTCGAGGGCGGCCTGTTTGTCCATCCGACGGGCTGCCGGCCCGTCCGTGTGGATGTCCCCGTGGGCCATTACCAGTACGTCTACACGGCCGAGTACCACGCATCCACGATTGAGTTTGAGGTCTGGCCGGGCGGCCCAGTGGGGCCGTGGATGCTGCCGGTTGGCTGGATGGGTGGATGGATCGGATGGGATCGGATGGATCGGAATGGATTGGATGGCTGGGTTGGTTGGTTGGTTGGTTGGTTGGCTGGGCCGTTTTGATTTTGGTTGGCGCGGATGACGATCCCTTTGTTCGGGTGTTGGCTGGCTGGGCCGATTGGCTGGCTTTGTGTCGCTGCTCTCTTGGATGGATGGATGGATGACGTGTCCTGGAGTCGCATTCGCCGGAGATTTCTTTGTCGCTGCTCTCTCGGATGAGATGGATGATGGCTGATTGGGCCGATTGGCTTTGTGTCGCTGATCTCTTGGATGTGATGGATGGATGGCGGGCCCGCAGCGTGTCCTGGAGTCGCATTCGCTGGACGCGCTGGCAATGTTCGTCGAGGAGAACCCCTGGCACGTGGGCGGGCTGCTTCAGCTCAACAGCGCCCTGGCCCTCATCGGTCCGTCTGAGGATTTGATGACTGGATGATGGCTGGATGATGATGGCTGGAGGATGATGATGATGATGATGATTGGGTGATGATTGGGTGATGATTGGGTGATGATTGGGTGATGATGATGATGATGATGATGATGATTGGGTGATGATGATGATGATGATGATGATGATGATGATGATGATGATGATGATGATGATGATGATGATGATGATGATGATGATGATGATGATGATGATGATGATGATGATGATGATGATGATGATGATGATGATGATGATGATGATGATGATGATGATGATGATGATGATGATGTTTGGATGATGATGATGATGTTTGGATGATGGTTGGATGATGGTTGGATGATGATGTTGGATGATGATGGTTGGATTGGCTGATGACTGGATGATTGACGATTGATGATGATGATGATGAGCATCATCATCATCCCCATCCCCATCCATCATCCCCCATCCCCCACCAATCCACAGGCCAGCACGAGCAGGCCCAGCAGTATCTGCATCGGGCCCTGTTCGTCCTGGAGACGGCCATGCATACCTCCTTCACCCTGGCCGGCCCGGCCCGCTGCCGGCTGCACTACGTGGCTGAGCAGGTTCACAGGGCCCTCAGGCCCCCGACCGACCTCGCCCAGGGCACGGGCCACTTGGCAGGTCCGCATCGCAGCAACTGAACTCTGTGATGATGCTGGTGATGGGATGATTGCTGGTGATGGGATGATTGCTGGTGATGGGATGATTGCTGGTGATGAGATGATGGGATGAAAGATATTCACGCCCCATTCCCAGCCACACGTGCGTGCGTGCGTGTGGGTGTGATGATGACAGGGGGTACCGTCGGGTTCTATTGACTGAAGGGGGACCAGCCACCCCGGGGGGTTGGGGTTGGGTGCTATGCCAGGGGATTAGCCACCCACAGGGAGGGGAGAGAGCGACCATCGGATGGCGGGCGGCTATCCACCCCCCCCCCTTTTTTTTTCGCTTCATCTTGAATCTGATTTGGCATCCTGTCCCCCCCCCCCCCCCCCCCCCCCCAGCTGCCCGCGCGCCCGGTCTTGTTGCCCGCCGGCGGCGCGGCCGCACCTAGCGGCCCACGGCAGGCCTCCCAACCCCTCAGCAGCAGCCCGACGATGCGGCCGGTGACGAGGCGGACGAGGCGACCATGGAACAGGATGCTCTGCAGCTCTCCGTCCTTCCCACCTCCGTCACGGACGGGGCCAACCAGGCCCTCCACGTGGGCCTCTTCAGGCACATGATGGCCCTCTCGAGGATGGGCTGCCCACGGTCCGTGGCGCTGCCACCACCACCACCCAATCAGCATCATCCAATCAGCACCACCACCCACCACCCACCACCCACCACCCACCGCCCACCACCCACCACCCACCACCCACCACCCACCACCATCATCAGCATCCAGTCATCAGCATCCAGTCATCAGCATCCAGTCATCAGCATCCAGTCATCGGCCTCCAGTCATCAGCATCCAGTCATCAGCATCCAGTCATCGGCCTCCAGTCATCGGCCTCCAGTCATCGGCCTCCAGTCATCAGCATCAGCATCAGCATCACCCATGCCCTCGACGTCTCTCGTGGCTATCTTGTGTGCAGGGCTGCGCTTGAGGTTGCCAAGGTGCTGCTTGGCCTCGACCCCGAGGACCCCCTCATGGTGCGCCTCTGCATCGACACATACGCCCTCAGGGTCAGTGGTCCTGGGGGGAGGGGGGGTAGGGGGGGGGGGGTGGAGGAGAGGAGGCATGGGCATGATGAAAAAATGACTCATTCAGCCTTCATCTCCTCACCCATTCACCCATTCACCACGCATCACAGTCGGGCCAGGAGCAGTGGCTGCTGCAGTACCTCTCCGAGTCCCTGCCTCCCGTGCCCTCCCCCTCCACCGCCACCTCGACCTCCACCGCCGCCACCACCACCTCCACCTCCACCACCTCCACCTCTCCCTCCGCCGGCCCTTCGCAAGCCGATGATTTCTACGCACCCGCAGCGCCCTTCTTCAGGCTGCCTGCCCGGGGTACAATCCACACCGATGTCCCCCTGCTGCTGCCCAACATGGCACTCGGGGCCGCCCTGGCCCAGTGGCAGCTCGAGGGGGGCGAGACGGCCGTCCGGGTGGCCGCGCTCATGGTTTGCCTGGGCTGGCTCTGTGTGTGTGTGGCTGGCGGGCTGGCGGGCTGGCGGGCGGGCGGGCGGGCGGGCGGGCGGGCTGGAGGGCTGGCGGGCTGGGGTGTGAATCTGGCTGTGCTGTCTGTGTGCCTGTCTTGTTGTGCTCCCCATCCCTCCTCTGTCACGGAGCAAACACCTGCTTGAGGCACATCGCTCTGCTTCGATCCAACGCATATGTACACACACGTACACCCTCCTTCCTTTCCCCAGGGCCGGTCCGACGGGCTGCTTCAGCAGGCTTCTTCTCTGTGTTGACACAGACACACGTACACTCTCCTCACCCCCTCATCCCCTCCTTCCTTTCCCCAGAGCCGGTCCGACGGGCTGCTTCAGCAGGCGCTTCTTCTCTTCCCGGCCCTGCTTCCCGGCCTGGTGAACCGGCTGCACGGCGCCCTCTTCCCCGAGTCCGCCGGGCCGGCCACGCGCGACGAGGGCAAGCGGTGGATGGAGAAGTCCGTAGAGATGCGTTGGGTGTCATCATCGTCATCCAGATCATCATCATCATCGTCATCCAGATCATCATCATCATCGGCATCATCATCATTATCACCACCATCAGCTGGGCGCTCTTCCCACGCCCCTCCTCACATGGTCTCTGCCCATCCCCCCCCCCCCCCCCCCCCCCCCCTCCCCCCGCATCCCCGCAGTTGGTCGGCCATTCTCGGGGCGCGGCCGTTCCGGTCCCCGTGGAGAGCGCCTCGCTGGGGCACTTGATGGCCATCACCATCGAGCGACACTGGGCCCTCTGGCGCGACCAGGGACACCAAAACTGGCTCCGGGCAAACGCCCAGCGGGTCTGATGATGGCGATGGATGGTGATGGTGATGAGAACGATGGCTGGTTGATGGCTGGTTGATGGCTGGTTGATGGCTGGGTGATGGCTGGGTGATGGCTGGGTGATGGCTGGTTGATGGCTGGGTGATGGCTGGTTGATGGCTGGGTGATGGCTGGTTGATGACTTGACGCTACGATGATGGCTGGATGTTGATGACGGCGATGATGTTGATGATGATATGTGCGGGTCTGGCTGGCTGCTTGTGCGCCTGAGCCTTTTGGCGTCCCGTCCACGCCCCAGCATTTCCCCCCCCCCCCCCCCCCCCCCCCCCCCCCCCCCCCCCCCGCGCTGTTTGGCAGTGTGTCGAACGCGTCCAGGCGGGCGACCCCGCGTCGGGCTGGTTGGCCCAGCTGCGCGGCCAATGCTACCTGATCTCGGGCACCAACGACTTCACCGACCTGACTCTTGAAGGTCTGCCCGCCCGCCCGCCCGCTCCCCCACTCTGGCCCCAGGCCAGTCAGTCACCTTCTCGACATCCGATAGAACACAAACTCAGACAACCACACGCCCCCATCTCTTCCCACCTCTCCTCCTCCTCCTCCTTCCAGAGTACTGCGAGAAAGACGCGGCCCTTCTGCGCAACATCCAGGCGGACTAACCCACCACAACCAAACCTCCCATCCCACCCCCTGCCCTGCCCTGCTCATCAGAATACGCCGAGACGAGCACGGCCGTGCTGCCGGCCCAGGACCCCCTCCTGGATGGGTTCTTGCACAACGACGCCCGCGGGGTGCGAATTGCCTTTCCGGCAGCGGCCGACGACCAGCACAGGCTGGCGCCCGTCTGGGGTGGCCTGGCCGGGTTGCCCCCGATCATCCAGCACTACGGCAACTTGAACGTGGCCCGGTTTTTCCAGCGGTGGGAGCGGCCGCTGATGGCGGGCGAGCAGCTCATCTGGGGGCCGTACCGTCGCCGCCGACAGACACAGGAAGATGTAGGCGAGGGAGCCTATCAGGGTGGTGGGGTCGGGATCATCTGGGGCGCGGCCCGGGCGACCCGCTGGGTGTGGATTTTCGTCAAGAGCCTGCTGCCCAACATGCAGTTTTGATGTAGGAAACAAGATCATGATTTCATTGCGTCCGAAAAAAACGTCCCGGGATTCGCCGGGGAAGGAAGAGAACAAGAATTAACACGCTCTCTCTGAAAGAGACTTTGCCGATCGGGGGCACGAGACCGTGGTTCGACCCCACTCCTTGCAAGTCTTTCGTTCTGGTGCCCGGCAGGAGGGAGCGCATCCCGGGTCTGCTATTCGCGGACGACGTCTCTGTCCTTGGCGAGACCCCCGAAGCCCTGCAGCAAGCTCTCGACGAATGCGACGTGGTGGCACGAGAAAGGCGCTTCGAGTGGGCGCCTGACAAATGTCGGTCGATGGCCTTTGAAAACTGGGCGGCCCAGCGCGAGGAGAAGCGCAAGAAGGAGCCCACTGCTGCGAAGCCGAAGCCGGAACCATGGTCAGTCCGTCTCAGCGGCAAGACGTTGGAACAGACCAGAGTCTTCCGCTTCCTGGGCGCGGAACTCGAATGCGATGCACGTACAAAGGCCCCCACGAGCGGACGGATCCGGGCGGCCTGTGCGATGAGGGGCTCCATCAGCCGGCTGCTAGGCCGTGTTGGGGCCGTCCCCCCAAGGCTGCTCTGTGCATTGTGGCGCACCTTTGCCCTGCCGAAGTTGCTCTGGGCGGCGGCGGCCTTCCCTGACCTGCGCGACCAAAAGGCCGAGCGAGCAATGGACTCGGTTCAACGCGTCTTCGCCTGCTATGCCCTCCAGTGTATGGGGCAAGCATCATCCGCAGCGGTCGAGGCCGATCTGGGCCTGATACCGGTGGCGGCCTTGCGGGCCCAGGAGATCATGTTCGAATGGGGCCGCATCAAGCTGCTGCCGCAGGGCCGCCTGGTCCGCGAACTGGTGGAGCTGGGTGAGAAGGTGAGGACGGGACACCAGTGCATCGGCGAATGGGCCGGGGCTGCTGAGGCGGTCATGGCGGACTATGGCCTTGGCACGGGGGTGCGCCCGGTCGACGAGGCCATCCGGACCATCGGCATCGGGGCCTGGAAGGACTTGGTCCGGAAGCGAGTGCGCACACATGTGGAGGCCAAGTGGCGCGCGAAGATGGAGGACGCCCACTCGCACCCAAGGCTGGCACTCCTGCGGCAGGTCAAGCAGGACTTTGGCCACAGCGAGGCCTACCTGGACGACATGAGCCCGGCGGGGCGCCGCATAGCAGCCCAACTGCGCGCAGGGATGTACCTGAACGGTGAGTTCATGCGCACCTGGAAGAACAGGCCTGAGGCGAAGCGCGGGGGAGCCTGCATCTGCTGCAACGACGCGGGGCCACTCGAGGACGCCCAACACATCATCCAGCAGTGCCCCGCCTACGAGGAGCTCCGCAAGAAGGCCTGGGACCGCCTCCATGCGACCCTGGGGGCCCCGGACTGGGCCCATCTCGAGGCCCTGGGCGCGGACAAGTGGCAGGTCATGATCGGGAGGCCGGCCGCTGGTTGGGGGCGCCCGACTCGTGAGGCCGTCAACCGGATTGCGGGAGACTTCTTGGCCCAGGCCCACGCGCGCCGGCTGCAACTGCTCAAGGTGCGACGAGCCGAGCCACCGCGGACGGCCGGCGATCGGAGGGCCCGGCGGGAGACGACACCACCGGGGCTGAGCCAAGGAAGGCTGCCTGCTGTGCCCATCCAGCAGACTAGCGGCCACCGAAACGAGGCCTCCACTACATAGCAATCGACCGAACCCCTCTCCTTTGCGGGTGGACGACGGCAGCGTCAGGCTCGCCGGGTGGGCTCGTCCTCAAAACCTGCGGGGAGGGGGGGGAAGTCTTAGGTCGTCGCTCTTCCATCCACTTTCTCTCCCTGTCTTGCTTTCGGGGCGACCTAGGATGGTGGCATACCGACCAAGCGCAACCACGAGGCCGAGGCTCACCAGCCGGATCGGTGATGAAGGAGGTGGGGGTGATGAGATGCGATGCATTTTGAGCCGAAGCCTATCGGGGGTGATGAGGTGACGGGGGAATTGGGGGATAAAAACCTTTTGTGATTTCTTTCTCATGGCTCCTTAGTTAGCCTCACACGAGGCTGCATTAACACGAGACTGACTGACTGACTGACTCGCCGCGCAGCCGCCGGTCGTCGGCCTGTCCCTTTGACCAGGGACAGCCTTCTTTCCCTCTCTTTCTTTCTTCCCTCACCCCTTTCATCGTTCTTCTCCGGCAATTGCCCCATTGTCCCCGGGCCAACACGTTTTTCCCCCTCTTTCCGCCGCAGCATTGATTTGAGCATACTTTTTCCATTTTTGATTCGATGGATATGGATAAAGCATTGCCCAAAATTGGCATTTCCCAACGGACCTGCCAGGCATGCGGGATCACCCTTCCTGAGGGCTGCCCACTCGTGGAAAAGCTTGAGCATTGCCGCAGTCGATTACACTTACAGCACTTTGTTCAATCGCAGCAACTTTTCACTGGCTCCGAAATCGTCCCCTGCGATATCGATAAGCAATTTCGGGTCCGTGCCACACATCGAACGATTCTCTCAAATCCGTCCGCAGCACCTGTGTCTTTTATGTTGCTGCGGTGTTGAGACCCCCAAAACGGCCGAGCACCTGGCCTCTGCTGCCCACGCCAGTCAGCGGGTGTTGGCCTCCCTTCCCCCGGCCGTGTCGGCCTCCTCGGGACCTGCAGGCAGTGTTCGCGACGAGGATGCTGTCTGTCCCCCTCCCTCACCCCTCCCACCACCCCCGCCAACCGCCACCCCCGCCACTTCGTCACATGCACAAGACAGGTCCCCATTCTCATTCTTGGTCCGGATCCGTCGCGTCGTTTTTCGGTGCCCAGGTTGCGAGTCGTCATACTGCCACCCCCGCGACGGTCAGCCACCTGTGGGAGAGTTTGCCATCTGAATTGGTGCGGGCCATCGTGGAGGCCTCCCCGCGCCCAGACCGCTGCTACATCCAGCTGATGGGCCTCTCGCACGGCATCCGCACGGCCATTCGGGGCGCCCTCCGCGAGCTCTCCTTCGATGATCCATCCGACCCGGTCCTCTCCGAACTGATCAGGCCCACCCCCGATGCCCTGGCCGCCCTGATTGGCCCCTGCAAATCCCTCCGCAAGCTCACCCTGTCCATCCCCGAGGGTTGGTGCGACCTCGACGAGGCCGCACAGGGCCGCTGCTTGGATGCGATATTTGCCGGACACACCCAGTTGGCCGCACTCGAGTTTCGGATGGGTGTGGAAGCTTCGTGGTTTGTCTTCTTCTCCGAATCGCACCTCGAGCGCATCCTGGGCCACCTGCCCGGCCTGGTGGAGCTCACGTGCCGCCAGATTGACATGACCGCCCGCCTGCTGGCCGTCCTGGCCCGCTCCTGCCCTGGCCTCCAGGCGCTGCGATGCTCCATCCCGTATGGATGCGCGTCCCCGGACTGGACTGCGCTGACGCCCCTCTCGGGCACCCTGAAACAGCTCGACCTGGGGTCTTACTCGAACCCCAAGATCATGGCAGTCCTGGTGTGTGGTCTGACGGCCGTGACCAGTCTGAAGCTGGCAGACTGCCCGCCGGCAGCCCTCAGGCCCCTCGCCCCGCACCTGAGCGTCCTTGAGCTGATCGCAATGGATGATGAGGACCTGCCAGGCCCATGGCTCTGCCGGCTCACGGGGCTCACCCTGGTACTGGGCGGAGGCGCCGACCGGCCCTTCTCCGCTCGGCTGGCCCGGCTGCTGTCTGCCAATCAGGCCACCCTGCGCAACCTAGGCCTATCGATGTCCCTGCCGGCCACAGAGGCTCCGGCCCTGGTGGCCGCCTTGCGTGGGCTGCCCCACCTGGCGGGCCTCCACTTGGCCGTCAGCGGGGACTGTTCGTTCGCGGCCCTGATGCCCCCCGATCTGCTCGATCGGCTGACGCGGCTTGAGATTAACATCAAATCGACCCCGTATGGCTTTGACTTTGCCACCCCCGAGGCAGCAGATGATCTGGTGCTGCGCATCGCCAGCCCGAGCCTCCAGCGACTGAGCCTCGTGGTGGCCAAGCTGGACCGGCTGGTGGTGGCCTGTCCGGCCCTGGAGCAGCTCACCCTGGGCATGTGGTCCGACTGTCTGCTTTCTCTGGGCTGCCCCCGGCTGCGCCACCTCCAGATGCCCGCCCTGCGCCTGGCCGGGGACGGGGCCGGGGCCGGGCCAGCACCAGCCCCCATGCCCGATCTGGAGCATGTCGAGCTGACCGAGGACACCTACTGGACGAATCCCGCCTGGCTGCTGGCCGGGGGCTGCCCGCGGCTGCGGGTGCTCTCGGGGGTGCGGCTGACCCGGCCCGACCTGCTGGCCCGGCTGGGCGCCTGTGCGTCGCTGGTCCGCCTGGAACAGCTGGATGTGACCTGGCTCCGGGGCCCGCAGGTGCTGCGGCTGCCGGGGCAGGTGGAGCAGCTGCGGTTGGAGATCAAGGCCAGCCACAAACGGGGGCCGCTCCGCGTGTCGCCCGTCGACATGTGTGTGGAGGCCCCCGGGCTGCTTGTCTTCGACCTGGGCATCGTGGCGGAAAGTCCTTCGGCCCGGGTGCGTCTGCACAACTGCCCGTCCCTCATGTTCCTCTTCCTCGGCTCGGGCGCGGCCTCGGTCGGCCTCCAGGTGGACGAGGACGCGGGGATCCCGACGATGCAGCCCCGGGAAATCAGCCTGGATGGTGGTCTCGAGCCGTCCAACCTGCTTGACTTACTGGCCCGGCACGGGGCCCGACTGTGTAAACTCAGCCTTTTGGGTGGGGCGCTTCGAGGGGCCGCCTGGCCACCGCTCACGCAGGCCCTGTCTCGACTGCCCCGACTGACGAGCCTCGAGCTGGGTCTCGCCCGCCAATCGGCTCGACTGGACCTCGCCTGCCCACAGCTGCGCAGGCTCCGCATCACAGACACGGACAGAGTGAAGGTGGTCCTGGCCTGCCCCCAGCTGAGGGAGCTGAAGGGATGCGCTGCCCCCTGCCAGGAGTTGGAGTTTGTCGTGCCTGCCCCAAACCTGGACCCCAACGACTTACGAGGGTTCGTGAGGAATCTGTAATGCTTTCTTGGACTTATCGCCTGCGCAAAAATACACTGCTCACGCCTCGAGATGACGACTGGGGGCAGTCATGGGGGGGCGGCAGTCATGGGGGGGGCAGTCATGGGGGGGCAGTCATATGGGGGCAGTCATATGGGGGCAGTCATATGGGGGCAGTCATATGGGGGCAGTCATATGGGGGCAGTCATGGGGGGCAGTCATGGGCATGGGCAGTGGGTGGCATGGGGCAGTCATGGGGGCAGGATGATCTGAGAGATCGGCTTCCGGGTCCACCCCCTCCCCCTCCCCCTCCCCCTCCCTCCCCTCCCTCCCTCCCTTCCCTCCCCCCCACTCACACGAGGTCCGACGAAAGTGCCCATCCATCCATCCACCGATTCAAATCGGAGTCGTTTCAATTAAATGCCCAACTTTTCCAGGGGTTGCTGGAAGGCCCTCGCGAAGATCTCCTCCCGCTGACTGCGCAGGGCCCGCGCCCCTTGGCCCCAGACGGCCCACTTGGGGACGGCCTCACTCTCCCCGGGTCCAGCCTCCCTGTTGACAACCTGGCCGGCCGGGGCCAGGGCAGGCGTGCCGTCCGGGGTCCACTGGGCTTTGAGGTCGTCGAGCGAGGCGGCGGGCGGGGTGACATCGATGTTGGCCAGGGTCTCCGAGGAGGCCCGGCTTGTGGCCCCGGCGGTGGCAAGGGTCACGAGCAGGGCCGCCTCTGCATAAAACAAGACCCCGGGAGAGGGGGGAGGGGGAGGGGGAGGGGGAGGGGAGGGGAGAGGAGCGAAATGAATGGGAGGCGTCTGGGGGGAAAGCAGACAAGGGCGGATTGGGCGAGCCGGCGTGTGCGACATTATTTTTGGGTTCAAAAAATCGAATTGGGATGTGGTTCCCCAGGACGATGCCTCGGCGTCATGCGCAGCAGATGAACGGATGATCTCCAAGGGAGGGGCGGCGAGGAAAGAGAAGCTGACCTTCGTCGTCCTGTACGGCAGCAGCAGCAGCAACAGTCAGCCCACCCGGGGTCTTCTGCCTCGTGGTGGCGGAGGCCGCGGCGGTGGTGCGTGACATTGTTGCAGCACCAGGGGCCTTGACAGGCGAGGAGGACCTGACGGAGGCCGGGATCGCAGCCCGGGAGCCGGATGACTCGGGGGCAGCTTGGTAGAACTGCGATTGCAGAAAACAAAAAGGGGGCGTGTCATGTCTGTGTGTCATGTCTGTGTCATGTCTGTGTGTCATGTCCGTGTGTCATGTCTGTGTGTCATGTCTGTGTCATGTCTGTGTGTCATGTCTGTGTCATGTCTGTGTGTCATGTCTGTGTGTCATGTCTGTGTGTCATGTCTGTGTGTCATGTCTGTCTGTGTGTCATGTCTGTGTGTCATGTCTGTCTGTGTGTCATGTCTGTCTGTGTGTCATGTCTGTCTGTGTGTCATGTCCGTGTGTCATGTCTGTCTGTGTGTCATGTCTGTCCGTGTTTCAGGACTGTCAGGGCTGTGCGTGTGTCAGGTCGTCATGAGGTCCCACCCTTCCAAAAACACACGAGCAACAATACAAACGATCAAACCTGAGGTACCACTCGTCCAACACACAAAACACAAACCTGACGTGCCGGCTCGTCCAACACACAAACAACAACACCAACAAGGCAAACCTGAGAGGCCGCAAGAATGCGTCGCTGCACCTCGTCCGATGTGGGCCCGCTCTCTGCACCGCCGCAGCCCGAGCCAAGCGCCCCCACCATTGCGCGCTCGACCTGCTGGGACGCGTCCAGGGTGTCCACCCAGGCCGGACCCAGCGTATGCGAGGCCCGTGGCGCATGAATCCAGCCATCGGCGTTGCGCCTGGCGTGTTCGCCAAACTCGGCCCGGACGAGACAGGACTGCGCGTGGGCCATGAGCGGGCCTTCCGGGGCGAACCCACCCGGGGGCATGCGGGCCGGGTCGGGACGCAGGGCGGGATAGCGGAAGGAGCCGGGCAGGTGGCGGTCGGCTGGGCCGTCGGAACGCAGGACCGCGGACAGGTCGTTGGAGAGCAGGCCGGGTGCGCCGCCCAGCGGGCCATGCGCGAGGCCCAGAAGAGCGTCCAGGCCGAGGGTGGGAGGCAGGAGCCCATCCAGGGGCAGCGGGACTAAAGAACGGAAATGCGGCCCAGGGGACCAAAAGAGCACGAATGAAGAAAAAAGAAGACATCATCAACATCAACATCCAATCATCATCAACACAACCTCATCCAATCGAATTACCAACAACAACAACAACAACAACAACAACAACAACAACAACAACAACAACAACAACAACAACAACAACAACAACAACAACAACAACAACAACAACAACAACAACAACAACAACAACAACAACAAGCCATCATCGCCACCAACATCCAATCATCCCATCCCCCAGTCAACATCATCAGCATCATCAGCATCATCCAGTCAACATCAACATCAACATCTCAACATCATCTCAAACTCCCCCACCTCATCACCCATCCACCTCAACAACCTTCATTTTTCTCGACGAAAATCATCCTGAACGAACAGACCCATTGTGATGGCATCCTCGGGGGCGCCCTTTGCCATGGGAAGCTCGGGGGGCACCGTGATGGGTGTATCCGGCAGCGCCGCCACGGGGAGCGGGGCGTAGCTTTGCGTCCTGTAGTACAGCGGGGCCTACAAATGAGAAAATTGGGGATCAACATCAACATCAACATCAACATCAACATCAACATCAACCATCATCATCCACCATCGTCCATCATCATCCACCATCGTCCATCGTCATCATCCATCATCATCATCCAGCATCAACATCGTCGACATCGCTCATCACAACCTCACCAATAGCGAGAAAGAGCGAGGCGAGGAATCTTTCTTGAACTTGCCTGCGCCTTCGAAAATCCACTTGCATGTTCACTCTCTGCACCATCCAACCGAATCCAATCCATGCATCCTGACCATTCGTCTCATTGGACACAAGGATGGATCCCACACACAGACGCCCCAAGGGGGACAAAAACAAACAACGAGTGATGAGTCCCGCAAAGCCCCGCAACATGGTGGCAGGACCCGATCTGCATGCAGACCTCCAGAGGAAGGAGCGGCCAGTCCATCCGCTCGGTCGGGATGAGCGGGCATTCGATCTGAGCCGTCGAACGGAAGTTCTCCTCGCTGTACAGCGGAAAACCTGCGAAACCCCATCGAGAGTGAGTGAGTCATCATCATCATCATCATCATCACCATCATCATCGCCATCATCATCATTGCCATCAGCATCAAATCATCCAAACATCCAATCATCAGCATCATCTAATCGCCATTCATCCTCCTCCCTCCTCCTCCCCTCCTCCTCCTCCTCCTCCTCCTCCTCCCTCTTCATCCCCCTCGTCCCTCTCGTCCCCCTCCACCACCACCACCACCACCACCACCACCACCACCACCACCACCACCACCTCCTCCCCTCCTCCCCTCCTCCCCTCCTCCCCTCCTCCCCCTCCTCCCCCTCCTCCCCCTCCTCCCCCTCCTCCTCCCCCTCCTCCCCCTCCTCCCCTCCTCCCCCTCCTCCCCTCCTCCCCTCCTCCCCTCCTCCCCCTCCTCAAACGGACCGAACTCCTCGAGGTTTGAGGTCTTGAGGGTCCACACGTCCCCCAGGATCTGCTCGAGTCGGTCCCACTGGCTGGCGGCCGGCTCCGGCGGGGTAACCTCCACAGAACACACGGCTGGTGCCCCCGTGTCCGCGGCGGGTCGTCCCGCGGAGCGAAGGCTGCGCGGTTTTGTCCCGGCCGCGGGTGTGGGCGCTCGGGGATTATCCTGCGAGGCGCGGGCCTCCTCTTGGACAAGCTGGGCAAGCCGATCCTTGTCACGGCCTGGTCGGCGAAGAATGAGTGGATTGTGAGCTGGTGATGGTGCGCGGGACGAAGGGCCTGTCCGATTGACCAGGAAGCGGGGATCGATGATGACTCGCAACACAAACACCCCAAAACTGAAACCCAGGCAGGCACGGGAAGGCCATGCAAGTGGGGGCAAGGCGTTGACATCCGGGATCAGGGCGGGAGGGCCGATGTGTCCGAACAGAAAGGGGCGACCCAGTCTGTGTGTGTCTGGCCCTGGGCTGGACAGTGCGACTGAGGTGGAGTGGGCCCGGGGAGGCGGACCGGCTTGGTTCAGCTTCGCGCCGATCGCCCTGAGGCGTTTCGCGACCCGAGCACGCAGGATAACGGTGTGGGCGGCACGTTGGAAGCCTTGCAGCACCTGTTGTAGGATGGAACCGCAGGTTGATGATGATGATTGGATGATGATGATTGGATGATGATGATTGGATGATGATGATTGGATGATGATGATTGGATGATGATGATTGGATGATGATGATTGGATGATGATGATTGGATGATCTGGATGCTGATGCTGATGATGCTGAGAAAGGCAGCGAGGGGACAGCACAGAAGGGCAGAGAAACAGCACAGAAGGTCACCGAGACAGAATGGCCGCGCAGATCAGACCTTCTTCCGTAGCACCCACCCGTCCGACTGGTGATGATCAAAGTGCAGCGACTCGGGGGCCGGAGCCGGCGGGGGCATCCCGCCATCCAGCTGCACCCAGGCCTCCGTGGCCTCTTCCGGGCCGGGCAGCAGAATCAGGGGCCGGGCGATGGCGCTCGGGGCAGCGGCTTGGAATCGGGTCTGCCGCTCGCGGTTGCGGGTGCGTTGGCCTTCGCGGCGGCTGGTCTCCGTCCGGGCGAGCAGCACCGCTGGTGCGGGGTTAGGGGGTTGGGGGTTGGGGTTGGGGGTGTTTGTTGTGTCAGAGAGCAATTCTCGGAGTGAGTGAGTGAGTGCATAACTCAGTGCATGTTGGCAGGTCAGTCTCCACAATAATAATGAAGTCCGATGGAAACGGGGGATGATGAAATTCGTTAACAAACATTGTTTGGCATTGTGTCCGGATGATGTAGAGGTGACATTTCGCACGCCAGTGTCCCGTGGGGGTTGAGGCTTGGGGCTTGGGGGGTGGGTGGCAGACCCTTGATGTGATCGGCCGTCAGAAGGTCGGCCCCCAGGTCCGGATCACTGCTGAAGGAAAGTTCCTGCAAGGGCACGGTGGCGGTGGTCGGGGGGGGGGGCAGAACGACCTGTCAGTCAAAACAAACACGGCTGGATCATCGCCCGTTCCCCCCCGAAGAGGAGTGGATCTGGGTCGAACATGAGGTCGCCGGGTCCGTTCCGGCCACAACCAAGGGGCAAAACAACAACAACAACAAGAAACAACAAATGTGCCACAAGTGGCGAATATTCGCACACAAACGAATGGGCGCAACCAAAAACAACGAAAATGTGCAACCAGAACAACGGGCAGGGCAGCCGGGCCAAGCGGACGATTTGTTTCTGGCGATCCGTGTCGGCCTTGACAAGCCGTTCGAAGGCGGCCTCCTTCAACTGCCGGGCCGCGCTGCTGCCCCCAGTGGCGCCCTGGTGGTGGTGTGGCGAGTGAGAACGTGGAGGCCTCTGATCAAGCGGACAAGTCGAACAGCGGATCGAACTTGGGGCCCGTGGCAAAACAAGACGACACACAAAACCCGAACATGGACGTGCGCAGGGAGGCAAGGTGTTCACAGCCGCGGAATCAGGGCTGATGGGCGTGGGGCGGCGGACAGACCCCGGTGCCCTCAAGGAGGGGCGTGGCAACAGGCATGGCCTCCATCAGAAGCTGCTCCGGCCCCAGAGACTCCCCCGCGCCACTGGCGGGGCTGCTGGCTTCGGCGGACTGCGCAGAAATCAAAGCGAACGGGGAAGGGGAAGGGTCAATCAAAACTGAATGGGGTGGGAATGCTGGCTCAGGATTGTGCAATCGGAGCGAATGGGGAAGGGGAAGGGTCAATCAAAAAGGGATGGGTGCAAGTGGGTGGAAAATGGAAGCGGTGCGAATTTCATTGGGGTCGAACGCGTCGGCCCTTGAAGACCAAGGAATGTGACGAAAACAATGGTCCGGAAATTCATGTTGTGTGTGTGTGTGTGTGTGTGTGGGGGTATGTGCTTGTATGTATGGGAAGAAAAATGGCTGACTTGCTGACCTCCTGCCCCGTCCCGGCCATGGGCCCCTCCATGGATCGACGCAGGGCCCCGAAGCTGAGCTTCCCCGGCTGCTGCAACAGCACACTGTTCACCGCATGGACGGTATCTGTCCCCACCCACCACCCACCACCACCCGGGAAACAACCAACAGCGAGAGCGAGAGGGGGCCGGATGAGAGAGAGAGAGAGAGAGCTGTCCCAACCACAGTTCACCACATGGACGGTGTCTCTGTCCCAACAACCAACAGAGATTGCTGCAGCAGCACGCTATTCGCCGGATTACGTAGAGAAACTCTGCTTCCCCCTGATGGCTCGAGTTTTCCGGAATATGAGAAAGAAACCAAAGGCATGATTCTCTATCCGCATAGGCATGGTGAGAACGAGAGAAGATGATGAATTTTGTGGATGGGGTGACCACGCGAGGTGTGGGAGAGGTCGAGAGGGAGAGAGGGGTTTCCCTTGAATTTTGTGGAGGGGACAAAAACATGGGTGACCAACGTGGGAGAGGCAGACCCAAAGCTGGGGGCAGCATGACGCCGTCCCGCACCACCATCCCCTCGCCATCACCGCCGCCCGCCGCCGACCCACCACCACGGCGCGTGGCTGAGACGGAGCGGCGGAGCGCGGTGGCGGTCCGGGACATGGATGTGGTCAGGGTGCCGCTGGCTGCGAGGGCCGGGTTGTGCAGGGCGAGGGAGCGCTCGAGGGCCTGGGCGGCGGAGAATGGGTCCTTCGATGCCAACGAGGGCAGTGGGTGGGCAGCCTGGGGACGAAGGGAAGGGGGGGAGAAAAAGAACAAGAAGGAATGGGAAGGAATGGGTCTTTCGAGGCAGTGGGTGGGCAGCCTGGGGACGAAGGGAAGGGGAAAACAACGACAAGAAGGAATGGGAAGGAATGGGTCCTTCGAGGCAGTGGGTGGGCAGCCTGGCGGGGACGAAGGAGGGGAAAACAACGACCAAGAAGCGGGCAAAAGAATGGAATCAAGGCGCTTGGGTGAGGAGAGGAGGGAATACGAGTGCGGGATGAAGGGCCTGTGTGAGGGTGGAGGCAAGGCGTTGTTCCAAAAAATGTGTGACGGAGGAGGAGGAGGTGGTGGTGGAGGAAGACGGACGATGAGGGAGGGTGGATGTTGGCGCATGGCTTTGAGGGCCTCATCGTGGGCGAGCGCTCGAGCCAGGGCTGTCATGCGAATCGATCAGTCCCACCACACACCCCAGCCACCAGAGAGAGGGTTTCGAACACAAATGAGATGATGCTGCTGATCGGATGATGATGATCGGGTGATGATGATCGGGTAATGATGATCGGATGATCGGACAATGATCAGCGTGACAGGACAAGAGGGAGCATCAGCATCACCAGAGATGTGTGGCGGACGGACCCTCCTCCGTGGGCGGGGCGGACGAGGGCCTGAGCGAGGCGCCGAGGGTGCGGGTGGCGCCGGGGGGCGTTGGGCTCCGATCGGGGCGGATCCCACCGTCCAGCATCAAACCCGACAGGAGCTGCTCCCCCTCGGACAGCAGGGCGTCCCTGTGGGCAGTTGGTTGGTTGGGGGAAAGCAAAACATGAGGCAGATTGAGGCGGGTTGGTTGTGATGCGTGGGTTGTGTGTTGTGGGGATGTGGTTTTTTTCTCTCGTTGTCAATTTTTCCAATCTTTTCTCTGTGTGATACCAGAACGTGCCAAAAAAGCAATCCATGAGACTCATCATCGGAATACAACGACCCCTGCTGCCCCGGATGCCCTGGACGATGAGACTATTTCCACATCACATCACACACCCATTCCCACGGCCATTAAGAACGTTCTGTGGTGACGACGACGTATGGGGAAAATGCATCTTTTATTCCACTTCCTTTTGTTTCGCGCGACATCACCAATCCCCCTTGAACACCATCTGGGCCCGTCATTTCCAGTCCCGAAAAGAGATTTTGTAAAAAAACAATGAGTCAACACGCCCCCTCTCCGGAATAGGGAGGGAGCATGCCAGCCCTGTGAGGGCTGTATCACAGTGATGAAAACTCGGAAAATCTTCTTGATGGCCTTTGTGATGGCCCGCGTCGGATTGATGTAGTGCGCGCGCTCCCCCAAAAAATATGGGATGCCACTCACAAAAAAAAATATGGGATGCCACTCGTACTTTGGCATCATTTCCCCACTGCGTTCCCCCCCGTTCGGGGAAAGAGGACCCTTCCAGCCCACACCTCGTTTGCATTCACTTCATGGGTGTGGTGGTGGCCTGAAAAGAAAAGGGCCTGGACGCGGTCATACCTCGCTGCCCAGCTCCGCCTCCCAGTTTATTGCATTGCCACCCGCCGAGACCTGGAAAAAATATGGGATCCTGCTGCGACTGGCCTTTCCCCCAGGGAAGATTCTTCTTCTTGTTGTAACATTTTTATTTTGTTTGGGGAGGGGAGAGAGAGTGGGGGAAGCAGACCTGATGGCCCCGGGCATGGCCGACCCGGTGATGGTGCAGACGACGGGCACGAAGCCGAACTGCCCATCCCCCACCATACAAAAAACAACCATGGAAGCGTCGGGGGATGAAGCGGGACCCGAAGAAGGATACGCGCATGAGTGGTGACGTGTGGTGACGTGTGGTGACGTGGGGGATGGGGGGAGGGGGGATGACGGACCTGGGAGAGTTCCACCTTGAGCCGGGCCGTGGCCGTGGCGAATCGGGTCGGGGTGAAATCCACTCGGACCACACTGCGGCCCTCGGCCGGGACCAGACCTGGTGCGGTGGCACGTGCGGGAGCCATGGAGCAACGATCTTGAGTTGGGTGATGATGATTGGATGATGATTGGATGATGATTGGGTGATGATTGGGTGATGATGTAGGGTCGATGTTCTAAAGAGATGCAGTCACCTTCCCTTTGCCCATGCACAGCCCAGGGGGATGTCCACTCGCTTCGATTGGGGGAAGGAGGAAGAGGCGGACCCTCCATGGGCTCAACGACTATGTCGCCGTGGGGTTCGATCCACGTCAGGCGATATTCAAAACTCACGGGGATCTTGCATTCCATCGTCACGTATTTGCTCTTCCTAGAGGTTGAAGGAGACTGAGGAGGGGGTTGCTGACCGGGGGATGGGAGACCTTTGGCCGATGGGACACATCCCAAAATCGATGGCTTTCGGGAACACGGCCTCACTGTTCATGACCGGGTAGCCGTGCACTGGAACTTCGAGATTCTTTGCATGGCAATGTGTGAGTGGTGTTGCTTGGAGTGAGGCAGACCGTGCCGCCCTCGCAGTGGACGCGAATCGTGTCATGATAATAGCGCCATTGATCGGGGATGAATTCCACTGTGATATCCTCAGACATCCCAGGAGCAATTCGGCCCTGAAAAAAAACGTGCACCGGGACGGAGTCGAAGCTTCAGACCGTCTTGGAAAAGAAGATGCGAAAAAAGGGAGTGGTCGGTGGGAGGACGTCCAACCGTTTCGCCGTCAACGATTTATTTACAACCTATGTAGGAAGTTGCAAGATCAGGATCTCGGCCAACAACGGAACGTACAGAGAATTTCATCCGATGAGCTTGGCCGATGCGAAACCCACCAAAATGGAGGACAGGAGGCTGTACCATAAAATTTTCATTGGACCCCACCTGCTTATACTCCTGGCTCTCCAGAAGTTGGGGCTGCAGACTCATCGCAAAAGCACAACCGCCGCGAGAGATAGTGTGTTTCACCCAAAAGGTGTGCAGGCTGCAGCCGGCATCGTTCTGGGAGCGCCCAGTCAGTCTCGTGTGAGTGCCCTAAGATGGAAATAAGAAGCATCACTTGAGGTGGCTTTTTTTCCAAAGCGCTGTCGGACCAACGATTAAATCTGTTGCAAAAGTACAAAAAAAGGTGAACCCTGACAAGATCCACCAGAGCGCAGCTCGGTGTCGGAGTGGGCACAGGAGGGTGGAGGGAGAGGGAAGGGGCACTCAACGGCGTGGGTGGGTCCCTGGAGGTCAACTCAGGGCCGAGGTGTAGATGGCGAAGGGGCCCGGGCAGCTGCGATTGAAGTGCCAGCCGGGGGGGTAGCGACCCGGGGATGGGCGGGGCGCTTCGGAGCTCACAACGATGGCTGCCCCCCGGCAAGACCAAGAGAGGGCCAGACGTGAGTGTGTGAGCGTGTAAGTGTGTGTGTGTGTGTGGGGGGCATATCGCCATGAGGGGTATATCACCAGCGGCATGGATCCCGACCTTGACCAGGGGGGCGAGCGACCGGAACGAGCCGACATCACCCAGGTTGGCTATCGGCCCCCCGGGGGGAAGAAGGGCACGACATACGACCAGGGCAGAAGGGAAGGGACGGGAAGGGAAGGAGGAGAGTTGTGTGAGGGGAGGGTGAAAACCGATCGACCCCATCCATGCCGCCACCATTACCCCCATTGAACCGGTCCCCAATCGGGAGGGGGGGGAGGAGGGGGAGGAGGTGATAGATTCGTGGTGATCGCCGTTGGTGGTGATCGACCCGGGGGTGCGATAGACCAGGGAGGGAGGGAGGGAGGGAGGGGTGAGACGAGACCTTGTGGCGGCGCGGCGATCTGCATGCCGCCCTGACCCTCGACGGCCCCCTCAAACTCCGCGCTGGCGGCCTGCTCCCCGGCGCTCAGCCCCACCAAGGCCGCGTCCGCCTCGGACTCGGCTTCCTCGGCCGGGGTCAGAGCCGCACGGGGCGTGCGAAGAGTCGCGGGGGGGTCGACCGGGGGAAGGCAGGCGGCCTGTCGGGGCGACACGGGGACCTGGCCCAGGACGCGTGGGGTCCGGGGGGAGGAGGCGAGGGGCGTGCGGGGGGTGCGTGGGGACGGGGCCCCCATGAGGATCAGCTTGCGCGGGCTGTACTCGCGGCCCTCGGCCAGGATCTCGGGAATGGTGGCTGTGGTGGTGCTGCTGTTGGTGCGCGGGCTGGCGAGCTGTTGCTGCTGCTGCTGTTGGTGTGGTGAGCGTGGGCTGGGCGTGGGGCTTGGCGGCTCGCGGGACGAGGCCGAGTTGAGGCTGGTTGCCTCGGTGGGCGAGAGCAGGGCAGGCTGGGGCTGGGCGGCGCGCAGGGAGGCCAGGTTGAGCATGGGGATGCTCGGACGGAACCCACTACCCGTGGGTGGGCTTGAGATGGTGGTGGTGGGGGCTGCAGAGGCCTCGCATGGGGGTGAGTCGGGAAGAATGGTGGCTGGGACCTCGGGGATGGTGGCGGCGGCTGGGGGCTCTGTGCTCGGGGTGGCGGGGGTGGGTGTGGAAGGAACCTCGGGGATGGTGAGGGGTGGGGGGATGGTGGCTGGTACCTCGGCAGATGTGGCCGTGGTGGATGGAACCTCGGGGGCAGGGGCGGTGATGCTGGTGCTGGTGGTGGCTGGAACCTCGGGGATCTCCCCCAAGACGGCAGGCGCCGGGATGGCAACAGCCGCAACATCAACCGAAGCAGGGACCACGGGCTCAGACACCGTCGCGGCCGTGGCTGGGAGCGCCGGGGCGGCAGCAGGGGCGGCGGCCTCTGCAGATGGCGGTGCGATGATGCAGGCGGCAGTGGAGGGCGGGGTGATGTCGACATTCCCAGAGGGGACGAGAGCCACATCAGGATGAGGGGCAGCAGGGGTAACAGCCACATCTGCCGCCACAGGGGTGGGAGCCACATCTGTCATAGAGGTAACAGCCACAACGACCGCGGGGGTAACAGCCACATCCGGCTGTGGGGCAGCAGCAGCAGCAGGGGGAACAGCCACATCTGCCACAGGGGTAGGAGCAACATCGGCCGCAGGGGTAACAGCCGCATCCGGCTGTGGGGCAACAGCAGCAGGGGTACTCGCCACCAGGCTGAGCGGGGGAATGACCACACGGGCCCCGGCGCCCAGCACCATGGGCGGGGCCAGGGGGGCCGTGGTCAGGGGCGAGACGGGCCCAGAGGGGGGCGGGCTGGCGGTGATCGGTGTTGCCATGTCGAAGGGGACCAGCAGGGGGCAGGGCGAGGCCGAGAGGGATGGAGAGGGGGCCGCGGCGGGCATGGCGGAGGTGGGGCTGGTCGCGCTGCTGGCGGCGATGCCCGTGAGGAAGGACTGCGGGGCCTGCGCAACCCAATGGTTGGATGTGAGGATGGATGGAGTGAGACGGGTGGATGGATGATGATGATGATGATGATGGTGGTGGTGGTGGTGGTGGTGGTGGTGGTGGTGATGATGGTGATGATGATTCGATGATGCTGATGTAAGCTGATGCTGTCTCCATGAAGCTGCGGACCGTGGCTGGGGATGTGGGTGTCGCCGGGGTTGGAGCCACGCCGGGGGATGGCGACCTCAGGGCACCAGCCGCCAGCCGGGTGGGGGCCGGGGGCAGGGACACGGGGATGGCCGCAATTCGGCCGGAGGCCAAGGGGGACGAGGAAGGGGAGGCCGATGGCGATGGAGGGGAGTGCAGGGAGCGGGAAGGGGTTGGCTGGCGAGAGGAGACGATGTGGGGATTGGATGATGGGGGGAGGGGATGGGGAGGGGAGGGAGCGACAAAAAAAATGAGCGACGATTGAGATTGTGTGTGTGTGTGTGTGTGTGGGGGGGGGGGGGGGGGAGTGCGACAGGGAGGCAGATTCCGGACCGAGGGTCGCATCCGCAGGGGCGATGCCCGCTTCCCGCCCCCGGTGACCAGCAGGGGTGATGACGGCAGCAGGCCGCCCACACGGGAGAGCAGCGACCCGGGGGGACCCACCATCGAGCGAGCCGATGGGGACCCAGCGGGGATCCCCCGCGAGGGGGTGGAAACAGTCGACGGAACCCGGGGTGGAGTCTCCGGACGAGCTAGTGCGGCAAGGTCGGCCGTGCCCACCAGGGTTGTCGACTGGATCATGGTCCGGAGCTCAGCGAGACTCGGACCTGGGGGATAGTGGCAGACTTTCGGAAAAACAGAAAAAAAAAACACAAAAAAACAGACGCCGCGAAAATAGGGTGTTTTGGGCACAAGCAAGGAATTTGGCGAGGGTCTGGGAGGGAGCTGGTGCGGTGCATTGGATGATCTCGCGAATGCGCCCGCCGGCATCGAGAGCGTTCAGTTCGGACTTGAACGTCGCTGAAAGTTCAACGACAAATCGTGACGAAAAAAAAAAAAACGATGCGCACAAACGATTTTGGGAGAGCCAGTAGATCAGGGCCGCAGCCTCGCATTTCACGGCATTGAGGGCGTCAGTCTCGGAGGATGGCCCGGAAAGGCTACGTCCACGATGAGATCGATTAAGAATTTTCCAGTGGGGACGGAGAACACACAGACGTAAGAGAGGTGATGGCAAACTGGCATGCACTCAGCCTCGCAAGGAATTCCTGAAAACAGAAATCTTGCGCAAACTGCTGCAGTGTGCGCAATGTGAGCTCTCGAACTTCCAGAACCTCCGATCCGATGATCGAGTCCAGGAAACTAACAAGGGCTGGATCCTTCCGGTCAAACAGAGCCATGCATACACTGCGATTGGCAAAGAAGAGGGCGAAATAGGAAAACTGTTTGGTGGCCCTGGGCAAATCTCCCTGGGCCTTTTGAAAAATGGCCCGAAGCTCATCCATGGCTTCAGTATCGGCTTTGACACTCATCTCAAGCCGAATTTTGAACCAGAGAGGAGATTGCCAGGTACGACGCGGGACTGTAAACTATAATGTCCGGCCGACCCAGCAAATTGAAAGAGACTCCGGTCACAGGGCCACCACGCTACGTCGTGTGGACCGGGTTAAACACATTTTGTTGTGGAGGCCGACTATATGTGGGCTCCAACTGGCTGCAGGCCCTTTTTAGTCATTTTTTGATCATCCTCCCTCCTGCCGCCATTACCGTCTTATTTATTATGATCGCCCGTGGGGTTGTTTCCCCTTCCACACCAGTAGACACTGTTATCCTGATCCTTCTCTGGGTTTTTATGCTCCTTTCAGGTCGCCCATCTCCCAACGACTCGATCCTTGCTCATCCATCTGTCTCCGTCCTGTTCTTTCCACTAGATGCTTTTTACGTGTGTGGTTTTGCGTCTTTGATTTTTTGTACCTTTACCGACCCTGGCGTCCTCCCGAAATACTCTGCTGAAGCCCCACGACGTCTGTCGGAATCACTCTCTTGGCATTTCTGACGCTTTTCGCAGCGGAAGAGGAAGCTGACTTCCAGAAACGCGGGCTCCGCTATTGCGGTCCGCATTTCGATGACTTTTTCTCAACCATCTTGTTCCCATTTGAAATAGATACATGCCATTGTGTCAGGCCACCACGAGCCTCACACTGGTCTCTTCCTCTTCATGTGCGATTTTTTTTGTTCTTATCATTCCCCGCCATTTTCACAGCACTTATTGCAACCATTGCGTGGATAAGTTCGACCACCACTGTCTGTGTAGTGGCTATTGCCCCGGTCTCATCCCGCCCCGTCTTTTTTTTTTTAGGTCCATGGTCTGCTCCGAGTCGGCATCCCCCCGGTTCATCACTCCCCATCGCACCGCAGGGTTGGGAACTGCGTCGGAGGCCGGAACTACCGGTTCTTCTTGAGTTTCCTGTACTCAGTATGTCTGGAGTGTCTGACGGTGCTCTGCTTCTGCGGGCTGGCCATCTACGTCATCGTGTGCACGCCTGTCACCAGTTCTGCTCCGCTCCCGGTGTTTTGTGAGTGGTACCCAGTGGAGGTGGTGGATGGTACCCCGGGGGTGGGTGGGTGGTCCCCCAGTGGTGGTGGGGGTAGATGGGATCCCAGTGGAGGTGGTGGATGGTACCCCCGGCGGTGGATGGTACCCCAGTGGAGGTGGCGGATGGTACCCGGTGCTCGTCACCGCATGGGGGGTCCCATCCATCGGCACGGTGTCATCACCACCCCGCCACCCCGGGGGTACCATCCACAGCCCCTGGGTCCCATCCGCCATCCGGGTCCCATCCACCACCTCACCATCCACCACCACCCCCACCACCCGGAGGTCCCATCCACCACCCCGGGGTCATCCTTCCTCACCCCTCTGCCTTTTTCCCCTTTCCGCCCATTCCGCACGGCCATGTCGTGTCGCCGCCCCCCTGGCCTGGGCTGTCCGGCCTTGCCCCTCGCCTCCGGCTTTTCCTCCAGGCTGGATCATCTTCCCGTCTGTCATCCAACCTCCTCCCCGTCGCTCACCGATTGACCCTGCCCCCATGCCCATGGTCCATGCCATCCTCCTCCTCCTCCCCCCCCCCCCCCCCCCCCCGAAACCCGCCCTCACACTCCTCCTGCTTCGCCTGCCATCCGCACTCCCCTCCTGCCACTCACAGCACAGCAAACACACGCTCACCGGCGTTCTTCTGCGATGATCCAACAACACACGCACCCACACGCCTGCCATCTACACGCCCAGGTGTATTCGTTCTTCTGCTGTCCAACACCTGCCATCCACACTCTCCCACGCACCCACACACACCTACCCAGGTGCGCCGTGGCCGTGTATTCGTTCTTCTGTGTGATGCCCGTGATTGGGCTGGCCTCCATGCACTGCCGCCTGGCCGCGACCAACACCACCACCCGCGAGGACGTCCGTGCGCCCTGCCCCCCCAGCCGCCCTTGCTGCTCGGACCACATCACAACACCGCCATCCCTCTATCCATGCCGCCGTGCCCGTGCCCTTTATCGCTCTGTCACCACCACCACCCCTGCGTGCGCGCGTCGGTGCAGCGTCACAATGTGTCATTGTGTCAATGGGTGTCTGTGCCGATCAAATTTGTGTGTCGATGCCGATCCACCTTCCTTGCCCAACGCATCCAAAGTGTGTCGGTGCAGATCCGCGCCTCGTTGCCTCCAATGTGTCAATGTGTCGTCATCAATGTGTGTCTGTGTGTGTGTCTGTGTGCCGATCCGCACCTCATTCCTTGGATTGTGTCGATGTGTCGTCAATGTGCGTCTGTGTCTGTGTCTGTCTGTGCAGATCCGCACCTTCTTCCTGCGGGCGCCCAACCCCTACGATGAGGGCTGCGGCAAGAACTGCGGTGGGATCTGGTGCAGCCCCCTCGGCCCATCGTCCGTTCCCACCGCATCATCATCATTCACCAATTGTCATCGCCCAATCGTCATCATCCAATCGTCATCATCCAGTCATCATCCAATCATCATCCAATCATCATCATCCAATCATCATCCAATCATCACCATCACCATCACCATCATCATCATCATCATCATCATCCAGTCATCATCATCATCATCCAGTCATCATCATCATCATCATCATCATCATCATCATCATCATCATCATCATCATCATCACCATCATCATCATCATCCAATCTTTCAATCCAATCATTCATCCATCATCATCATCCATCATTCCATCCATCATCCAATCATCATCACCTTCCAGGGTGGACTTCCGGGAGCGTGTGGATCTGCACAATCTCATCCTGGCCGACTACCCGGGGCGCAACTGGTGCATCGAGCACGGGGTCCCCGTTCCGGATGGAAATCCCACACCCAAAGCCGCAACCACGGCGGCGAACACCATCGTCGGGTCTGTCCATGCCTCCGTCCGTGCGTAGTGGTTGTCTGTGCGTGCGTCGGGTGCGTGGTTGTCCATGTGTCTGCTGCATGGCTGTCTGTGTGTGCGTCGGGTGCGTGGTTGTCCATGTGTCTGCTGCATAGTCTGTGGGTCTCTCTTTTGAATTATGTCTGTGTCTTGGCGCAGTCTGCAATGGACGTGTATGTTGGGGGGGGGGGGGGGGGGGAGGGGAGGGGGAGGGAGGGGAGGGCGAAGAGGGTTAGGTCATCCCTTTCCGTTTTCGTCTGGTTTCTCTCGATCCCCCAGCAGCCCTGTGCTCAGCAACGGGAGCGCCAACCCGCCGACCGGTGTTCCTGGGGCATGGACCCCCCAGACGACCCCCATCCTGGGCGAGATGCCCGCATATCTGTCTCCGCCCCCGCCCATCAGCCCCATGATGGTGATGGAGCCCCAGCTTCCGATGCCCCTGCCGGCGGTCAAGGAAGGGCAGCCCTGAGTCTCAGGTGCTCCCTGATCATCGCCCTCCCGTTTCTCTTTTCTCTTCGTCTTCTTCTTCTCATCCCGTTCTCCCTGCTTTTTCTCGGTTTTCTTTTTTTTATTGTTGTCAAAACAGTCCTGCGAACACATTATCGTCCCATTTGGGCAGAGTGATGATCGAACTCGGCGAGGCGGAGGGCCGTGCCTGCGCCTCAAAGCGGCGGTCAATCACCACCGGGGGCAGGAATGATGTCGATGTCTCTTTCGCAGACACCATTGGGCCGGGCGGTGGTGAGGGGGTGGAGCACCTGTGGGCCAAAGACTGAAATCGGGCGATGGGAGATGGCGTGGGGTGGACGGCGACAGGCGGAGCGTGAAGTTTTGCAAAGAGACTTGTCGGCGTCCGGTGCGGAGGGGCAGTTGGCAGCACCCTTGTGGAGGCTGTCAATGACGCTTGTGGTGGCGGAGGGGGCGGCGATGACGATGATGGCGGTTGTGGTGGTGGTGGTGGTAGAGGATGCAGGTTGGGACGTGGTGATGGTGGCGGAACAAGCGGTGAATCATCAGAAGACTCCCCGAGAATGGATGGGTCGTCCTCCTCCTCCTCTTCCTCCTCGGTTGTCTGAGGTGGAAAATGAGGGGGGCCAAGTCGGTGGACGGGGGTGGCAGGGATGTGGCGAGACTGCTGCCGTAAGATGGCAAGGTCGGGGGAAACTGGAGCCTTCTTCTTGGAGGAACCCTTCGCCAGGGGGTGTTTCTCATTGGGCTTGGCGGAGGCGAAGTCGTCATCGTCATCGTCAAGAACGCGAATCCGCTTTCTGGGGGCAAGAAGTTGTTGTGATGACGCGGGGGGTGGGTTCTTTGAGGGAATTGACGGCAGGCCGCCCGACTTCAGTGGTGAGGAAGACTGGGGGGCACGTGGAGGAAGGGATGGCCGGAATTTGGCCGACACATCAAGACCCACTAAAAAAATCCAGTGAGGCAGATCGGGTTCAAAGGACAGACCGTATTCCTCGTTGAGAAGAACCACTTCAAGTTCGTTGGGTTGTTCGGGAAGTGGAAGAGTTGTCGAGTATTCGGGACCCATCAACGAGTTGCTGGTCAGGGGAAACGAGAGGATGAAATCGGAGACAAAAAGCAGCAGACTTCAGTCGTCGCTTGAACAGGATTCGGCCGCCCTCTTTGACTTCGCCCACCAAGAGATACAGCATCTGCAAATGCGACCATGAGATAACGGGGATCTGGGGGGGCGACTGGACCTGGGAGAGATGCGCGACGGGCTCCTCGCGTCCGGGGCTGGGCTTTCGTCGGATTGTGATCTGGACGACTTCTCCACTCGAGTTTGCTCGTCTTGACTAGCGAGGTAGTGTTTCTGTATAGGAGGACGCACGGGACACAAACCTGGGCGATGTCCAGCAAGAACCGAGGGAGCGCGGCGGCGGCTTCGACAATTGAGTTGCCAAAAGGAGGATGACGCCCCAGGAGCTAGCAGCACATGAAACTGTCAGGACAGACTGACGGACAAGTTCGATTCGGCGTGGGTCAGTTTGGGCAACATCATCAAGAGTCTTGATGCCTGCCTTCTCAAGGGTGGCTGAAAAGGAAGGCCCAATTCCGCTCAGCTGGGCTGTGTGTCCGGAGCTGTTTTCCCAGCACTTTTGTTGGATACACTTCTTCCTAAAAAGGATAGTGTCAAGGGTTCCACCTGGAAAACAGGGCCAGACAAAAGGAGGGCAGCCTTCAGGGGTTTGTAGAGTGTGCGCTCCGACAGCCACTCCACCAAACAGAGCATGATGCGTGTTACTTGGAGGAGAATTTGCTGGCTCTCTTGGCGGAGAGACCAGTCTTCGAAGGGAATCCCTCCGACCGCAGCCTGGTGGCGCTGAGTGAAGCGCATGCAGAAGGAACACACCTGAATCAGAACCGAAACTTTCTGTTCGAGAGTTTTGATTTTCCCCTTGAACGGGTATCGCATTTTCTCGTTTTTGTTGGCGGAATTGAGATGTTTCTTCTCCGACTATGTATAGTATGATGCCAGCGCCTTGCCGGTTCGTGGACCCGCCAACGGCAGACCACACGGAGACGGATATCCGTGAATTCCCGTGCTTGCGCAAGAAGGCCCAGCAAACCATCCATCCCGTTTTCCGGAGTGATCTGCTTGAAGAGAACCACAGTGTCGAACCGCAGGTAGTACCGCGCCAAGGAACGCCCTTCTTGTGTGGCCAAGAAGTAACCATCAGGCCGGATTTGGATCATCCCTTCTGATTCCAATCGCTTGATTTGTCTCTGGCAAAGATCTGGTATGGGTTGGGCGCGCCGTGAGAGGTGCGAGAAGAACGACAGGCCTTGACAAAACTGATCCAATTTGTCGGCGGGCAGGTTCGTCGGTGCTTGGTAAAACGACGGGTTCCTCAGGAGGCGAATGTAAAAGAAGGTCGACTGGCAGGTCGAAGGCCGGTAAGTATGTGGAGACGGAGAAAAGACTGACCTTCAGCCAGGTCAAGGCAATTTGTGCGTTTTGGATGGTCCCCAAGACAATCTCAGCGTTCAAGTGCTCAATGATACTGTCCTTGAGACTGGGGGGAGGGAGAGGGAGAGGAGAGAGAGGGTGGAAATGAGCGAAAGTTCGTTCAGACTGGCTCTCGATGGGCCGTTGGCCGAAAAGAACAGATGTATAGAGGTCCTTTGTCGTCGATTGGGTCAGGATGACCGCAGTTCCGCGGTCATCAAACTGGGGACGCCCAGCCCGACCGATCATCTGTGGAGTGTGGGAAGTGACAAACTCATTTCGTGCTTCCTCTGATGAGAACACGCAAAGCAACAGTGTAGAACCACAAAGGCAGCAATACGCTGTATGTTTGAGGCAGACCTGTGAAATGTTGTACTCACTGTATTCGCGAAAACCACCGCGGTCATACATCTAGATGAAAGGGGGAAATCATCAATGAGGACCTACAGATTACCGACCTGAGTACTCTTAATAATGACAGTCCTGGCAGGGAGATTGACTCCAAGAGCAAGGGTTGAAGTTGTGCAGAGAACGGAGAGGTCACCGTCGAGAAAACTGGCCTCGATCAATTTTCGGTCATTGAGCTCAAGGCCAGCACTGTGAAAGCCCACACCATGTGTCACACAAAACTGCAAAGTGTGGTCGTTCAGCCTCCGTGAGAGCTCCTGCAATCTGGAAACAAATCGGTTGGGGGGAGAACAGGACACGAACCTCCGAGTTTGCTCCGCCGACTTCACAAAATGGCTAGACTGGCGGCCATCGAGTTGTCGACAGATCTCCTGTGCAGTTTGAATCGTTCCTTTCCGGGTGGCGCAAAAAACCAGGGTTGGCCGAGAGTCGGAATATTGCAAAATGATCGGGAGAATCTTGTAGTCGAGCATTTTGTCGAACATGTAGGAATTCCCCCTGGCGGGGTAGCTGAGGACAACTTTCTCCAAGGGGACTGGACGGTAATCCTCGCCGAACGAACGGCTTTCGGCGTGAAGCCAACTTGCTATGTCTTCGATGTTTGGAATTGTGGCACTGAGGGCAACGTATCGCATCCGCTCTTGCGTGATCGTTTGCATACTATGCGAACAAAAATTATTTAGAAGCTCATCACAAAATCCCTGACAGGCCGAGCAATAACAGCTTCCAATGTCCCGCCCCGATCTTCGTTGAGCAAGTGGACTTCATCAACCATAAAAAGCGGAATCTTGTCAACAATGTCTTTGTGGTCGCGCCAATGACGAGTCATCTGAGTGATCGTGAGAGTCAGATATGGCGTGTGGCGTGTGGCGTGGGCGTGTGGCGTGTGGCGTGGGCGTGTGGCGTGGGCGTGGGCGTGGGCGTGGGCGTGGGCGTGGGCGTGGGCGTGCGTGGGCGTGGGCGTGGGCGTGGGCAGACAGAGTCCCATTTTTCCGGAGTTGCTACGATAAGATCGGATTTCTTCAGCTCACCAAAGCTCCCGCTCGTATCACCGGTGAGTTCGGTCACAACCACACCCAAGGGCTGGAACTTGTCCGTCCAGTCGGCTGCTCGCTCTTGGCAAAGTGCCTGCAAGACTTCTTGTCTGGAGAAAACTCTGTGACCAGACCTTGGTTGGAGCCAGATATACGATCGGGGCGTCAACACTTTTGGCAGAACGAAGCTCCAGTGCCTTGAGAATGGCTAATTCGACGCAAATGAAAACTCTCCGAAGATGCTTAAGATACAGACCCAATTCAAAAAGAACAGTTTTCCCCGATCCCGTGGGAGCTTGAACCACGAAATTAGTGTTGGAGTAAAACGCCAAGTCAAAGCAAAGGCTCTGAACGGCGTTGAAGAATGGATAAGGAAAAAGTGTGCTGCCAGCAAAAGAGGGATGTACGATTACAGTCCACCGAGAGGCAGACCGGTAGGGAGCAGGGACTTCTGTTATTGACCGAAGCCGGGCCTCGGCGGCTGGTGGCTGCATTTTCCTGCATGGTCTCTGGAGCCGCAGGAGGCATTTGCAATTTTGCCCTGCGGATCATTTTGATCGTGAGACGACCCATGAATGTGATATGCAGTATTTCAACTCGTGCATCACCCGTCACTTTCCGTCGCACTAACACGAACCCATTGGTCATCACCCGTCACTTTCCGTCGCACTAACACGAACCCATTGGTCGTCGCAGCGGTGCGTGCAAGCCCTGATCCGGTCATCTTCCCGGACTCTTCTTTCCCCAATCTATTCCCAAGCGGACTCCTCCCCCAAACGACAATGAACAAAGAGCCCGAAGGCACGGGATTTTTGAAACGCACACACTGCGACATTCACATCACCACAGAGAACAGTTTCCACACCCGGCTCATTGTGGCAACGAAAGGGAAGGGCGGGATGCACAACCCTGGGGGAGCTCGGAACAGAGAAACGATGTGAAAAAACGATAAACCACCGAACAAAAAATGCAAACGAGGTCGAAACAGAAGGGAAGGGGGAGTAGGGGGTGAAGAGACAGTAACGAATGAACAAAACAACAAGTCGAATGGACAAAAATCAACAACCCGACAAGACCGGGGTATGTGACCCGGGGGTGAGGTCAGGCAGGGCGAAGAAGAGAGCGGAAAACCAGAGTCGCGAAAACAGCAACCAAAAAACCAACAGCATGAAAAAAAAGAGCAGAGTGGGGCAGAGAGCCAGGAAATTGGTCGTGGTGGGTGTCGTGGGTGGGTGGGTGCGGGTGGGTCAGCCCTAGTAAGAGGGCGGAGAGACGCCACACAAAAGGAAAACAAAGTGGTGCGCAGGGAACACGATGCGAGTCACCACCATCATCATATCATCATCCCGTCATTTTCAGATTCGTGGGAGCCGGATCAAAGCCGACGGCGGGGAACGAGGGCACATCAAAGAAGAGGCAGGCGAGCCGGATCATCATCATCATTGTCGTCACGACACATGACGGAGAGGGGGCCACGCGCCCCCAAGAGGGGTTCTGCCAAAACCGGGCGGAAAACCACCTGATGGGGCATCATCGGAGCCAGTCGAATAGGAGGTCGATACAATTTGAGAGGGGTGGGGAGGAAGGAAGGAAGGAGGAGAAGGAGGAGTGCAAAGAGCAGCGAGACGAGACGGAGCGACAGGTGATGCGCTCGAAAACAAAAAAAAATATATGGAAATGAGGTTGATCCAGATTGGTGGAGTGGTTGCTGTGTGTGTGTGTGTGTGTGTGGGGAGGGACGGAGCGACAGCTGCGCTCTAAAAACAGAGGACACGGGGCGATCAGAAACAACAAGAAGAGGAAGTAAATGGGGCAACGAGAGAAGAGCCAGATCGATGAAGAAGAACAAGGCCTGATGAGGGAGGCGAAAAAACTGAGATACCAAAGTTCAGCAGGGAGCAGGTGTGGAAGAAGAAGAAGAAGAAGAAGAAGAAGAAGAAGAAGAAGAAGAAGAAGAAGAAGATGATGATGAAGAAGAAGATGATGATGAAGAAGAAAAAACAAGGCCCGATGAGGGAGGCGAAAAACAACGGGTGATATTTAAAACGAGAGAGCGGTGAACCAAAGGTTCAAGAGCAGGGAGCGGAAGTGGGAATCAGGGGAAGAGAAGAGAGAAAAAAAAATGATGAGGAAGTAGAAAATGTAGCAGGGCAGCCAAGGATGCAAGACAGAGAACGAACGTTCGAACAGCAAGGAATTCAGAGAGAAGAGAAAGCGGATCTGTTCACAAAACAGTGTGTCCCGTGGCTGGTGTGGCCGGCAGGTCGGAAGGAAGCCGGACATCTCAGCTCAAGGGGGGGACGCCTAATCGCAGGCGGCGGCAGACGGGGTGGCGCAGGGCGTGGGGCCCGTGGGAGTCAGGAGGGAGGGGGTCCGGAGCCTGGGGGTGGCAAGTGATGGGGTGGATGATGAGAGCGAGAACACTGTGTGACGCGGGATGGCCGGATGATGAGAACACTGGGTGGCAAGTGATGGGGTGGATGATGGCGCTGAATGGTGATGCTGCCGCTGAATGGGGATGGCTGATGCTGCTCATGATGGATGACACAGGCGATTGCCCTATACCACCGACGGGACGGGGGGGGGGGGGGGGGATCAGACCCGGGAGGAAGGTGATCGAGGCCCTGCGGGCACCGCTCAGCCGGTGGCGCACGGTCAACGCGTTCTTGGTGAGCAGGTCGAGACCGTCGTGGGCCGCGTGCTGATCATCGTCGGGCTGCAAGAGTGGGGGGGGGGGGGGGGGGGGGGGGCAGTGGAGCGGGCGAGTGAGTGGGGTGGGCAAGTCGACCGACAAAAGGATCCAATTTTCGTGTGGTACGATTTTTCGTGAAATAGCTCGCTGCCGGCCACATCCTCATCACCACCACCCACCACCCACCACCCACCAACAACCACCCACCACCACCACCACCCTCATCATCATCCGATCATCATCATCCGCCCATCATCCGCCCATCATCATCATCCCAACATCCATCATCATCCGATCATCATCCGGGGGCGGGGGACGGGGGCCGGGTGTGGGGCTGGGACCTGGAGCATGTTGATCTGGCGGACGATCTCCCGGACGAGGCGCTCCTGGCTGGGCTCCTCCTCCAGGTGGCCCGCGAACTCGAGCAGGTCCTGCTCGCTCAGCGGGTGCCGCATGGCGGCCGGGCGCAGGTAGCGGTAGGCCGAGTAGATGAAGAAGCACAGGCCGCCGACCAGGTAGCAGATGTACAGGGCCAGCTGCAGCCAGGCCAGCCAGGCGATGGTGGCCGCCCCGTCCTCGGTCGCCCCCAGGGCCGAGTAGAGGAAGCCCAGGATGACCACAAGCGCCAGGGTCCCCAGCAGAAGCTGCACAACACAGACACACACGCACAGACAGACAGACAGACAGACAGACAGACAGACAGACAGACAGACAGACAGACAGACAGACAGACAGACAGACAGACAGACAGACAGACAGACAGACAGCCAGCCAGCCAGCCAGCCAGCCAGCCAGCCAGCCAGCCAGCCAGCCAGCCAGCCAGCCAGCCAGCCAGGACACAAAGAGACAGACAGACAGGACACAAAGAGACAGCACAGAGAGACAGACAGACAGACAAAAGACGGACATACAGGAGCAGCGTGAGTTGGAGTTGCCGGCCCTGTCCCCTGCCCGTCCCTGTCTTCCCGGGGGTGTGTGGGGTGTGTGAACAACGGTGCCTGTGGGCGGCGGACCATCTCGTGCTCGTTGTTGGTGTTGAACCGGTACGGGCGCAGCTTGAGCTGCAGCAGCAGCGAGGCGAAGATGGCCAGGAAGGCGATGGAGAGCTGCAGGTTGGGGTTGCTGCCCAGGGCGCCGATGACGAAGCCCATGATGGCCTTCCGGCTCAGGGCCACCACCTCCCAGTAGAAGAACTCCGGCTTGTACTTGCGGAAGATCACCGAGGACAGGTCCAGGAAGACGTCCTGCCGGGGCGGGGCCGTCTTGTGCATCTCACCATCCAGGGCGGCGACGTTGATGCTCCGGCGGCGCTCGGATTTTAAGCTGGCCGTCTCCTGGAGCGAACCCCGGATGACCAGGGATGTCATCGAGGTGTCGGCCGGGGCAGCAGCAGCAGCAGCGGCGGGCAGTGGCTGCAGCTGGACGAGGGGTCCAGGAGGCGGCGAGAGCGCCGTCAGGCTCGACGAACCGCTGGGCTCAATGGGTGCCGTGCTTGGTGTCCGGAGGGGCATGGGGGCCTCCGACTGGGCGTTGGGCGAGTCGTCAGCTGTCGAACCCATGGGCCCGTCGTCCTCCTGGATGGACGAGATGGGCTGGACGTCGGCTGGGCACGGCGACATGACTGTCGAGGGCGCCAGGGAGGCGGAGGACAGCGAACGGGACTGGGTCACCAGCCGGGACTCATCCGTGGGCGGGGGCAACTTAGAACTGGACAGGCTGAAGGCCGGGGGCATGGCTGGGCGTTCCGAGTTGACTGTTGAGGCGGGACTGGCCGGGGCCGACCGCAGGTGGCCTTGGTGCAGGCGCCGGTAGGCCCGCTGTTGGTGGCGGTAGGCCAGGAAGCGGACGATGACCGCAATCAGGAAGAGCGGGATGAGGCCCAGGTAGATGACGATGCCCACGATGGACCACGAGAGGTACTGGCTGTTCCAGGCTGCCGAGTGGGTGGGCGGTGGGCGGGCGGGGGAAGGACGCGTTAGAATGAGTCTTCTTTGAGGTTTTTGTCACGCCCTTCGGCTCGCGTGAGTGTGCAATTCCGTGATATTTCGAGCGGCCGAAGGACAAGCGCAAACGTGACCGAATCTCTGGTCGTCATTTTTTCCTTCGATCAAAATTTGTCATCCCGTGCCATCTGTTGGGCTGCTGATGAGAGGGTCCGTGAGCTGTGTCTGGTGGGATTCGGCTGGAGGGGGCGGACCGGGGGTGTAGCACCGGGTGGCGGGGTTGCCCGTGAGGGAGTAGGTGCCGTCGGGCTGACTGTAGCACGAGAAGACCTCAAAGCAGGCCGTGATCACTGCGCAGCCCCCCAATCCGTGGTGATGGACAGGGTCGGGTGGGTGAAAGAATGAGAAAGCAGGCCCGTGATCACTGCTCCATCGCGGGGGATGAGCATGCAATGCGAGGAGAACGCGGCGGCGGAGGAAAAATGAGTTGAGTGGATGAAAACAGCACAAAAAGCAGGTCGTGACCCCTCCCCCCCTCCCTCCCCCCTCCCTCCTCCCTCCCTCCCTCCCTCCCTCCCTCCCCTCCCTCCCTCCCTCCCTCCCTCCCTCCCTCCCTCCCTCCCCTCCTCCCTCCCTCCCCTCCCTCCCCCCTCCCCCTCCCTCCCCTCCCTCCCCCCTCCCCTCCCCTCCCCTCCCCTCCCCTCCCTCCCCTCCCTCCCTCCCCTCCCCCAATCCGAGAGCGGGGTGGTAGGCCAGCGTCCAGGGTGAAACCACAAGGCGACCCCGCAAAGAACACATTTGGGGGCAGATGGGGAGGGACCCATCATGAACACGAACAAGATGGCGCGTCCCCGAGGCGGTGCGGGGTGCCTGTGGGGGGGGGGGCGAGGAGGCTGCACGGACCGATCATGAACATGAAGAAGATGGTGGTCCCGAGGGCCGAAGACATTTTCCGCAGGACATACATCACCGTCGGCCGGCCCGGGGCCATCTGCCAGAGGCCCGTCGGGGCATGCTGGGGGCCGCGAGGGGACGAGGTGCCGCTCTGGACCTGGGGGGCGGACAGGGAGATGCCGCCGCCCTCCTCGGTCGAGGCCACGGCGTAGACCTGGGGGTGGAATGTGGGATGTGTGGGGTGGTGCGTGACGGAGATGAGCAAACAGGGGGAGAGGTGGATGGGTGACAATGGGACAGTCTGGGGACCAGATAATGGCATCCCCCTGACACAGACAGCCACAGCCACAGCCACAGCCACAGCCACAGCCACAGCCACAGCCACAGCCACAGTCACAGTCACACCAGTCCCAGTCCCAGCCACAGCCACAGCCATCGGCAGCCAAGACACAGCCACAGCCACAGCCACAGCCACAGCCACAGCCACAGCCATCGGCAGCCAAGACACAGCCACAGCCACAGCCACAGCCACAGCCACAGCCATCGGCAGCCAAGACACAGCCACAGCCACAGCCACAGCCACAGCCATCGGCAGCCAAGACACAGCCACAGCCACAGTCCCAGCCACAGCCACAGCCATCGGCAGCCAAGACACAGCCACAGCCACAGCCACAGCCACAGCCACAGCCATCGGCAGCCAAGACACAGCCACAGCCACAGTCCCAGCCACAGCCACAGCCATCGGCAGCCAAGACACAGCCACAGCCACAGGTGGAGGCGGAGGCGGCAGACCTGCTTGGTTCCCCGCCGGGCGCGGCACTTTGCCAGCAGCCTGACGATGAGCAGGGAGATGGCCGCCGAGCCGCAGATGGTGGCGATGATGACGAAGGTGACCAGGTTGACCGTGGCCAGGCCGGAGTTCGCGTGCCCCGGGAAGATACACTCGAAGTTCAGATCGATTGAGAGGAAGTTCACCCAGGCGAGAATTGTCCTGGCGTCGGGGGGGGGGGGCGGGTCGTGCGGGGCGTGGTGAGGATGTGATGAGGACTGGGGGGTGATGATGACTGGGGGGTGATGATGACTGGGGGGTGATGACTGGGGGGTGATGATGACTGGGGGGTGATGAGGACTGGTGGGGGGTGATGATGAGGACTGGGGGGTGATGAGGACTGGGGGGTGATGAGGACTGGGGGGTGATGAGGACTGGGGGGTGATGAGGACTGGATGATTTGATGACGTTTGAATGTTGCTGATTGGAATTGGATGGGATGTGATTGAATGCTATGGGCGGACCTGACAACGGGCGGCCACGCGACGGGGATGCGGGTGATGATGGAGACGTTCTGGGCCCAGCCGATGACCATCATGAAGTTGGTCACGGCCCCGACCAGCATCGAGACCCGCTCCGTGCCGCCGCCCACGATGGAGAACAGCAGCACCGAGAAGCCCACCACGATCAGCACCAGCAGCACGAAGCCGATGATCGAGTTGGCCGGGGTGCAGGCCTGGCAGCCCAGGGTCTTGTCCTCGTAGAAGTTGGGCTGGGGAGGGGTGGGGTGGGGTGACCATGATCATCCCGATCATCCGAGCATCCCGAGCATCCGATCATCATCCAGTCATCATCATCATCATCATCCAATCATCACCACCAGCATCTCAACATCATCCAGTCCCCAGTCACGCCGATCATCCAGTCCGGATCATCCAGCCATCATCAGAGCGGCTGTTTCATGGGGCCAAGCACGTGCCTTGCATGGAGGTAAGTTGCGCGGTCGACAGACCAGACACAGGCTGCACAGCTCGCCCTGGTAGTTGGGGGGACACATGCCCACGGAGCCGCTGGGTTGGTTTGCAAGACATGGGTACGGGTGCGGGGAGTTGATGATGAATGATGATGATGGCTGACGATGCTGACGATGATATGATCATGATGATGACGATTGGATGATGATTGGATGGTGACGATTGGAATGGTGTGATGACTGCTGTTCGAGTGATGTGGGGGGGCACGGACCCGGGGCATGCGACCGAGCTGTGGCACTGCAGGAAGAGCAGCGGGGACGAGGCGGCGCTCCACCACTGGGCCTTGGGCACGGGCAGCAGCGAGGCCAGGGTGGCATTGTCGGGGCCCTGGCACGACCCGCCCAAGGGGCAGGCCAGGCAGGGCACGCCACCGGGAGCTGGTGGAGGTGGGGGTGTGGAAGGTTTTGTTTGAATAAAATCAATCAAAGATTCGAGCGTTCCCCCCCCCAAAAAAATTGGTTCAAAATGCGCTTTGATATCACGCTTCAATGTGGGGCGTGTCATGGCAGAAGCCAAGAGCGGGAGGGGCAGGAACGAGTCAGAATGCTGGATGCGCGGACCAACCACAACGTCTCGCCTCGCGTCCCACCACACCCCCCGAACGGAAGGAGGGGAAGCCAGGACCCCAAGCAGCAAGGCAGACCTGTCGTATTCGCGGCACTTCCGTTGACCACTTCCGCAGCCGTGGCCGGGTAGTACCCGGGGGAGCAGAGGCACTGGGTGATGCTGGATGCGCCCAGGAAGAGGGCCGCCGTGTTTGGGGGGCAGGGCGCGCAGGCGCTGAGCCCCGTGGCGTTGGCGTAGTGGTCCAGGGGGCACCGGGTGCACTCGACCGACCCGTTGGTGGAGGCGATCTCGCCCAGGGGGCAGGCCAGGCACCGCTCCATGCCCGGCTCGTTGGCGTACCGGCCCAGCTGACGGGGTGCGCCGAAAAAGGAGAAGAAGAAAAAATGATGATGAGGGGGGGTCTTGCTTTGATTCCGGTCTTGTTCTTGTCTCCACCAATTCCATCCTCGGGCGAGTGTGTTCGATCAAGCATGAGGTCCCATTTCCATCCGCCCTGTTCGGGCGAGTGTGTTCGATCAAGCATGAACGAGGTCCGACCCGTGTCTTTGGAAAAAAAGCAAACAGAAACCAGCCCCAGCCCCCCAGCCCATACACCCCACATGCCCCACATGCCCCACACGCCCGCAGCCAGCAACGGAATGGTTCTCGCATCATCAGGGTCCATGGAGGAGAAGGAGGGGCGGGCACAACGATGGGTCGAATCTCATGTCGCCATGGCCGGGTCGGCGAGGGGAGGCGAGGCGAGGCGAGGGCGGGGACGGACGGGGCATGGGCTGCACTCGCCGCGGCCCGTTGTGGGCTTCTCGGTGCCCATGGGGCAGAAGTCGCACATGCTCTGGCCCCGGTTGCGGGCGTAGGTCCCCACGGGGCAGGCGATGCAGCTCATGGTGTTCTCCGAGGGGGCGAAGGTGCCCTCGGGGCTGCCCCCGCAGCACAGCACAGCGCGCCGTCACAACAGAAACAGTCCCAACAGGATGCAAACAAGGTGAGTGAGGGAAATGGACCGGCCGCACCAAACCTGCCCCCATACACACACACGTTGCCGGTCACTGCACAAGACAGACCAGCAGATGGACAAACACGGTCTCCCCAGCAGCCACAGTCGCAGCCCCCCAGCCCCAGCCCCAGCCCCAGCCCCAGCCCCAGCCCCAGCCCCAGCCCCAGCCCCAGCCCCAGCCCCAGCCCCAGCCCCAGCCCCAGCCCCAGCCCCAGCCCCAGCCCCAGCCCCAGCCCCAGCCCCAGCCCCAGCCCCAGCCCCAGCCCCAGCCCCAGCCCCAGCCCCAGCCCCAGCCCCAGCCCCAGCCCCAGCCCCAGCCCCAGCCCCAGCCCCAGCCCCAGCCCCAGCCCCAGCCCCAGCCCCAGCCCCAGCCCCAGCCCCAGCCCCAGCCCCAGCCCCAGCCCCAGCCACAGCCACAGCCCCAGCCACAGCCACAGCCACAGCCACATACAAACACGGCTTGGCGCGCGAGCCACAGGGGCAGCATTGACGGACCAGGGTCTGCACCCGCCGAGGTCGACGAAGGTGCCCTTGGGGCATGTGTTCGAGGGCATGGTGAAGTTGGTGTCGACCGTGACGCCCTCGATGAGGGTCACCTGGGACAGCAGCCAGCTGTCGTCCAGGCAGGCGTTGGGGCCCACCAGCAGCTGGTGGCTGGGCGTGTTGTCGTACAGCGGCCCGCAGAAGATCCGGTCGATGCCCGCCTTCAGGGTGGCGGCCTTCTTGTTGACCTGTGCGGAGCAAGCCGCGTGGGTGAGGAGAAGAGAGGAGGGGTTGGGAATCTTGCAGCAGGGAGACGCGGGGCTGGTACAGATGGGGGACGGAGAGACAGGGCGCACAAACACGGCAGGATTGCGACACCCGAACATAACGGCATACAGACACATCGAGACTTGCAGTGTCCAATAAGCCAACAGACACAAATGAACAAATGATTCATGACACAGACAAGGCACAAACAGGCAGAAAGAAGCACAGGACCACAATCCTCGGCGGCCACTCCAGAGTCAAAGCACCACCAAGAACCATGCACCCACAGACAAGACGAATACAAGCCACAAGCCACAAGCCACAGACAAGACGAATACAAGCCACAAGCCACAAGCCACAGACAAGACGAATACAAGCCACAAGCCACAAGACGAATATAAGCCAACAGACCCACGCAGCCACAGACAAGACGCATACAAGGTCGAAACACAGGGAGGCGCACGGACCTCGGCGGCCACTTCGTACGAGACGCGGGCCGAGAGGGGCGCCAGGGTGACGGCGTCGTGCTCGTAGCCCCAGTAGACCTGGCGCCGCTGCACCCAGGTGTCCTCCAGGGCCTGCTTGACGAAGATCTGCAAAGACCAGGTGCCCGGTGTTGGAACGGGGATAACAAAAGGGATGGTGAGGAGAGGGCGACGACCGGAAAGCATCCAGTCATCATCATCCCATCATCGTCCCATCATCATCAGCAGGACGCGGACGATGGAACGTGCAAACAGAGCAGCAGCAGCATCCAGTCATCATCGCATCTCCAGATGATGCACCCACCATCCATCATCAGCAAGCCTCCAATCATCAAGCATCATCGTGCGCGGTTGGGGAGCGGGCAAAATTCCTCCACCGCCTGTCATTCACATCCCGGGGATGCCGCTCATACAACAAGTGGTGATGATTGGATGATGATGATTGGCTGGGGATGATTGGCTGGGGATGATTGGCTGATGATGATGCGGGACACCAGCAGACCTCAAACATGGGGCCCCATTGGAACATAGGCTGCATCCCAGAGGAACCGCGGCCAAAGACCATGCGTCGGGGGGGGGTAAAAAGATGAAGTCAGGGCTGGCGTTGTTTTTCATTTGCGACTCCCATAATCTTCCCACCCAACTTCAGGTTCAAGGTGCGGCTTTTTGGGTGTTCGATGGCACGCTGGCCAGGATCAGCAGGTCGTCTAGGTAGATTACGCATCGGATCCTCTGCTCGATTCTCTCTCACAAGCACCACACCACACCCCATGTGCGAAAGAATGCTGCCTCCCCCGCTCACCACTCGCATCCCCCCCACACACACACACACACAATCTCTGAGTGAACCGCTTGCTAACCCAAGGGTTGCTTGGACACGGACCCCAGTGAGGACGGACTCGCCCACGAGGGTGCCCATGTCGCTGTTGTAGCCGCACCCGAGGCGGCCGTAGTCGCGGGCCATGGTCTGCACCACGTGGTTGTCGCTGTGCTGGGTGATCAGCTCCACCCCGCTGTCCAGCAGGTACCTGCGCACCCAGCCACATCCACAAGAGAGACGGATGATGGTGATGATGATGATGATGATGATGATGATGATTGGGTGATGATAATTGGGTGATGATGATTGGGTGATGATGATTGGGTGATGATGATTGGATGATGATGATGATGATGATGATGATGATGATGATGATTGATGATGATGATGATGATGATGATGATGATGATGATGATGATGATGTGTGAAGCAAAGGACTGATCAATCGGACAAGCGGGGTCGATCAAATGATGCACGGCTGAATCAGGTGGGCGCACGATGATAGAGTTGGATGATGGAGTTGGGTGAGGATTTTGGGTCAGGCCAGGCCTCGTAATGAGTTTCGGCGCGGAGAGCACGGTCATTAGAAAGAGGATGATGATGATGATGATGATGTGGATGATGATGATGATGATGATTGGATGATGATGATGATGATGATTGGATGATGATTGGATGATGATTGGATGATGATGATGATGATGATGATGATGATGATGATGATGATGATGATGATGATGATGATGATGATGATGATGATGATGATGATGATGATGATGATGATGATGATGATGATGATGATGATGATGATGATGATTGGATGATGATGATGATGATTGGATGATGATGATGATGATGATGATGATGATGATGACTGGATGATGATGATGACTGGATGATGATGATGATGATGATTGGATGATGATTGGATGATGATGATGATTGGATGATGATTGGATGATGATTGGATGATGATTGGATGATGATTGGATGATGATGATGATGATTGGATGATGATGATGATGATGATGATGATGATGATGATGATGATGATGATGATGATGATGATGATGATGATGATGATGATGATGATGATGATGATGATGATGATGATGATGATGACTGGATGATGATGATGATGATGATTGGATGATGATTGGATGATGATGATGATTGGATGATGATTGGATGATGATTGGATGATGATTGGATGATGATTGGATGATGATGATGATGATGATGATGATGATGATGATGATGATGATGATGATGATGATGATGATGATGATGATGATGATGACTGGATGACTGGATGACTGGATGACTGGATGATGATCGATGGCGGATGATGATTGATGACTGGATGCTGATGCTTCGTGATGCTCGTGATGAGGTCTGGAGGGAAGCTGGCATTTGTGGCTGCGAGCTCCTGTGATGCCGCTGTGAGGGCTGGAGGGCTGGAGGGAGCGAGGATGGATGGAGGGAAGCGGACTTTGTGGCGGCGAGCTCCTTGGTGGTGTCGGCCCAGGAGTAGATGAAGACCACCGTCACAGTCGCGTTGGGCTGCTTCTCCCGGATGCCGATCGTGAAGGCGTTGATCCCGCGCACCACCTGATCAGGCAGCCCGTGGAGATGAGGGAAGGAATGAGTTCGCGAAGGCGTTGATCCCGCGAGCCCTCTGTGTCCGTCCTCCGTTTTCCACTCCCCCACCCCTCATCAGATGGGGGAAGCAGGAAAAGAATGAAGACATCCATAGATGCAGGCGTTTTCGGCGAGCGACTTGCAGGGCAGGAAGAAGAAGAAGAAGTGATGAGGAACGAACCTCGGGGATGGGATACGGCCACGTCGTCACCCAGCCAAACAGATGGATGCAGGCAAGGGAAGAAGGGAAGTGGGGAGCCGACCTCGGGGAGGTCAAATAGACGGACAGATGCAGACAGCAAGGGGAAGGGAGCGGACCTCGGGGATGGGATAGGCGGCCACGTAGCCGACGTTGGTCACCCCCGTGCCGCCTGCCACCAGCCCCGCCAGATAGCGGCCCTGAGACGCACAGACACACAAACGCGGGGGCGCGGTGATGATGACGAAGGCCATTTCGCGTGCAAGTCAACGGGGTGAAGACGTTATTGCACCCCCCTGGGCCGCCAAGCGACCCGGTGGATTCGGCCGCCAAATGAGAAACAGTACAAAGTCAGACACGGCGGCCAGAGCAAACCGCAGCAGAGACAGCCAGTCCAAGGGCAGCGAAGGTGGAAAGCAGATGGCTTGGCCAGTCCACACAAAGGAAATCAACAGCCCAGCCAAATCAGGTTCGACCCAGGCCAGCAGGCCAAGGCGGGCGGTGGCGGGCGGGGGCGGGCGTGGTCGGGGGCAGAGGGGCAGGGCGGCAGGGTGGTGGGCCAAGCCCGGACCTGCTCGATGCGGCCCATGACGGTGCTCAGGTTGGGCAGGGTGGTGCCGCCCGAGATGTGCACAAACTTGAGCTGCGGGTACTTGTTGGCCGCCACCATGGTCATCGGCAGGAAGCTGCGCGGGGGTGGTGTGAAGGGAACCGGCGCGTGGTGAGGACTTGCGCATGGTGCAGGGCGGAGGGGGGGAGACAAGCCAACAGAAAGCAGCCGAAGGTGGGGCCTGTGTGTGTGTGTGACACAAAGGGGCTGATCAAGGGTCTCCAATGACGCACAACTTGGGGGCCGGTGGCGAACAAGAATCACAAAGTGATGGTGAAACTTGCAAAAAATCAAAACACAGACACGCACAGGGAGGCGGCAAGGCGTTCACATCCGGGATCAGGGTCGGGAGGTGGGGACAGGTGTGTGTCGTAAAGAAGGGTGTGTGTGGGACCGGACGACGGACTCATACGAGCAGGTGAAGACCAGCCGGGCGCCCCTGCTGATGAGTGACTCGATGGCTGCGGTGGTGGTGGCGTCGTGGAAGGCGTCCACACCCTCCAGGTACAGCGTCCGGATGGCCGCCCCGAAGCCAGAGTTCAGGTACAGCCGCCCCGCGTTCATCTGTGTGGGAGGAGGTGGAGGTGGAGGTGGAGGTGGGGGGGGGGGGGGCAAACAGTGCCACTTTCCCCACAACCCCGTCTGAAGGGTTGGACCATCCCCCCCCTCCTCCTCCTCCTCCTCCTCCTCCTCCTCCTCCTCCTCCTCCTCCTCCTCCTCCTCCTCCTCCTCCTCCACCACCACCACCACCACCACCATCGTGTCAAATCCACACTCCGGGGGGGGGGGGGATGGGGGAGGCGGAGGTGGAGGGGCTGCGGACCTGGTATGTCCACCCAAAGTCGGTGATCAGCGAGTTGTAGATGAACCCCACAACCAGCGGGTCCTGCTTCTTGAAGGGCAGCTGGTGGGGCAGCTCGACAAAGTCCACCCCGTTCATGGCCAGGTCGAGGGTCATCAGGATCTCGTCGAGGTTCCCCGGGTTGGAGAGCATCTGTGTGCTGAAGGTCAGGACAGCCCCGATTGTGGCCAGAAAGCTGTCCTCGAGGCCGAGGGTGGCATTCCGAAGCCGAACCCGCACCTGGTTGGACACGAAGCTCGTGCTGCCCAGGTCGATCGAGATCAATGAACCGCCCTGCCCGAAGGTCAAAAAATATCATCAGATCTCCAATGGTGTGATATCCCAGACCAGCAAAGAAGCATAGGAGGGCGTGACAACGGCAGCTGCGACCAAGCTGGCCGGGCGATAGAAAGTAAATCTGAAAAGAACATTTGGACTGGGCCGGAAGAAATCGCGACGACAGACTGAAGCCACCCATTGAATGTTGTGTTGTCTGTGCTGTATTGCATCGACCCAGAGAGGAAAGCGGCGGCACCACACGCGATTGATGGAATGATACAGTAGTGGCTGTCCGAATCCGCTGTTGCCGTCAAATTACAGCTCCAAACTGCAACTGTATTCGCATCTGCCTGTTCCCATTTGAAGAAAACCGCACTTTGAGGAATTCCCTCGCCTTTGAAAAAAAATGGACGAAAGCCGTCCAAGGGGAACACAAACAACAAAAAAGGAAAACGCGCTGAAGGGGAGAAGGGGGGAAGCATCGGCAAACCTTCAACAGAAAGCAAAACAGTGGACCCTGTGCCACATGGGGCGCAATTTGGCGCCACTGCATAGATATAAAGGCCATATGTGACCGAACAAACCGCCAGAAATTGGATGGCTGTCAATAAACGGGCCATCCAAAACCACCGAAAAAATGGTGCGGATCCAACCTTCTGGGGGATGCTGACGGAACGGCCTCCATGCCATTTCGGCTTCCCATTTTTTTTCTTTCTTTTGAAAGGAAGGCGTTTCGGCCACGTTGCTGTTTCAATGGCTTGTTCATTCCGGTTAGGTCAGAACAGGGGACCGAGCCACATTTTTTCCATTTGATCATGACTCTCGACTTCGAACAAAGATGGCGCCTATCGCTAGAAGGCATCCCCAGCCCAACGTGCCCAGGGGTGGGGTTGCCCGCGGGACATGCCCGCACTCCTTGGTACCACTATGACCCTGCCCGCACTCCTTGGTACCCCTTTTTCTGGTGAGGGGGGAGCCTCCAGGGTAAGACCCCAAAAATTTGTGCACAAACGAACAAAAGGCCTCTCAAACAAGACAAAAAAAGCAGCAATTCCTTTCACAGTTCATTATTTGGACGGGCGTTCCGCGAATTTGGCCGCCACTGGAGACCCGCCCGGGGAGGACGGCCCACCTCCCTCCACGAGCCACTGCAGCGCCCGTTCAGCCTGCATCATCATGGTCCTGAGGAAGGTGCCCCGTTCGACACTGCCCCCCACAATGGCGACGGGCAGGCATCGGTCGAACATGGCTCCGCTCTTGCCGGCCACCACGGACCACTCCTGGGCGAGGAGTGGATGTTCCCCCGGGATGGCACGCCCCAGCAGGGAGATGGCCGCTAGGGCCAGGGCCGTACCCCAGAGGGCCAGGGCCAACATCGCCGGGGGAGATTGCGGATCGAACCCCAGTACCACACCCAGCAGCTCGGTCGAGTGGGCTGCCTCGGCGAACAAGGGCGCCGGGGCGGCCTCACGCAGGAGGCGCTCCAGGGCAGACATGGTGATGGTGTCCATGTGACCGGCAGCACCCAGGGCATGACAGGCCAGGCGCAGCTGCTGGATCAGATCGAGACCCCACCGCCAGCAACCCACGTGGCGTTGGGCCAGGGCCAGGGTCATAGTGGCATGGTCCAGACAGGGACGGGTCAGGGGCGCGGCGACGGGGTATGGGGCCGGGGTTGGAGCCTCCAGACAATCCGAAAGCAGGTCGTTGAGACGGGCCAGGGCCACGGGGGACTCGGCGAATGGGGCCGGGGTTGGAGCCGCCGTCCCTGCAGCAGCACCAGCGGGGGAGGAAGGGCTGGGGGACGAGGGAGCGCTTGCGGGGTGGGACACGGCGGCGGCGGCAGCAGCAGCCTGGGCGCGGGCGAGGGAGCGAGACAGCAGGGAGACGAGACGCAGGTGGGGCACTTGGACCTGCTCGATGGGTGGCGGTGGCGAGGTCGGATCTGCGGGGCGGATGCAGCGGGGTGTTGTTGGTGGGGGATTGGGTGGGTCAATACGAGAAGGGAAGATACCTTGGGTGAGAGGGTGGGACACACCGCAGCACCAGACCGGGGATGATGGCTTCAACCCCGGAGATTATCATCCGCATAACCCAATCATCACCACCTGCCATCATCGTCATCATCATCATCCGACCATCCAATCATCATCATCATCCAATCATCGTCCAATCATCATCATCATCCAATCATCATCATCCAGTCATCATCCAGTCGTCATCATCCAGTCATCATCCGACCATCCAATCATCCAATCATCAGCAGCATCCAATCATCCAATCATCAAGCCATTTCCAGCCAGGGCCCACAGACCACGACCCCCATCCTTGCCGCCCTGCTGCTGCTTCCCGGCACCCAAGTGGGCCACAACAATACCAACAACAACAACAACAACAACAACAACAACAACAACAACAACAACAACAACAACAACAACAACAACAACAACAACAACAACAACAACAACAACAACAACAACAACAACAACAACAACAACAACAACAACAACAACAACAACAACAACAACAACAACAACAACAACAACAACAACAACAACAACAACAACAACAACAACAACAACAACATCAAGCCAGGGCCCACAGACCACGGCCGCCGTCCTGCTGCTGCTTCCCGGCACCCAAATGGGCCATCTGGCGCTCGGTGGCCGCATCCAAATCCTGTTCGAGCGCATGCAGTTCGCCCAGCAATGACTCGTCCGACGGTGTGCCCAGCGCCCGCTGCAGCCGTTCCGTGATCATCTCCGTGGGGCTGGCCGTGGCGGCGGCAGAGGCGGACGAGAGCGAGACGACCCCATCGGCCGGGTGCGGGCTGGTGGTGGCCGGCAGGCAGACGGCCAGGCCGCCCGCACCCCGGAGGTATGCGCAGGGGGGCATGGGAAGGTCGGGGGTGTCCACAATGAAGGCCTCGGGCAGCGAAGTCGGGGTGATCATATGCGGCACGGCCGCGCGGAGCAGCGAGCAGGCAAGGGTGGGCGCGGCGCCGAGGGCCGAGGGCAGGACGACGCACGGGGGGAGCGAGATGGCGAATGGCCGCAGGGCCGAGTCCCAGCCCCGGATGGTGAAGCAGGTGGGCTCGTCGTCAGTGGGGGTCGGGACGGCAGGGCCACACATGAGAAAACCCCGCGAGCGGCCGGGCGTCAGATGGAACAGGGCCGGGTGACATTCGGACCCATCAGACGGTTGGGCCACGAAACGGGCCAGGGGACGGGCCCCACGGGAGTATGTCACCTCGGAGATGGAAACTGTGCCCGCCACTTGGTGCAGCCGTTGGCGGAGGACCGAGAGCAGGTGCGGGAGGACGGACGAGAGGGCCTGCAGGAGAGGACAGGAGAAACGGGGCGTGTGAGGCCGACAACGACAAAACAACAGAGACACAACAAGAGCGACAACAACAGCGACAGCACAACAACAATAAGCACAGGACAGGAGAGCGCGACCAGCAGAACAAAGGGACGGATGTGGACGAACCTGATGCGATGACTGGATGATGATGATGATGATGATGATGATGATGATGATGATGATGATGATGACAAGTCAGGCGAGCTCGCTTCGTTACGCTTTCAATCTGGTGGCTATCTCCCCGGGGAAGGGTTGACCTGGAGTCGACCGCGACCACCCTGCGGTGATATGGCAGGGTGGTCCGAACGACTGGTGAGGTCGCCGTCCTTCCCGACCCGTTTGAAATTTCGACCTTGGTGGCTATCCCCCCGGGGAAGGGTCGATCGGCGGCCGGTCCCGACCACGGTTCGCTGGATTTATGGGTCCCTCCAGCGAACAGTGAGGTCGCCGTGCTTCCCCGACCTGTTTGAAATTTTGACCTTGGTGGCTATCCCCCCGGGGAAGGGTTGACCGGGGGGCCACCACGACCACGGTTCGCTGGATTTATGGGTCCCTCCAGCGAACGGTAAGGTCGCCATCCTTCCCCGACCCGTTTGAGCCTGTTTGAGACCTTGGTGGCTATCCCCCCGGGGAAGGGTTGACCTGGAGTCGATCGCGACCACCCTGCGATGATAGGGCAAGGTGGCCCGAACGACTGGTGAGGTCGCCATCCTTCCCCGACCCGTTTGAGCCTGTTTGAATTTTCGACCTTGGTGGCTATCCCCCCGGGGAAGGGTTGACCTGGGGGCCACCACGACCCCCGCTTCTAAACATATGTTGGGGTCCCCCGACCGACTGGTGAGGTCGCCATCCTTCTCCGACCATTTTGAAATTTGACATGATCCCATAATATTTTTGGATCGTGTCCCAAAATTTTTTGGAGGTGCCTCCCAAGTAGGGTATATCAGGGGCACCCCCCTTGGGGGACTTGTGAAGATGGGGTCGGAGGGGCCGAAGGGCCGAAAAGCCGAAATGCCGCAAGACACAGTAGGCTTAGTAGACCTGGTAGGCTCTCATGCGCCTGTGGCGCCCAGGCTGCGTCCGGCCCCACCTTCAGGTGCGATCGTTGTCCGGACAACATTGTTGCGAAAATGTTGCGAAATCGGTGCGAAATCGGTGCGAATCATGGTAGCGCTCTCTGGCCCCTGCCCTTGATGCCTAGCTTAGCCCACCACCGCCCGAACCCGCTTGGAGACCCGAAGCACAATGGCCCGCCCGGTCAAGGTTGGCGATCCCCCTCTGATGAATGCCCCTACCACCCCGGCCTTGCGACGGGTTCTCTCGGGTGCTGGTCCACGGTGACCGAGCCGCACGGACAGCTGGCCGGACCCCACTCCAACAACACGGTGCGCTCTCCAGGATACCACTGTGGCCTGTGGACGTCCCCGCAGTGCTGCGGTAAGCCGGTCCCGAACACATAGGGTGTGATGACGGCTGCACTCTCCCCCTGGCAAATGGCGTGTTGCCCCAAAGTTGGCAAAAGTCCGACGGCATGAGGACTAAAAATACCAACTGCCTTTGGGTCGGGTCGGTGCCGGGGGGAGAGCCCTGGGATTTTACAGATTTTTGGAAGGCCACCCTCAGTTCCTTCCCCCGAAAAGTCGTCCCTGTTTTTCGGTATTTATATCTGTAGAATGATGATGATGATGATGATGACTGGATGATGATGATGATGATGATGATGATGATGATGATGTGTGAAGCTGATGATGATGATGACTGGATGATGATGATGATGACTGGATGACGATGACTGGATGATGATGATGACGACGACGATGATGATGATGATGATGATGATGATTGGATGATGCTGATGCTGATGCTGATGATTGGATGACGACGATGGCCCCAGCAAAGGAGGGACGGATGGGGGGACGCACCTGATGTGGATCCGTCATCGATGCCGGGGCGACGAGGGTCTGCGAGGCCCGGCGAGACATTGAACCCGTGTGCAGGAGCCGCTTGAACGGGTTGCCGGTCCCCGTTGTCTCGGGCTTCTTCTTCAGGCCCGGAGCGGAGGCGGCGGCGGCGGCGGCGAGAGTGGCACGGTCGACATCCAGATCGGATGATGAGGAACGCGAGGGGCTGGGTGAGGCTGGGGAGGGAAGACGTGCGGGGGGGGGGGGGGGGGGGGTGGAAAAGGCATGATGAGAAGGGAGGCCTGACGGTGATGATGATTAGGTGATTGGATGGCTGGATGACTGCATGGTGATGATGGTGATGGTGCTGGTGCTGCTGGTGCTGAGATGATGATGCTTGAATGATGACAGACTGGCGGCACTCGCGGGGCCCACCGGAAAGACGTCCACACGGTGGGGCAGGGCCAGCACGCCCCGCAGCCCGCGCATCCCACTGCGTCGCCAGTGCAGCTGGGTCTCGTCCAGCAGACACTCGGCGCCATCGGTACCACCACCAGCAGAAGAAGAAGAAGAAGAAGAAGAAGAAGGGACAGGATGGGTGCTGCAGCTGCAGCTGCAGGGTTCGGGATGCTGCAGGTGATCGAGAACCTGCCGTGGGTGTGGTGTGTGTGCGAGGGGTGGGTGGGTGGGGAGGGAGGGAGGGAGGGGAGGGGGGAGGGGGGGTGAATGGCATATTGGGTGGGACGGGTCCAACCTGACTCTTCATTGGATGGTTTGTGATGGACGGGATGGATGTGGGCCTTCATGAATACCAGTGAGCGGGTGTGGTGGGTGGTGCCCAGCAACGGCTGGGGGTGGTGGACAGGGGACAGGCCAGGGCATGACCGACCTGTGAGAGGACATCACCCCCATCGCCCGCGGTCGAGTCCTCCATCCCGGCGCCGGGGCAGCAGTCGCCCGTCGACAGAACCACCGCCCACCGCTGCTGGACAGCCGGCACGGGTCCCGCCATCCCCGGGCATGCGGCCAGGGGCAGCGGGCGGTAGAGCCACTCGACGAGCGAGTAGTGTGGGCCTCAGACAGGCGAGCCGACGCATGGCGTGGGGCATGGTGGCGTCCGTCAGGGGCACGGGCCGGGCGCCCATGAGCGGGGTGAGAACCCCATCGCCCTCCGGGGTGGCCGAGTATGTGAAGATGTTGAAGTGGACCCCGCGGGCCGTGGGAGGGATCGCCTGCAGGGCCAGGCAGCAGGCACGCTGGGCGGCCGCGAAGGCGACCCCGGACAGGTGCGCGTCGATGAGAAACTCCACGGAGATGCCGCATGAGATGCCGGGCAGCGGTGACCCGTACGGGGGTTCCAGCGGCACGCCCGGGACGGACAAGGTGGGGGTCTGAATGACCCCGGTGGGGATGGCTCGACCACTTTGTTGGTCAGCCCGGTGCAGCAGTGCCAGGGTGAGAGCCACAAGACCCGTTTGTCGGGGTGGAGTCAGCTGGGGGGCTTCCTCCCAGGCGCCGGAATAGAGCGGCAGAGCGAGTGGAGTCAACGGAAGCGGAATCTGCGGGGTGAGGGTGGCGATGATATGAAGATCCAGTTGCCGGAAAGCCTCAGTTTGCGGATGGGCAATGGTGACGGTGCTGGGTCGCGTGAGCAGATTGGAGAGGATGGGGTGGCCGGACGGCGATGTGATGCTAGGCCGGACGAGCGATGATGTGAAGAAGAAGGGGAAAAAAAGGTCGGACTTTGTCACCTTGCTATGGGAGAGAGAGATGACCATCGAAAACTTGAAGGGAGCCCCGTCAGTAGGGAACACAACTGGAGCCGGAAGGACGAGATCGATGTTATCGTCCCCAACGATGGGAGGCCGTCCCGAATAAACAAGTGTCGCACGAATGGTCGAGAGAGGCTGGACAATACCCAGTTCGATGGCCCGTCGATCAATGGAGGACGCCGGGGGTTCGGTCGTGACCTCGCTCCGGATGATCCGAGGAGGGGCACCCTGTTTCTCGATCCGAATTTCAAAGCTGGATATTTCCCCAAGTTGTAAGAGCGAAGGAGGGGAAAGGCTCATTTTGGACTCGACGAAGGAGTGGGGCACAGCAAATTGTTGAATCAATACAAACGAAAAAAGGTCGTCAAACAGGGAAACGGAAACCTCCTGCTGGGCGACAGGTAGCTCGGCCGAAGGAAGAAACCACCCAAACTCGTCCTTCCTCATCGAGGAACGTGGACAAGAGGCACGAACAGCCGAATCAAGAAAGAGTGGCTAGCGGACGGGCCAGCAGACCCTAATCGTTTTGTTTGATCCCCCAACTCATTTGTGACGAGTCTGTTCCCCCCGTTGTTTTCCATGTCAGCCATCCTTTGGAATCATTTCTCTCGACTCAGGATGTCATTATCCGAGCGTGCCCAGCCGCCAACTTCACTGGACAGAACTCCTGTGGTCCCCTTGGCCGGTCCGTTTTGCCCCTCGATGTTTAGCAACACCTTCTTCCTCAAGATAAAGACCGTGACTATTTTTACGTCATCTGCGGTCTGTTGTTTGTTTTTACTTGCTGTTATTAAAGGCATTTCTTCTCTTAGGCCACAAGGTCGGTTTTCTTTGGCGAATTCATTCGTTGGGATGACTTTTTTTCCCCCTTTAGAATCCCGACCCTGATTCAGTGTGTTCCGCAATTGGGTACGCTGAACTCAAATATTTGCAGCATCCCGACGTACCACGCGGACCAAATGTTGTGGGACGGCGTCCAAAATGGGCTGCATGCCGGTGTGGTGAATCCAATGCGCGCATTGATGCCATTTTGAAACGATTTGGAGTTGAGGATCCCCCTCTCTACTCGTCTGCATCATCATGGGTCTCACATGGTCAACGCCTCTTCTCCTCAGCTCCATTACCCCACGACTCAAGCACATCATGACCATGGCCAAACAAATTGTGCTTACATACAAGGGCACCACGTGCGCCGAGGTCATGCAGATCATGGAACGGTGTGGTCACCACATCCTCCCGGTTATCGACCCCGAGAAGGTCACGGGCCGGCCATTCACAGGGATCTGTGGGGCCATCAGTTTCGATTCGTTGGGCCTGCACTTCCTGCCCCGCCCGGGTGATCTCCACTCGCTCAAGCGGGTCACCACCAGCGTCGACAACATCGTGCGCAGCCTGAACGCGAAGGCCTGTCCTCCACACCCACTCATCTTTTCCCCCTTTTGGCACCAAATGCTGCTATTCTCGATCTCAATGTCTTCTTCACCTTCTCTATCTCCACTCTCCCCGCCCCACCCACCCCCGGGGGTTCTAGCCGTGCAACCCTAAGCAGGAGCTGTTCAAGATGTTCCTCTCGTGGACCGTGGAGGAGGCCGAGGCGATTGTCGCCCAGGTCGGCATCACCTCCCGGCCATCTCGCCCCCCATCCCAACCACCACGGGACAACCATCATCATCATCCACCTCACCATCCACCATCATGTCAATTCTTCGACTCTCCATCCCCCTTCCCCTCCCTCCCTCTCCCTCCCTGGCTGGCACGTGGATCTGACCCGCACGGTGGTCGTGACCACCAACAACGCGATTGACATCCAGCGGTGGGCCGTCGAGAAGGGGTCCGCCGCCCCTCCCCCGCCGACCCCGGTCATCACATCACCACCATCATCCCCATCACCATCATCCCCACCAGCATCACCACGCCTCCACCACCCCGCCTCTCCCCTTCAGCACCACCACCACCATCACCACGCCTTCATCACCCCATCAGCAATCTCCTGTTTCTCACACCCTCCCTCCTCTCTCCTCTCTCTCTCTCTCTCTCTCTCTCTCTCTCATATTCCGGAAACCGAGCCACCGGGGCCCGTAAAAGGGAACACGAGAAAGACCGAAATCACCCAAGACACAAAAAGGGAAAACAAAAGGGAGGGAGGACCCCACCACCCCGCACACCCCTTAACGGGCGCGCACGAGAAGGTTTGCGTCGAACACCTCGCGCACTTGGCACGGGGGGCACGGGCAGGAGGTGACCGGCTCGCGAGCGCGAGCAAGCGCCTCCGCAGCGGCCTGGCACCACCAGCCGGCCAACTGGCCAGCGTAGTACATCAGGCACGTCGACATCCGGGCAAGCCACCAGTGTCGGGAGAAGTGGAGCTTCTGCTTGTCATACTGGGCTTTGATGAGGTCCACGAAGGCAGTCGCCTGTGGGCCCAGTTGGCCAAAGTTGGACAAGCCGAAGGGGTGGAAGCGGGCTCCAGGGTGGGACTCCAGCCAGGTCCTGTAGTCGCTCTGCTTGCCGGCCTCGAGAACGCGGGGGACCTCGCCTCGGAAGGCGGCCTCAGCGTATGTCGGGGCGAGCACGTTGCCGATGGCCACGTCCACATAGTGGCGCACGTAGGCGGAGGCGGCCACATCCCCACCAGGCAGGGCGAGCACCAGGTCAGGCTGCTTGACCTTGGCGGCCGCCTACACTCGGTGTTATCTCTCTCTCTCTCTCATATTCCGGAAAACCGAGCCACCAGGGCCCGTAAAAGGGGAACAAAGAGAGAAAAGAAATCACTTAAAATACCAACTGGTTGGCTCCGTCCCACTCAGTGCTCAGCCCGTAGCTCGTCGAGCCCTCAGGCGGCACCAGGAAGCAGCAGCTTCTTGTCGCAGTCGGTCTTGGCCACGCACGGCGGGCCTGGGTTGATGGCAAACGGGTTGCGGGTGTCGGCCAGTCTCCCGGAGGCAGTCTGGTACCAGAAGTCAGGCATCAGGGCAACGTAGTACATCAGAGTCACCGAGATCCTCGTGCACCACCAATGCTTCGAGAAGGCAACATGCATCTTGTTGCACTGGGCCTTGACCAGGTCGAGGAAACCCAATGCTTGGGGGCCCAGTTGGCCGAGGTTGGAAGCGCCGAAGGGGTGGAAGACAGCCTCAGGGTGGGACTCCTTCCAGAGCCTGTAGTCGCTCACCTTGCCGGCCTCCAGCAGACGCGGGACCTCGCCACGAATGGCTGCGTCCGCGTAGGTGGAAGCGAAGACATTGCCCACAGCCACGTCGACGTAATGCCGGGTGAAAGTGTCAGGTGAGGCCTCCCCCCTTCCCAGGGGAGGGCAATGACCAGGTCAGGCTTCTTGTTGCGCTTGTCGGCCCGGACCATGTGCTCCATCTTGACAGGCTGCCTGGTTGTCATGCACATCTGGTGGAGGATGGAGGTGATCGCGTTGTGGCGGTCGATCTCCAGCCCGAGCACAGCACTCCCGCAGGACAGGTCGTGGCCTTCCTCGAGGGGATGATGGCAGACGGGGCAGTCGTGGCCGAAAAGGTCGTGGAGCTGACTCACCCGAGGAATGCCCAGGCGCAGAGCGATCGCGGTCCTGAAGATGTGGTCGTCCATGCGGAAGAGCGGAGCCGGGAAGCAGGTGAGCCATGCTGATGATGTGCTGTTGGCGGTGGTAGCCAGAACCTTCCGCAACAGGGGCACGCGTCCTCGCAGAGACGCTCAGCGAGTGCCCGGGTGGACCGCTGGTAGAGAATGTGCTGGGCACCCTTGGCAGGCATGACGTCGCTCCGGAAGAGTTGTTGGTCAGCGGACGGGTTGAGGCCCATGCGACCGAGAGACTCCGATGCTTGCCCAAGAAAAGTGTGCTGGCGCAGATACTCGGACCCAGTGGTGACGGTTGCCAGCATCGCCCAGAGGTGCTGGCGGAGGAGGTCGGGGACCCCGGAGGTTGCTGTGAGGAGGGAGATGAGGGCCCCGGCGGTGCCCGCGTCCCTCGCCATGGCCATGGACAGCAGGCCAAGCCCCCCCAGCCGAAGAGGGACGTTGACCAGCGAGCGGGGGTATGACTCGGGAGAGAGGCAGAAGCGGTCGTTGAACAGCCTCCAGATGGCCTCATCAAAGGTCTCCACGAGCTTGGGCCCCCCGCCGATGGTGTATACGCAGCTGCACCTCGTCACATGCATGACTCTCGGGATGATGCAGCTGCGAAGGACCAGCAACCAGGACTGCAGAGTCAGTTGGCCAACCTGCCTCGCGGCCTGGAGGGCCATCGTAGACCCGCTGAACCCCCCGGGCCACGAAGTCCTCGGGCCCAATGAAAGTCCCCATGAGGTCGAGGCCCTCGTCGGGACGTCGCAGGGGGACAGGCACTCCGTCGATCGAGAGAGGCTCCGCAGCAGGATCGTTGGCCCACAACCAGCACTTCTGGGTCCGCAGGCGGAGGCCGACCGGAGTGGCCACTCCTTGGAAGGCCTCGAGCTGTTTCACCAGTGCCGGAACAGAAGGGGCGATGAGGAACGCATCATCGTGGTAAGCGAGACATGCAACGACTCGGATGCCACGGAGGATGACCGGGGCCGTCCCGCTACGCTCCACAGCCCGGAGTGCGGGATCGAGTGCCAGGCAGAAGGACTGGGAGGACAAGGGGTCACCTTGCCTCACGCCGGCCTTGTTGTCGATGACGACCCCCCGGTAGAGGAGCTGCTCGTTGTCGTAGAGTGCCCGCATGACGCCGCACAACTGGGGGCCCCAGGGCGCCGTGGCTGCCAGAACCGCGTCGCGCCGGACCGAGTTGAAAGCGGATGCCATATCAATGTGCATGACGCAGAGCGGCACGTGGTCCTCCCTGGCTGCGGCAATGGCCCAGCCCAGGTAGGCACCCCAATCCCCACTTGAGAAGGCGACAGAAGGCCGCGAGTGATGGGGAGGACCCGAATGGCGGAGAGCTTGGCGAAAAGCCGCTCCAAAGCCTCGCCCAGGGCAATTGGGCGAATGGATCCGCCATCCTTGGGGAGGGGGACCAGGCGGCTGCGGGCGAGGCTGGGGGGAACCCACCCGGAGCGAGCAAAAAATGTGAACAGCGAGGCCAAGGCCCCAGCAAGGGCCTCGTCACGCCGAATAGCACCTCTGAGCCACCCCGGCATGATACCTGAGGGCCCCGGCGCCCCATTGTTGAGAGCGGCGGCCACCTTCGCCACTTCGGCCGCCTCGAAGTCCTGCCAGGCAGGGGCCTCGGGGTTGGGGTACAGGGCAAGCACCTCGGCGGGTGTGGGGGTCACCAGCGTGGTGTGCAGGCTCTGCAGCTTCTGTGGGAGGGTTGGGTCGTCAGGGACGGGCGGGGAGGTGAGGGCGCTGACTGCCGCAGCCAGTCGTCCATCGGCCACGGCCGCCTCGGCGAATCTGCGGCTGGACCCCTGGCCGCTTCCTCGTCGATGCGCCCGCTCGCGCCCGAACTCGTCCCAGATGCGCCCTTCCAGGCCCACGAGCGCGGCCTCGATGCGCTCGCGAACGTCGGGGGGCGGAGGGAGCTCAGCCACCACCACTTGAAGTGCCTGAAACGCCTCGCGCAGGATGAAGGTGGCCTTCCTTGCTTGGGCGGGGTACAGGCGGCGGGGGAGAACCCGCCGAGGTGGGGGTGGGGCTGCCGCCAGGGGAACCTCCACCGCCGGAGGGGCTTCAACCCCGGGGACTGGCCGGGGCTGGGGGAGCTCGTCCGAAGCAGGGGCTGGCGCAGCAGGAGCCGATGACGCTGGCAGGGCGCGCGGCGCAGCGACGGGTGCGGGTGCAGGAGCGGCAGCAGGGTGGGCGGCCTCCGTGGGAACGGAAGCCGGATCGAGTTGACCAAGAGGAATGCGGAGCGCTGCGGCAGGAAACTTGTGCTGCGCCCGCGGGAAGACCGAGCCAATCGTACGCGAGCCAAGCTCTTCCAGCTGAGCTGCATGCGACTTCTGAACGAAACCGGAGAGTCGCTCCCCCCGGAGGACGCTATCGCGTTGAGGTCGTTGGAGTTTGAGAAGGTCCAGAAGCTCAGTGGAACCAGAGAATACAGTCAAGCGAACAATCGCAGCTGAAACGTTCTGCCGCACGTGATTCAGCTGTGAGGACGCAAGAGTCCGCCATTGCATCGGCGGAGCACCGGAGTGGGAATCAGCACGAATGGCACCAGCAGTAGAAACCAAGTGTGAATCCCTCACTGGTGATCCCTGAGAAGGTTCTGAGGTAGTCGGCGATGCCGGCTTCGAAGATTTCGACGAATGCTTGATCTCTTGTGAACGGGTGTTGACCATCCAAAGAAAGCAAGAAGAGCAAACAGCAATGCTCTCCGAAAAAGCAAGGGTGGGTGACTTCGCGGTTGAGTCAAAACGCCTCCGCAAGCGGAAGCGAAAAAACAGCGATAGTCGACCTCACCCTGGGTCTCTCTCTCTCTCTCTCTCTCTCTCTCTCTCTCTCTCTCTCTCATGGGTCTCCATCACCGCCCACCATCGATTCCCCCCCCCCCGTACCTCCACCTCCTCCCGCATATCTCTATTCCGCCCACCCACCGTTCCACGATCTCCACCCGCCATCGCCCCACCTCTCCATCCCCTCCATCCCCTCCATCCCCTCCATCCCCTCATCCCCTCAGGGCATCAACGTGATCTGCTCCCCCATGGACATCACCTCAGATCTCCATCCCCCATCCCACCCATCCCCCATCCCCTTCAGGGCATCAACGTGATCTGCTCCCCCATGGACATCACCTCGGTGCTGTGGTCCCTCCGCGGTGCGGCCCTGATCGACCCGCTGCTGACCAACAACTTCCTGGGCAGCTTCCAGGTCCGCATGGGTGTTGATATGTTTGTCTGCCGTCCGTGTCTGTCCGTGTCTGTCCGTGTCTGTCCGTGTCTGTCCGTGTCTGTCCGTGTCTGTCCGTGTCTGTCTGTGCTCTCTGTGCTATCTGTGCTATCTGTGCTATCTGTCTTGGTCGTTCGGGCAGCTCCCTCCGCATGGATTGTGGCTGTGCATTCCTTCTTCCTCTCTTTTAAGTGTGTGTGGGGGTAATCCCGTATGTCCTCATCGGATGGTCGTCCCCTATGGTTGTATGCGGGTGGATGGATGGATGGATGGATGGGCGGACAGGTGGAGGACCGGCTGGCCGACGTGCGGAAGCGGCTGCATCACTCGGACACCCTCGACATGGGGCTCGTCTTCGATGAGGTCTGTTGGCCTTGCCGACACTCATCCAATCATCCAATCATCATCATCATCATCATCATCATCATCATCATCATCATCATCATCATCATCCAATCATCATCCAATCATCATCCAATCATCATCCAATCATCATCCAATCATCATCCAATCATCATCCAATCATTTCTCAATCCCGTCATCATCCCACCCTCCTCCTCATCCCCCCCCCCCCCCCCCCCCCCCCCCCCCCCCCCCAGCAACGGGGAGCACCTTGTGGGCCTCTTCACCCGGAAGGACCTGACCCGGCCCAGCCGTATGCGGCTGATCATGGTCGACCACAACGAGCTCACCCAGGCCATCCCCGGGGCCGAGGAGATCGAGATCACCGAGATCATCGACCATCACCGCCTGTCCGTCGCGGCCCGCCGCCCCGCCGTATATGCCAGCCTTTGGGCTGGTCGACATGACCCGGGGTTGGGCTGGTCGACATGACCCGGCGTTGGGCTGGTCGACTTGACCCGGCGTTGGGCTGGTCAACTTGACCCGGGTCGACTTTGGCACGGGTTGGGCTAGTGGGCTGGGCTGGGCGACTTGACCCGGGGTTGGGGGTCGACTTCACCCGATGGATTGTCTGATCGACTTTGGCACGGTTGGAATGCCAGGAAGTCGACGATGGTTGAGTCCACTGTCTGGGTCAGGCTCCGTCGATGATCTTTCTCGGGTTCGATTCGCCGCCCTCTTGTTGTCTCGCTGTGTGGTTGAGTCGAATTTTGTTTGCGAGTCACCATCTTGTGATTCTTGTCTGCCACCGGCCCTCAGCATTGAGAACCCCTCCCTGTCCGATTGATCGCTCCATTTTGCTCCACCACACTCATCTGTACCTCTCCTGTCCTGCCTCAGGGGCAACCCGGCCACCACCCAGCCAGTGCTTTTCATCAACCGCCCCGTGGGCTCGACCTGCACCATCGTGGCGGACCTTTACCGCCAGTACGGCCTGGCGCCATCAAAGCAGATCGCGGGGGTGCTGATGGGAGGCATCGTCACGGACACGCTGAATCTCAAGGGTCCCACCACGACGGCCGTCGATGTGAATGTGCTCAGCTGGCTGGCCACCATTGCCGAGGTCCGCCACCGCGCGCCTTGTGAAGAAGACGATGTGAATGATGATGGTGAGTCATGAGGGTGATGGGTGATGATGGCTGGATGATGATGAGTGGTGGTGCTGGTGCTGGTGGTGCTGGTGCTGGTTGGATGAGGACGAGCGGTTCCCATCCTGTCTCGTGGTCTCAATCCCCCTGGTCGTCATCCCCCAGGAGGACCCCAACGCCCTTGCCGAGGTGATCTTCAACGCCGGTTCTGTCTTCGTGCTGAAGACCCCACAGGAGAGCCTCAAGTACGACTTCAAGGAGTTCCGGGGTCTGTGTTCCCCCCGGGGGTTATCGATTGAAGCTGATCTCACCGGGAGCAGAGGGCGAGTTCCGCTTCTCGGTGTCCCAAGTCGAAGAGCTTGGCTTTGCCAATTTTTGGAAGTGCCGCGATGAGCTGGTTGCAGCCCTGGAGGAGCTCCGCGCCCGGGAAAACTTCAACTTTTCCGCATTGCTGGTCACCGATATCAACACGCAAAAGGTCCGCCGGCAAGAAACCGAGGAATTTCGGCTAACACTCTTGCTCGGTTGTAGTCCCTCTTTGTCGTCCGCGCCCCACAAGAATTTCTGGAGAAGATCCATTACGCCGAGGCGGACTCTTCCGGGACCATCTTCGAGCTCCCCTTTGTATCGCGCAAACTGCAAGTTGTGCCCTACATCACTCGCCTGATCAAGTTGGATGAGTCCGAGTAAACCCCTCATACTGTCAAAAAGCTGTCGTCCTCCATCCTTCGTTAGCGCGGCTGTGTCAGCTGTTTTTAGCAGCCCATTTTGATGAGAGCGGCCCTCTTTTTCGCTCTTGTTGCCGCGACCTCTGGCCTCTATATTTTTTCCGTTGCACCAAATTGCGCACCTTGTGGCGGAAGTTCGAATGTTTTACTCAATGTGGAAGGTCGGCCGGAATTGTTCGGAATCATCGTAAGAGTTTCTCGTCAGGGGAGGAGATTCCCGGCTCTTCGCCGGTTTATTTTAGATGGGATCAAGCCGAATCCAGTAACTATTACTGGTGGAAGTGTATTTTGACCCCAACAGCAGACTCCGCATCACATTACTGCCATGTCCCTGCGCCCTCCTGCTCGCCGGCATCATTCCTCTCGGGGTCACTGCAATATAGTCTTGACAACACCACATGGATGGGGTGGCTCCAGTCTGGTTCCATGCTTCATCATCCAAAAATCGATCTTCTTCCTTCTCCAGATTTACATTCTATCGTGCAGAAGCTGTTGCGTCTTCGGCTGTTGTGACCCCTTCTTTTGCCTCACTTTTGGTCTGCGGCGCGCACTCCACAACCACAAACAATGTATCGTGGATCTTGCAGGGTGGTTCGTTGATCTCGATCGACCTGGGCCCAACATCGTTCGTGTCCAACCAGGCGAGCGTCCGCCTGTACAATACAACATTGGCTCTCGAGGACACTTTTGTGGTCACCGTCGGGTCCAATCTGACCTTTAGTACCCAGCTCCTTGCCAACCCCAACGATTATGCCGAAATCCTGATGAGCATCGATCTGTCCATGAACGGAATCGACTATGTGACGCTGCCACGCCAACTCCCATTTAAAAAACGCGATGCGTTGATGGTTGGATTTGTCTACAATTCCCTGATCACCGATTTCGGGTGGACGTATCAGGTCGGGTCACCCTCTTCACATGGGCGGTGCTCCGATCTCACATTCGTGTAATTCTCTCGTCTCGCCCATCGGATCAACAACGCAGATGAACGCGGGCCGGCTGTACCTGAACTCGGGCTTTGGCGCAGCCATCCGGACGCTCTACGTCGAGGGCGTGCGCGAGGATGATACCTCGGTGACGACCGCCATCGAGTCGCTGGTGAGTCGGGGCGCACACCTCGTTTTCACCTGCTCGTATGAGTCCGTACGAGTGTTGGGGATTTTGCAAGAAGGGAGAGAAGCCCCACCGTTCAGTCCGGGACTTACGATCTGTTGGTTGGATGTTGTTCTTGGCTTGGACGAGAGACCTCGCCCCCTGCTCGTTCCCCTGGCAGTATCGACTTGAGAACGGTGACGTCCTCAGGATGGCGATTCTGGGTGACGTCTTATCGTCGGTTTGTCTCACCACCTGCCACCACCCTCGCAGCTTCCTGCCGATGACCATCGTGGCGGCCAACAAGTACCCCCACCTCAAGTTCGTGCACATCTCGGGCGCAACCACCCTGCCCAACCTGAGCACCGTCATGGGCCGCATCGAGCAGGTCCGGCGGCAGTCTGCGGGTTTTGTGTGTCTCTTCGGGCGATCTCATCGACACATTACGCAGTGTCGACCCCCTCTCATGTTCTCTTGTTCAACCGCACAGCTCCTGACGCTCACTTTCTTCACCATCTATGGGCTGTGGGGTGGCGTCTGCACTCGCAGGGCCGTTACCTCGCGGGTGTGGTGGCAGGCGGAACCGGGGTCACCCGCGTCGGCTACGTGGCCGCCTTTCCCATCCCCGAGGTCTGCAACATTCGAAGGGGGATGTGCCTGTGGAGATGGGCTCTCTGGCTGAGGTTGTGCTTCACGAATGTTGTTTCTCATCCTCGGGTCCCTTTCCCTCGCCGGGTGCTGGCTGCCTGATCAGATGGTGCGCGGGATCAACGCCCTCACCAACTCATTGTTCCTCTCATCTCCGCCCCTTCCTCAGGTGGTGCGCGGGATCAACGCATTCACGATCGGCATCCGGGAGAAGCAGCCCAACGCGACCGTGACGGTGGTCTTCATCTACTCCTGGGCCGACACCACCAAGGAGCTCGCCGCCACAAAGTCCGCTTCCATCCATCCATCCATCCATCCATCCTCGCTCCCTCCTCCAGCCCTCCAGCGCACTCGCCGCCACCACCAAGGAGTTCGCAGCCACAAAGTCCGCTCGCCCTCCATCCAAAGGCGACATCACATCATCCTCATCATCCGATCATCATCATCATCATCCAGATCATCATCATCCGGGCATCATCCGGGCATCATCCGGGCATCATCCGGGCATCATCCGGGCATCATCCGGGCATCATCCGGGCATCATCCGGGCATCATCCGGGCATCATCCGGGCATCATCCGTCCGGGCATCATCCGGGCATCATCCCGGCATCATCCCGGCATCATCATCCCGGCATCATCATCATCCGGGCATCATCGTCGACATCAGGCATCATCATCTCCCAATCGCCGTCATCAGTCGCCATCACCACCATCATTATTTATTATCACCATCCGTCTCTCTGCCTCGGGTGGATGTGGCTGGGTGTGCAGGTACCTGCTGGACAGCGGGGCGGAGCTGATCACCCAGCACAGCGACAACCACGTGGTGCAGACCATGGCCCGCGACTACGGCCGCCTCGGGTGCGGCTACAACAGCGACATGGGCACCCTCGTGGGCGAGTCCGTCCTCACTGGGGTCCGTGCCCATGCAACCCTGGTTGGGTGGGAGTGGCGAGTGGGCAGGTGGGTTGCACATGAGATGTGGCCCGGGATTCGTCCAACCAGCCATCCGGCTGTGCCGGGGGCTCTTTCTGCGGTATGGGACACATTCTCGTGACGCCCCGGGATGTTGGCGAACGGTTCCACTCATTCGTCTGTCTCACGTTTCTCCCTCCTTTATCCACCTGGCTGCCAACACAGCCCATGTTCCAATGGGGCCCCATGTTCGAGGTCTGCCATCCCTCCTGGACCCCCCCGGGGCGTTCCTCTTTCGCCGCCCTCTCCTCACCGTCCCTTTTGTTATCCCCGTTCCAACATCGGGCACCGGGCCTTTGCAGGTCTTCGTCAAGCAGGCCCTGGAGGACGCCTGGGTGCAGCGGCGCCAGGTCTACTGGGGCTACGAGCACGACGCCGTCACCCTGGCGCCCCTCTCGGCCCGCGTCTCGTACGAAGTGGCCGCCGAGGTGGCGAAGAAGGCCGCCACCCTGAAGGCGGGCATTGACCAGATCTTCTGCGGGCCGCTGTACGACAACACGCCCAGCCACCAGCTGCTGGTGGGCCCCAACGCCTGCCTGGACGACGGCTGGTTGCTGTCCCAGGTGACCCTCATCCAGGGCGTCGTGGTCGACACCAACTTCACCATGCCCTCGAACACATGCCCCATGGGCACCTTCGTCGACCTCGGCGGGTGCAGACCCTGGTCCGCCAGCCAGTGCTGCCCCTGTGGCTCGCGCGTCAAGTCGTGTTTGTATGTGGCTGTGGCTGTGGCTGTGGCTGTGGCTGTGGCTGTGGCTGTGGCTGTGGCTGTGGCTGTGGCTGTGGCTGTGGCTGTGGCTGTGGCTGTGGCTGTGGCTGTGGCTGTGGCTGTGGCTGTGGCTGTGTCGCTGCTGGCATGCTGTGTTTGTCCATCTTTGGTCTGTCTTATGCAGTCTGTCTGTCCTGTCTCAATCGATCCGTCTGTATGTGTCGTGCGCCAAACTGCGTGTGCGGGGGGCAGATTTTGGTGTGGCTTGTCAATTTCCCTCACTCACCTTGTTTTGGGTGCTGCAATGATCCTGCTGCCACTGTTTCTGTTGTTACGGCGCGCTGTGCTGTGCTGCGGGGCAGCCCTGAGGGCACCTTCGCCCCCTCGGAGAACACCATGAACTGCATCGCCTGCCCCGTGGGGACCTACGCCCGCAGCCGGGGCCAGAGCATGTGCGACTTCTGCCCCATGGGCACCGAGAAGCCCACAACGGGCCGCGGCGAGTGCAGCCCCTGCCCCGTCCGTCCCCGCCCTCCCTGCCCCTTCCTGACCTGACCTGACCTGACCCGGCCGTGACATGATTCCTGCGCTGCTGGGAGGACTCCTGCTTTTCCTCCCGTCGTTGTGCCCGCCCCTTCACCACCACCCTTGTGTTGCGAGAACCGTTTCGTTGCTGGCTGCGGACGGGTGGGGCGTGTGGGGCGTGTGGGGCGTGTGAAGTGTATGAGCTGGGGCTGGTATGATTTTCTGTTTGGTTTTTTTTTTTTTTGACACGGGTCGGACCTCGGGTTTGATCAACCGCACTCAGACGGATGCAACTGGATGGGGGAAAAAAGGACGAGAACAGAATCGGAAAAGACCCCCTCATCATCATTTTTTCTTCTTCTCCTTTTTTGACGCACCCCATCAGCTGGGCCGGTACGCCAACGAGCCGGGCATGGAGCGGTGCCTGGCCTGCCCCCTGGGCGAGATCGCGCCCGACAACGGGTCGGTCGAGTGCACCCGGTGCCCCCTGGACCGCTACGCCAACGCCACGGGGCTCAGCGCCTGCGCGCCCTGCCCCCAAAACACGGCGGCCCTCTTCCTGGGCGCATCCAGCATCACCCAGTGCCTCTGCTCCCCCGGGTACTACCCCGTCACCGACAACGGCACCCTGTTCAACACAACCATTGGTCCGCAGTTCGCTTTTGTGTTGTTGTCGTTGTTGTTGTCCCCCCCCCCCCCCCCCCCCCCCCCCCCCCTTTGTCCAGTTCCATCCCGACCGCGAGTTGCCCCGCACTTCGTACGTGTTAGTCGGTGGGATGTCTTGTCTTAGGTTTTGCCTCATCTTTTTTCTGGCCCCCTGCCCCGCCCCACGACCAGCCCCCGGTGGCGTGCCCTGCATGGCCTGCCCGGTGGGTGGGTCGTGCCAGGGCCCCGACAACGCCACCCTGGCCTCGCTGCTGCCCGTGCCCAAGGCCCAGTGGTGGAGCGCCACCTCGTCCCCGCTGCTCTTCCTGCAGTGCCACAGCTCGGTCGCATGCCCTGGGTCCGTGCCCCGCCACACCACTCGAACAGCAGTCATCATCGTCATCAGCATCAGCATCAGCATCAGCATCAGCATCAGCGCATCCCGACTCATCATTTTCTTCCTCTCCCAGTGGCGCCGTGGGCACGTGCCCGCCCAACTACCTCGGAGAGCTGTGCAGTCGATGCATGGTTAGTCGACGCCCCCTGCCTCCACCTTCCTCCAACTCACACCCTGATCCGCACCCACAGCTGAACTTTTATGAGGACGACGAGCTGGGCTGCCAGGCCTGCACCCCGGCCAACTCGATCGTGGGCCTCGTGCTGCTGGTGTTGGTCGTGGTGGGATTCTCGGTGCTGCTGTTCTCCATCGTGGGCGGCGGCACGGAGCGGGTCTCGATGCTGGTCGGGGCCGTGACCAACTTCATGATGGTCATCGGCTGGGCCCAGAATGTCTCCATCATCACCCGCATCCCCGTCGCGTGGCCGCCCGTTGTGAGGTCCGGTCCCCCCGCCTGCTCCACCCCACAGCATCCAATCATCGTCACGGTCCACAGTCATCATCATCATCATCATCATCATCATCATCATCATCATCATCATCATCATCATCATCATCATCATCATCATCATCATCATCATCATCATCATCATCATCATCATCATCATCATCCAATCATCATCATCCAATCATCATCCAATCATCATCATCATCCAATCATCATCATCCAATCATCATCATCCAATCATCATCATCCAATCATCATCATCATCATCCAATCATCATCATCATCATCATCATCATCATCATCATCATCATCATCATCATCATCATCATCATCATCATCATCATCATCATCATCATCATCATCATCATCATCATCATCATCATCATCATCATCATCATCATCATCATCATCATCATCATCATCATCATCATCATCATCATCATCATCATCATCATCATCATCATCATCATCATCCAATCATCCAGTCATCATCATCGTCCAGTCATCATCATCGTCCAGTCATCATCCAGTCATCATCCAATCATCACGCACATGCCCCCGATTGCAGGACGATTCTCGCCTGGGTGAATTACCTCTCGATCGATCTGAACTTCGAGTGTATCTTCCCGGGGCACCCCAACGCCGGCCTTGCCACGGTCAACCTGGTCACCTTCGTCATCATCGCCACCATCTGCGGCTCGGCGGCCATCTCCCTGCTCATCGTTTGGGTCTGCACTCATCGAGATCAGCTCAATGATCCTCAGCATCACCCAATCATCCTCACCCAATCATCCTTGTCCAATCATCATCATCATCCGGATCATCATCGTCCAGGTCATCATCACTACCACTGGCAGCATCAGCAGCATCAACATCAGCATCAACATCAGCATTCATCATCGTCATCTGGCAGATCCTGGCCAAGTGTCGGGCGCGCCAGTCCACGAGCCGCGTCTACGCCATGTCAGAGGAGGCGACCAAGTCCAACGAGCCCACGGAACAGACGCCCACTGTCGCCCCGCCTCCCCGACACCACGCCCCGACGGGCCTCTGGCAGATGGAGCCGGGCCGGGCGACGGTGATGTATGTCCTGCGGAAGATGTCTTCGGCCCTCGGGACCACCATCTTCTTCATGTTCATGATCGGTCCGGTCGCAGCACCTTGGCCATCCTTTCTCGCCCCCCGTCCGCCAGACGCATCAGATCGGGAGCTTTCCCATCTGGTGTTGGATGGTTTCCTCTCCTGTGATTCTCCCGCTCGCCACATCGCATCTCACTCGCCGACTCGCTCGCTCCCCACCGCCGTTCCCATCATCGCCATCTCACGAGCCACGATGGCAAAGGAAAGAACCAGGGCCTGCTTTGCGGTCTTCTCATTCTTCCACCCGACCACTATCCACCCCGCTCCCGGATTGGGGGCGCAGTGATCACGGCCTGCTTTGCGGTCTTCTCGTGCTACAGTCAGCCCGACGGGACCTACTCCCTCACGGGCAACCCCGCCACCCGGTGCTACACCCCGGTCCGCCCCCCCCCCCCCCCCCCCCCCCCCCCCCCCCCCAGCCGAATCCCACCAGGCACCGCACCTGAATCTCTCCATTCCGAAATCAGGAAATGCCGAAAAATTCATCTGGGGTGAAACACAGCTGACCTTCATGTCTGATTCGGCCTTCTCTTCTCCGCACCCCCGCCCCGGCGCCCTTCCAGAATGGAGCCGCGGCCACCTCTCGTGGGCCATCGTGGGCATCGTCATCTACCTGGGCCTCATCCCGCTCTTCCTCCTTGCGTTCATCGTGCGGTATCTGATCCACCGCCACCAGCTGCGCGTCTACCGACGGCTGCACCAAGCCAACAGCTCCCGCCGGAACTCGCTCCCGCCCAGCCCCATCTCGACCTATTCCGCCGACCCGTCCGTCCCGACCGCCTTCGTCATCTCGGCCGCCCGCCTGCCCGCGCCCTCGACCCCCACCGAGTACCAGGAGAAGGCATCGACCCGGTCGCTGTCCACATCCTCGCTCGGCGCGTCGAACTCCCAGCAGCTGCTCGCGCCCCCGATGGATCTGCAGCAGTCTGCATCCGCCAGCTGCGTCCAGGTCATCAAGGAGGAGGATGACGAGGGAGAGTTGGAAAGCAGCGAGATGGTCATTCCGCCTGAGCGGATTCCAAGCACCGCACCGCTGGACGGGCACCCTGCTGCCCCGGATGCCGGCGCGGCGCCCACGCCCACGCCGTCCGCCTCGCCCCCCGCATCCTCCGGCGAGGTCTCTGCCACCTCGCTCCTGGTTCGCACATCCATGGTCGAGGGGCCATCGGCCTCCCGGGCCGGCCTCCGGAAAATCATTGTTGCCCCCATGGACCCGGCCACAGTCCTGAAACTGGACCCGCCCCGGCAGGACATCTTCCTGGACCTGTCCTCGGTGATCTTCCGCAAGTACAAGCCGGAGTTCTTCTACTGGGAGGTGGTGGCCCTGAGCCGGAAGGCCATCATGGGCTTCGTCATCGGCGCCCTGGGCAGCAACCCCAACCTGCAGCTCTCCATCGCCTTCCTGGCCATCTTCGTCTCGCTGCTGCTGCAGCTCAAGCTGCGCCCGTACCGGTTCAACACCAACAACGAGCACGAGATGGTCCGCCGCCCACAGGCACCGTTGTTCACATGCCAGCAGAGGGCGGAGACTGTACACGGACACGGGACACACGGGACACACGGGACACACGGACGGCAACGTCCGGGCTCCTGCTTGGGGCACTCCAACTCACGCCGCTCCTGCGTTGCGTCCGTCTCTTGTGTGTCTGTCTGTCTGTCTGTCTGTGCGTCTGTGCATGTGCCTGCAGATTCTGCTGGGGACCCTGGCGCTTGTGGTCATCCTGGGCTTCCTCTACTCGGCCCTGGGGGCGACCGAGGACGGGGCGGCCACCATGCCCTGGCCTGGCCTGTACACCTACTACACCCTACCTTCCTCGGCCTCCACCTCCCTAGCGCCTGCTCCGAGCCAGCCAGCCTCCAGTCCCAGTCCCCACCCCACCCCACCCCCACCCCTTCCCCCCCTCCCCCCTCCTCCTCCTCCTCCTCCTCCTCCTCCTCCCTCCTCCTCCTCCTCCTCCTCCTCCTCCTCCTCCTCCTCCTCCTCCTCCTCCTCCTCCTCCTCCTCCTCCTCCTCCTCCCCGCGATTTCCATACGCACGTGTGGACACGAAAACCGGCGGACAGGAATAAACTCATCCTCAGATCCACGGCCCGCACACCCGCCCTAACTCCCGGTCCCCCATGCAACTCCTTTCATCGCTGTCCCTCCCCGCCACCGTACCCACCCACCGTCCTTTCAGCCCGACGATGACCAGCGCGCGGCCCACGACGGTCTTGAGATGCTCACCAAGAACGCCCTGACCGTGCGCCACCGGCTGCACAAACAGCTGTCTGTTTTTTTTTTTTTTGACACGGGTGGGACCTCATGTCTGATCAAACGCACTCAGAAGGTGAAGAACATGAAATGATGAAATTGGAGAGGAAAAAAAGAACATGAAGGGTTTTTTTTTTTTTTTTTTGACACTGGGGACCTCATGGTCGATCAAACGCATTGAACGGAATCGGGAAAACAACCATCACACCACACGATTTTCTTTTTTATCCTCCGCCATTCTCCTCGCTCATCGGATTCATTTTCCTCATTTTTCGGATTCTGCTGTTTTTGTGCAGGTTGGACCATCGGCAGCAGGCCTCCACAACCCCGGGTCTCTCCACCTCGGGTTCGATCGCGTCGAACCTGTCCTACCACTCGCGCGGGTCATATCTGGATTAGGAGACACATCCCCATATCATCTTGCATGCGGTTCTTGCTTGAATTCCCGCAAAGTCCTGCGTATTATGGTTGATTTGACCCTTCGCACTGATTCTCTGATTCCGGCCTTGGTTTCCGCCCGTCCTTGCTCCCATATTGTTCTTCTGATCATGCAACACCTTCCCTGCTTTCCCTCTGCTTCTGCGTAAATTTTTCGTTGTCCCCTTTTTTTATGGTGCGACGTGGGGGCCTTCATCGGTTTTCTTGGCCCCCTTCTTCCCTCTATCGTTTGTCTTCTTCATCGTTCTCGTCTCTCTTCATTTTGTGGCCGCCTTTCCCGCAGTGTCCTTTTGTGGGGCTCTGGCTCTGTTCTTTGTGTTCCATCACCAGGTTGGGACCCTTTGTTTGTTTTTTTTGCGACTCGTGTTGTGCGTCTTCCTCTTTGGAGGTTGGATGTTGATGGTGGTGATGGAACCTCGAGGGAGCTGGTGTAGTCCCTTCACCTCGATTCTTCGTCGAGGTTCAAAACACAAAAACAAAAAAAACAAAAACAGGAAAAAAATGAGGAGCCTTGCTTTGCTGGAAGCTTTTCTTCTTTTTTTGGTTGTTTCTGTTGGTTTCTGTTGGTTTTCCCGTTGCCCCAACAAGGCACAATTGCATTTTTATTGTTGACCCTTCTTTCTTCCTCCCTTCTTCTTCTTCTGCTTCTGCTTCTTCTTCTTCCTTCCTTCATTCTCCTTTCCTTCCCCCTCCCTCCCTCCCTCCCTCCCTCCCCTCCATCCCTCCCCCCCCTCCCTCCCCCCTCCATGGATCATCATTTTATTTTCTCTTTCGGATGCCCCACTGTCCGCTGTCGTGCATCCCTCATGTTGTTTTGCTCAGTCCCTCTTCCACTACTGTACTCTGCATCTCACTCTCGTCGACCAACAAACAAACCGATGGTCGATTGGTGTGCTGCTCCCGTCGTGTTCTCCTCTTCTTTTCTCTCTTCGTCTCTTCAATTCTTGCAGATGACAAAACATGGGCAGAATCGTATTCCTCTCTTCTTCTTTCCTTTTCATCTCTCCATTCTTACAGATGGGATTATCGGGGGTGATGCACACAGACACGGGGGGATAGGTGATGGACACAGGGTCATCATCTCAACTGGTATGTGCGCAGGTGGGGCACGGTTCCCCGTTCCCTTCCTCCGTCTCCGTCTCCCCCGGGGCGGTGGGTGGCGACACCGTGGTTGCGGCTTCACCCCCGGTCGTTGTGACCGTTGTTGTTGCAGCTGCTGCATCTGTCGTTGTCGTCGCCGTTGCGCTGTCCTCTTCATCCTTGTCCTTCTTCTTCTCATCCACCTCCTCCTCGTCGTCCATCACAATGGGCCCTGCGTTACCCAGCAGCTGCAGCTGCTGAATGGCCTGGAAGAATGTCATCAGGCCACCACATGCCTGGAAGGCCTCTTCATTGGGGGGGCACTCCTCACGCAGATGCTCAGCGGCCGACCACAGGGCAGTCACCACCTCCTTCTGGGGGTTTCCCGCCAGGTGGGCGCGAAGAGCCTCCACAACCAGGGGTACTAGCCCCACGGACCCCATGGCATGCCGGTTGTCGACATCATCCCAGCAGATGTTCTGGATGGCGCCGCAGAGGGGGATCAGAAGACGCGGCTCGCGTTGATGTCGCCTCAGGGCATCAGCCAGCAGCGCCGGAATGCCGGCGGCCAATAAAATATTCTATCGAGTCGATGTTACCCAAGGGCGGATCAGAGTGGATGAAACAGACCTTGACAGTGGGATGCGAGGAAAGATTTTGCAAGCAATAGGCGATGATCTCCACGGCATCGACATTCTCCATGTGAACTCGGAAGGCATCGACCATCACAGTGGGAACTTCCTCTTGGGCGAGGAGAGTCTGGAGTTCTTCAGTCTCGTTGGTGCCCAGGTTGCTGAGGATGCGGGCCAGCGGAGTCACCAGAGCAGGGGTGTGAAGATAGGTCCGAAGGAGGGTACACAGCTTGGGGATGAATCCCTCAGCGGCAAAAACCTAAGGGCGATCACCCAATAGAAAAAACAACAGAACCCGCACAGACCATCCTATTGGCCAGCGGCCGGGTCGCCAACCACATGCACTGAAGCTGCGCCGAAAGAATGGCAATTTTCTCAGGCTCTGTTTCTTCTTTGGGGAGTGTTTCCTCGCCTTGATAAGACCCCAGAATCCGAGAGAGGGTCTGGATGAAGACGGGCGCGGTGAGGGGCTCGCACTCGGGGTCAGAGCGGAATTTCTCGACCAAGGCCTTCAGAGCATCCAAGTTGGTGGGCCCAGAGACGACCGCAGCGACAGGATCGCCGATGGGGGCGCTGGTCACCTCGTCTGCTTTTGCAGGACTAGCCATATTCTCCTCGGTTGGTATTGCAGCACGTCTTGATTTCGTGTGACGGTTTGTTTCGTTTCTTTGCGAGAACTTTAGCTGATTCTCGTTTTCTTTTTGTTTTGGGGCGTTTCTTCGATGGGCTCTGGTGGATTCTCCTTCGGCAGAATAACCATGTACTTCCCCCGTGTGGGCATCACGACCAATCAAGCCGCGCTGCTTTCCGAACGTTTCCAGCGTGATAATCGGTTTGCCGCAACGACCCATAATTCTTACCTCTTTTTTTTTCGTCAGGATCGCGTATAACTTTCAGAAGTTTGGGAGCGGTTCGCCTCCTCGGCAACGCCCTGCTGGCCTCTCGTTGGGTGGCTCTATTCCGACCCCCAACACTCATGCCGGACCGAACGCGGCTGGTTTGACTCGCGATTTCGTGTCCCGAGGCCGAGAGGAACTCTTCAGCCGCGGCTCCACTTGCTCAAGTTGCACCTCGTGCACTTCTTGCAGCAGTGTTTCAGGTCTCTTGCGCGGGTTGGCGTATTTTTTTCAGTCCATTTTTTTCCCCCTCTTCCGGCAGGCACCACTTGCTCCTGCTCGCATTGCCCCGATTCGGGTTCAGACTGCTCATCACCCCGCTCGCCGCGTTCCCCACGTTCTCCGCGTTCTCCCCGCTCGCCACGTCTTCCTGCCATGACTGGACAGAACCCGGATGAACCCCCAGCCCCCTCGACCCCGCTGACCCATTCCCGCGTGGCCTCTCTCGCCTCCCGGGGGCTCGTCGCCGCGGGCGGCTCTCCCCCCATCCCCCACAACAGCCCTGTCAGCCCACCTCCGATGCCGGGAACTCCGCCCCCCATGCCCCGCCCCGGTACCGCGGGCGGCGCGGCTTCTCCGGCGGCGCCTGTGGCGACCCCCCGGGTCCAGTCGGCTGCTCCCTCTCGGTGTTCAACTGCCAGCCGCGACAGCTCCCACCACCACCACCATCATCACCATCATCATTGCCATCACCATTATTCGCCCCGCCATGTCAGCCCCTCCCCGCGTCTGCGTGGAACCCCGCTGATGGAGTGAGCGCGGAGCGTGGTGTCTGTGTTGGACACAGGACACCCACCGCGTTCGCATTCCTTCTTCTTCCCCCCTCCGCCTTGTTCACTGCCGCCCGGCGCAAATGTGAGGGTTTTGCGTCTGTGGCCGTGACGAACCCATCTACACCACCACTCCACTGTACTCCTTTGTTTCGGGGGAGATTCACGCGCAGCAGCAGAACCCCCTCTCTTCCTTCCACCTTCTGAGTTTGTTTCTCGTTCTGGTCTGGCCGACCGGTTGCGCGGGAATTCTGTTGCCGTTTCCGTTTCCGTTTGTGTTTTTTCTTTTCTTTTCGTTTTTTGTTTTCTCTTGTCGCTGTTCCCTGCGTGTCTCACCCACCCCCCGCCCGTCTCCCCCGCCCCTCGACATTCTCTGACAAGTTGTTCATCTGTATTGGCACAACGCCAGCCCAGTCCACGGGGGGCGTCGCCACTCCCCCCATCCTCACCAGAACCCCGAAATATCACACGAATCCCCATGCCATGCTTTTCGGATGCGAAAACCCACGTCGCAGAAGTCATATTCCCCCCGGCATCCGTGGCCCGAAACGTGCAACCGACGAATGATTCCGCCCGGCAATCCGCTTCGAATCTATGAAATTCTGATCGACCGCTTCGCGAACCTTTCCGGAGCTGAAATTGCGGGATCTCCGGTCTATGGAAAGGAAGGCTCTTGCTATTTCGGAGGCTGCATAGCTGGTATCGAACACCATCTCGCCGGGCTTCACCGGTCGGGGTACACTCACATCTTGTTGACCCCATTTATGCTGGGAGACCTCAACGATATGACATCTTATCATGGCTATCACATTGTTGATCTTGGCCGCCTCGACCCTCGCCTCGTGGCTGGCTGGAACGGGAAAGGTTCTCCTCCATCCGACACGGAACTCGAAGGAATCTTTCAGCATTTCCTGAACACGTTGGCCCAGAACGACCTGAAATTGATCCTCGATGTGACCCCCAACCATGTCGTCCCTGCCCCATGCCCTGACGATCCGCGAGCCCCCCCGACCGGTTCTTTGTTTGTCCGTCGTCAGGTGGCGCAACCAAAAGGGGATGATCTGGTGCCCTTCCTGCACTTCGACTTTGCCCCGATTCGCAAGCTGGACCTCGGCCTGCCGGCGTGTCGGAATTACCTTGCCGATGTCTGCATTTCATCCACTTGGTTTTTTTAATTGATTTTGTCCACCATTTCATCAACCCACCAGACAATCTCCCGCTGGTCGACTCACCCCGTGGTTGACATGGTCCGGTTCGACCATGCCATTGGGGTGGAGCCGCACCATCTGGGGGCCCTCATGGCCGCCATCCGTCAGCGGACGCCCCACCCGCTGCGCTTCGTGGCCGAGGTGAACCTGGTGGGCATTCGGGAGGACGCCCTGTGGACCCTGGCGCCCACGGTGGCCGAACTGATTCGGCAGGACGGTCATCATCCCCCCGGGGCACTGATGACTATCTCCACCCGGTGCTTCGAGCAGGTGCGGGCCCTCTATCAAGCAGTCTGTTCCCTCCTCCCCCAAGGGCACTGGCCACCCAACTCACATACACAAAATTCACACACGCAAAACCCCATCCCAGCTTGGCATCGAGTACTTCTTCGATTTCAACTTCCGCGAGGCCGCCGTGCGCCACGTGGCGGCGGCCGAGCTGCACCGCCCGGTCCCCGCGGTGCCCCTGCCTCCCGCGGGCTGCATCGCATTCCTGGACAACCACGACGTAGACCGGTTTGCTATGGCCGTCGCATACCGGATGGCCTGCCTCCAGGCCGGGGTGGAGGAATTGGACTGGGAGACCCCCAAACAGCGGGACAGCATCACGGGCGTGCAGTTGTCTGGCGACCAGTATGCTCGCATCATGAAGGGTCCGCCGGCATGGCACACCTCCACTCAATCTGTGCGCTCAATCCGCCGTCATATTTCCGCACACAGTCCCACACTCAACACAGACTCATCAGTCCACACTCATCATCATCATCATCATCATCATCATCATCATCATCATCATCATCATCATCATCATCATCATCATCATCATCATCATCATCATCATCATCATCATCATCATCATCATCATCATCATCATCATCATCATCATCATCATCATCATCATCATCGTCGTCGTCCGCATCATCATCCGCATCATCATCATCATCATCATCGTCATCATCCTCATCATCATCATCCAGTCATCATCAGTCAGCACTCAAAGTGCCGTTCCACGGCCTTCGCCGCTCTCTTTCCCGCCCCGGAAATGACACTGAGCCTCCTTTTTTGGGTCAGGGTCAGGTTGATTTGGTGATGGCGGCTCCTCACAGAATCCGCCCATCCATTTGCCCAATTGTTTTCTCTCTGCTCGCACCGCAGAGGGCCTCCGTCTTCTGCAACATGCGGCCGCCCAAGGGGCCTCGGTGCTGGCCTACCAGGGGGACGAGTACCCGGACTGCCCCCACCTGCAGCAGTCGCTCCTATGGCTGGCGGCCGAGCGGACGGAGGGCTGGGGCGACCTCAGGTTCCGGCAGTGCATGCGCTGGCCGGGTGAGGAGGCCTTGAGATGGACAGCAAGGTACTGAGCGCCATGCCGTGCGCTCTCACGATGATGCCTTTTTTCATGTGTAAATTTCCAGCTGCACGCCCGCTGCGTCAGAGAGACACGCTATGTCCGGGGATTGAAACAGTTAGTTCCGATGGGGCTCTGGACCTACTGACCTGGGCCCTCTTCGGCCGGGGCAGCCGGGCGTGCCCAGCGGGTGCGTCAGCCCCCCCACCCACCCACCCACCCACCCCCTCCTCGACTTCCGGTTTGTTTTTCTTCATCCGCACGAGCGGGAGACGAGTCTTCTTAAACAGAATGAACTGAGGACAGGATATACAGGAAACAGACAATGACACAGAGAGAGAGAGAGAGAGAAAGGGAGGAATCACACAAACACACTGGAAATGAAGAGATTGACCAGTTTTTGGTAGGATGACCTGTGTCCGTCGTTGCTTTGTTTTTCTTCAACAGCACGAGCGGGAGACGAGTCTTCTTGAACAGAATGAACTGAAGAAGGGGTGATGTACAGGAAAGAGACAATGACACAAAAAATGGGGGGATCACACACAAACACACTGGAAATGAAGAGATTAGCGTGGGATGACATGCTACATTCATCCGTCGTTGCACCGTGCTCGAAGCGCGGGGGGGGGGGGGGGGGGGGGGGGATGATTTGGGGGATCTCCCAAACCCCCCTGAACGAATTCGCAAAAATCCAATAAAAACCCCAAAACACCGCGGGGGAGGAGATTCCGAGGGGCGCGCTTCGGGAACTGGAGCGCATTTCATTGAGTGCAATCCAGTCAGATCGCCCCCGGTCGCACCCTAGTGGAGCAGGTGAGGCCGTTCGGCGGCCACCTTGATGATGAGCTCGCCGAAGAGGGCGTTGGCCCAGGCGAACCACGAACGGGTCCACCTGGTGGGGTGAAGGTGGGGTGTGGAGCAAAGGGGCAGAGTGATGTCCCCCGGCCGCCTGGGAGACACACGAGCGAAGCAGCCGTGACAGAGGGAGGGAGGGGGCAAAACAGACTTGGTCTGGTCGTTCATCCAGATGGATTCATGCATGAAGAACTTCCCATCGGTGGTATCACGGAGCGTCGCAAGGCAGGCCGCGATCTGCGCCAGACAGAGACAGACACAGCGGTTTGTCCGGGAGGAAGGAAGATTATTGCGACAAAATCCACTCACGCCAGCACAGCAATGCTGGCCAGTCTTGCAGCGCCCGACAATCCGATAGCAATGTACGCGTCGGTCAGGAAGATTCCAAGGGCGAGGACCCAAATGCAAAAGTACCAAACGGGGACATTATGCCCGAGAGATGGAGGAGAGACAGGGATAGAGACGGGGTGATGGAGACGGGGGGGGGGGGGGGGGGGGGGGGGATCGAGAGGGTAGGAGAGAACATGCAGAGCGTATGAAGCACCCGACAAGCAACCTGCCAACAACAAATGGAGGGTCCTCACAGCCAAAGACCGCTGCAGCCTTTTCTCTGGCCGGTCACAACCAAGAAATTATGGGATTCAACACTCACACCGGGGGCGGCGGGCAGACCTCACGGTCATCGGTGGAGGTGAGACCCCGAAGAATGAGTGACATCGGCCAGACCCAGCCCAGGCCCACTGTGGGAACACGCCAGGCATGCGATCAGAAAAAGAGGGAGGGGCAGATGACGTGCTTCGTACACTGGTTTTGGAAAAAATCGAATGAAATTGAGCAGAGCGAACAAGCGGGCGGGTGCATTTGCGAGGGCGCAGGCGACGAGTTCGAGGAAACAACATCTCAAAGAAGACGGCCGGAGGGACGACAGGATTGTTCAGACCGACAAATCAACACACAACACCGTCTGCATCCACCCAGCACCCAGTCAGTCTCGGGTTCATGCAGCCCTAACAAGGAATGAGAAAGAACCAACGACCACACCGTGAAGACCAATGCCTCGACATTCATCGGTGACATAAAACATGAAGATAAATACACACACCAGGATCAGACCCTGCTCATGCTCGACCTTCATCGGAACCGCTGACAGAAAACACATCAACGCAAACACCGTGATCAGACCATGCGGGCCACCAATGCCCTCCATGACCGAGCCCTTGAAGTAATACGGGTTCTGGGCGCTGAGGAGGAGCGCGCGCGTCCTGTTTGGGGGCGTGGTCGGAAAAGATGCAGCGATGAGAGAGATTGGCCCGAGGGCCGATGATGATAAACGAGGGGAAGAGGAGGAAACGGAAAACAGAGAAAAAGAAGAATGAAAGGAGACGTGAAGGAGGCAGAAAGGAGACAGAGGCGGGGGCCGGCTGAGATTCCATACAAAAATCCAAAAAAAAAAAAAAAAGACTACCGCCACCAAAAGGGCCACACTGAACTTTGATTTTGCATCAAAGCCCATCATTTCAACGCCACCCATACCACCACCATGACCAAAACCGGTAGATGAGCAATAATTGATCGAGTTGGGGACGGGGAAGGGGGACCTGAGGTAGATGGGGTCTTGCGGCGAGCAGAAACCCATGTAGGGCAGCGCCAGGAGGCTGGGGACGTTGGCATCGTCCATCACAATGGCGTTGCCGAAGCTATGGCAGATGAACCGAGACACGGGAATGTGATGATGTGGATGGTACCCCCCCCGGTTGTATGAGAATTGATGGGTGTGGATGGTCCCCCGGCGTTGGTGTGGATGTGTGGATGGTACCCCGGTGCTGCTGTGGTGTGGATGTGGATAGTACCCCAGTGTCCGTGGCATGGTGAAGGTGGTCATACCCCCGGATGTGTGGATGGGACCCCGGTGCTGCTGTGGTGTGGATGTGGATGGTACCCCAGTGTCCGTGGCATGGTGAAGGTGGTCAGAACCCTGGATGCGGCCCCGGTGCTGATATTTGGATGTGGATGATGCCCCGACCCCAGTGGACGGACCCGTCAACTTCGTAGGCATATACAGTGGCCCCGTTCCGGGTGACGATGCCTTGGCTGGCGATGGCAGCCCGCAGCTGGGCAGCCATGGCGCGGAGTTGCTGCCCCGTGGCCGAGTCGCCACGCACCTGAGGGACAGCGGGCGATCACCACCCAACCATCATCACCACACAATCCCATCATCCAATCATCCAATCATCGTCCGCATCCAGTCATCATCCAGTCATCATCATCCAGTCATCATCATCATCATTATCCAATCATCATTATCCGATCATCATCATCCAATCATCATGATGGCATGGCGCTACGACAAGCGACCTTCTCGAAGATGGCAGCGACGCGCTCCAAAGAAACAGCCGCCATGGCGTTCGAAGGGATCTGAAATGAAACAACCACAGAACAGACAGACAGACAGACAGACAGACAGACAGACAGACAGACAGACAGACAGACAGAGTCAAAAAAAAAAAAAAAAAATGGAGAATGAATGGGCGTGAGTCCAACTCCTGTTCCGCGAGAGGTGTCGATGGAAGGAGGGCGGGGAGCAGGGGGCTGGGGGAGCCGGGCGGACGGAGAACTGGTAGGTGGCCGCGTCATCCGAGGGCCTGAAAGCACTCCGAATCAACCCACAGCGGGCCGCAGGGGCGCCCGTCTGTCCCTGCAGAGTATCCAGCGGGTTGCCCGTCTGGCGCGAGAACTGGTACGCAGGGGCCGCTGATGGTAAGGAAGAGGCAAGTGGTGACTGAGTGCCCAAACCCGATTTTTTTTTTTTTTGGGGGGGGGGGGGGGTCGAGGGGTGAGCACCGCAAACCGAGTGTTTCCATTGAGGATGCCTGCATGAGGGTGAACACATGGACCACAGTCTGCACGGCCTTCGCCCACCGGTCATCGAAGGGCGTCCCCAAGCCGGTGTGCTCATAAAAACTGCGGTGATCACCGGGGTATGGAAGACGCAGAGACACAGACGAGGCGCTCAGGGAAAGGAAGGCACACAATGAATCCAGCTCGTATTTGCCTTCCCAAAGGTCTTTGGTCATTTTCGGAATCCGGTCATCCGTCTTCCATGGAGACCCTTCCGAGTGGTGCGTGAATGCATTGGCGTAAGGGTCGATCAAAACGGAACGTGCCTCGCGATTGATCGCGCCAATAAACATTCTCTGCATTTTTTGGTCTTCTTGAAGGAAGGAAGCGGAAGGGAGCAGCTGGTTGGTGGCGTCGCGAAGCCACATCGCATTAATGTCGCCAGTGACCACAAAAGAATCGATGTCAGCTGTGGCCTTTGCGTCGGTAAAATGAACAGTGGTGTCGAGCGGATTAGGGAAACAGTTTGTGAAGATCAGCGCAAGGGTGGAGTCGTTCATAAGAGCGGTGATGTTAGAGATGGTGACTTCAACAACAGGGCTTGTAAAAAGACGTTTCTCAGGGACAGGGCGATTGTCTGCGACAAAGGGTGGCACAACTGCCCAGAATAACAGCGAGAAGCAGCCGCATCGTTTACCTGCCCCGTAACTAGAACCTCGTGGACATATTGGCAAGGTCCAGCAGTTTCCAGTTGGCCGCACCGCGGGATGCTCCGATGGTTGACGTCTGGGATCTCCGGGATTTGGGGCACAGTGCCCAAAGGAGAACAAAAAGATCAAGTCGGGCCCGGCACCATCGCCGCCGCTGTTGAAACATCCCCATCTCCACCCGGCAAGCACCCTGGCCGACCGAAATCGGCTTCTCCCCCTCCATCATTTCTACCGAGTCGGCGTTCACCAACCCAATTGGAAGGTGATGATGGGTTCATCACCCCCGCCCCCACGATTCCCTCCCCTCCCCTTACGGCTGTCCCCCAACGAGCTCTCTCCCCTGCCCTCAGCACGACCCCCGTTTTGTTTCCCCCAGTCTTCACTCCCTCGGTGGCACTTCCCTCGCTGCTCGAACCCAGGTCACCATCCCCCCGGCCATCCCGCCACTCGTTTCTCTCGTCTCCTCCACCCCCGGTCTTTACGACCCCGCCACGGTCGGCTCCGACACCCATCCCCGTGTCCTTCCGGGTCACCCTGCAGATCCCGCCACAGATGATGCTGCCGACATCGCCCCCGGCTGCTTCACCCCTGGCTGCATCACCTGCATCACCGCCCCTGCCTGCATTACCACCGTCTCCATCACCCCCGTCTACTTCACCCCTGCCTGCATCACCCCTGCCGATATTCCCCCCGCCTGCATCACCCCCAGCTGCATCACCCTCCATGACTCCCGCCTTGGATGGTGGACGTGACCCAGCAGATGCCCCCATGTCACCCACACCCACACCCACCTCCCCTGTGGATGGTGGACTTGACCCAGACGTGGACGACAACGAATTGGATGTTGTGACGGCAGGGAGCCCGACACCACCCACCACCCCCACCAGTCTCTCATCGACCCACCCCTGGAGCGAGGATGACATCTTGGTGGCGCTATCCCCCCTCCAGCACGCGTCTGCCTTACCCCTGGTGGTTCTTCCCCCGCCGACATCACCCCCCCTCCTCTCCGCCACGCCGCTCCACCACCCTGCGGGGGAACATAGTGGCTCCCCCCCCAAAGCACCATCCACTCCTCCGCCTGGGGCGGTGGTTTATGGTGGCTCCCCCCCCAAGGTTCTGGCCACCCCCCCATCCACCTCCTCGCCACCCCGGACCCCCGCCTACAACCCCATGTACCTTCCCAAATCGCCCTTTGGCGACGGGGACGAGCCCGACGATGATGAAGACGATGCCGACCCATCATCATCGCACCCCGCCGCCCTGCCCCCCCCGCAGCTCTCCTCACCCCTGCTGCCCTGCGTCTCACCCACCCCTGGGATTCCGACCCCCCCGCACGTGGTGGGCCTGGCTGATCTTCTGGGCCTGTCGGCCGCCCCACCAACACGATCGTCTGATGAGACCCCCGCCCCCGCACAGCAAGGGCAGCAGCACAGTTTGCCGACAGAAGGCGGAGCACAGCAACAGGAGATTCCGCTCGACTTATCACCGCCCGAGAGCCCCACGGCAGCAGCATCAGCAGCGCCCCGCCACCTGCCACTGTCACCATCATTGCCTGCGGGTGGTGACGACGCGTTCGCATTGGGGAGAAGATGGCAGGCCGGGGGACCAGCCACCCCTCCGTCATCCTCACCCCACTCCTCCGAACCCGGGGGACCATCCACAGCTGGGGTCATATCCGCATCGCCATCATCTCCCGGGGGACCATCCACTACCACTTCGGGGGTGACTTCCACACCACCAACTGTGACCACCTCAATCCCTCCCACCACCACCACCTCTTTGAACCCCCCTCCTCTTCCTTCTGCCCCGTCTTCTTCCCCTCCGACCGCCATCCCTGGTACCTCCGCCTCCTCCTCTTTCTTCCCGCTTCCATTATCCCCTCGACCCACTTCTGTTCCATCCCTTGCCGACAAGCTCAGGGCCTCCACCACCCCCATCCTCTCCGGGGTACCATCCACTCCTTCCGCCACCGGGGTCCCATCCACCACCCTCCTCTCCGGGGGACCATCCACCACCCCCAGCACAATCACCGAGGTACCATCCATCACTGGGGTACCATCCACCCCCCCGGTCATCCACACCCTTCCAGCCTTCACCCGGACCGCCATCGGGTCGCCACCACCCCCCGGGTCACCCCGCTCACCCCGCTCGCCCGTTCCGCCCCTCCTCGCACTGTCCCACTTCCAACGGGACGGCGACCCGTCTGACCTGATCGGGTCCCCCCGTGGCACCCGCGCCCCGTCATCTTCTCCTCCGGCCCCACAACAGCCAGCCGTTTCCCCTTCGTCCTCCTGTTCGTCGTCGTCGTCGACTTCACCTGCCGGTCGGCCGATATCCCCCCCATCCCCGTGCTCACCACCATCACCCGTGGTACTTGCAACACACGGCACTCCGGGGGAGGCAGTCTCAACGACCGGGGGGGAGATAGCCACCGCCTCACCCGGGACACCAACAGCACCCGGGGCGGGAGCCACATCATCCACCAGGACAGGGGGGATATCCACACCCGTGGTGTCATCATCCCCCTCCACCCCGGTAACATCCACACCCACCCCGGCCGCCCTGACCGGGGTGATATCCACCGCCTACCTAACCCCAGGCCACATCCGCTCCCCCAAACCGCCCCTGCCCCCGCGCCGCACCCACACCACCACAAGCCCAGTCGCCGCCGTCCAGACCCGCATTCTGGATCCCGGCGAACCGTGGGCATCCCGATTCGCCCTTGCCATCCCGCCATCCCCGCCGCCACTGCCGCCGCCTCCCCGGCCGACCCGACAGCAGCCCGATGAAGAGCAGGAGCGCGGACCGTGGGTCATTGGAACGGGCCGTGGGGTCCAGTCCGATGATGATGAGGAGCGGCAGCAGCCGGAGCCCGATGTGGATGCAGTTGAGGCCGGGCGGGGCGATGCGGGTGATGCCCTCGGGGAGGAGGAACCGGACGATGATGGTGGTGAGCGGGGTGGGGATGTGACCCCGGGGACAGGGGCAGCTGCAGGGGGGGAGGAGGACACCGGGACTCGGATGACGGATGAGGAATGGCTTGTCCAGGTCCGTGAAAATGATCCCCCCCCCCCCCCCCCCCCCCCCCCCACCCCACCCCACCCCACCCCCACCCCCCCCCCGTCACTGCCTCCACGTCTGATTGAATTTGATTTTTTTTTCCCTGCGCGTCGTAATTTTGTGGTTCTTGAGGGACCCTTCCTGTCCGATAAGTTCCTTTGCTGCTCCACACACACCTTCCACACACCCTGACACTCCGACTCCTCTGCCCCTCCCGCCCATGCCGCCCCCCTCTGCCTCGCACCAGCGCCAGCTGCTGGAGACGGAGCGGCGCCTGGGGCTCCATCGGCGGTTTGCCTCCGCCATGGCCGCGTCGCCCGATCGGCCTGATGAGGTCTGCATCACCCCGGTCATGTGGAAATGTGGAAATGATCTGGGCGGATCACCCCCGCTCGGATCCGCCTGATTTTTGAGACCCAACCCACTCCGCTTCGCTCATTGCTTGGCGGTTTCTTGGCGGCTGAGAGACATGCCTTGGATTCGCGAGGACGCAGGCAAAGAAACATCCGCTTTCTCTAAATCCTCCTTGTTCTTGTTCGTGTGTGGGGTCGGCAATCCCGGTGGTGGGTTCTGTAGGCCTCTGCCGCGGACGCCCTCCGATCGGTTTTCCTCTCGCTCGAGCTGCATTTCTTCGAACTGCGCAATTCGCGCCTTCCCCTGCCTCTGGTCATGCCTCTACCGCCGCCGGGGGACACGCCACACGGATCGACCGACATCCAGTGACAGGATTGCGGTGCACTCCTGGGTGTAACTTTGGGTTTTCTACTTTTGTTTTTCTTTTCCCCTGCAGCATTCTTCAAGAACCGAGAGAACATCGCCGGCGTTGGCGAGTCCAAGCCCTCCTATCCACCTGGATTGGAGAAGGAAAATCCATGAGTTGTCCAAAACCGAACTCGGCATATCATCCTTCCGTCGTGGCCGTTTTTCCCGGCACTTGTTCGGAAACTCCCTGAGGTTCTTCTCCCTCTCTCGGCTTTCTTCTTTGTTCCCCAATCAAGAAGATGGAAGAGGATTATGATGACCAGGATCCTCCTGATGATGACAATCCACCAGATATGGTGGAGGAGGCTCTCGATACCCTGGTCTCAAAACTGGATCCTTTCAATCCACCCGATTCGCGACCTCGCGGCCGGTTGGTCCTGCGCGATCTCGTCGAACTTTTTCGGCAGAAAGTTGACCCGAGCTTTCCAGCGAGGACTGACCCCGCATTTCGCGACACCGTTGGTCTGCCGGAGGAGCGCCTTCGCAACATCGAAAACTTTTTCTCCCTGTCCAGAAAAACTTCTCCCTGCCTCGGAAAAGTTTGATCCTGTCCTTTTCCTTCGCGTTGTCCATCAAAATACCCACCTGACCGATGTCACGCAGGGCATTCAGCGCCTCACCGATGGAGTTGTGGACCAAACCTCACAGCTTCGAAAACTCGTGAACGAAGACATGGACTCATTCATCGGGTGTCGGGAAACTGTCGATAAAGTGCGCAAAGTGGTCTGTCCCGACATGCCATCATCTCTTCCGACATCAATTCTTGTGTTCAGCTGGGGAACATCGCGGAGCTGCATTCGATCGAAACCGTTCGCGACGAGTACGCAAACCTGTTGGCACGCGCCGATCGTGTATATACCCCGCTGATGGTCTGCTGATCTCGGGTACGGGAGGTCTCACCACCACCACTCCGCCCCGAACAGGCCGGCCAAAAAGAGGCGCTCCGCGTCCAAAACCTGTTGATCCTCCTGCGACGGTCCGCACATCCGCCACACCACCACGGGAATAGCCACATCCACCATATCCTCGCCCCACCATGTCCGCATCCACCATCACTGCAACACAGGTTCCGATTCGTCTTCTTCCTGCCGCGGCGCATGAAGGAGGATATTGCCAACTCCGACCTGGACCGGGTTGTGCGCGGATACAAGAGCACCCTGGTCCGTGGCTATCCCCCCTAAAGCCGCCTGATCCACCGCCGGAGAAAGCCACCAACTCCGATCTATTCAACCCCAGCAGAAAAAATGGAGGAGTCCGGGAGATATCCACCTCCAGTTTTCTGACATGTCATCCTCACCCCCACCTTCACCGCCCTTGTCGCCCACGCACACACCACCCCCCGCCTGCCCGGGCAGTGGATCAAGGCCCACCTGAAGGGCCCCGTCATCGGCCGGGTGGTACAGCAGGTCGAGGAGATTGTCGCGGCCCTGCGCCGGTCCCTGCTGCAGCAGCTGGGGGATAATATCTCCTTGGACAGCGACGAGCAGCGTCGGATCCTGGACTACCTGAAGGACCTCAACTTGGTCTGGCTGGCTGGCTGATGCGCGGGATGAGACCCCACAGTTGCCATTTTGTTATACCGTTACTTCTTTCCATCTTTACGACACACACACAGACCACAACAGACCACAACAGACCACAACAGACCACAACAGACCACAACAGACCACAACAGACCAGTGCACAGTCCGCACAGTCCGCACAGTCCGCACCGCAATAGCAACAGCAACAGCAACAGTAACAGTAACAGTAACAGTAACAGCAACAGCAACAGCAACAGCAACAGCAACAGCAACAGCAACAGCAACAGCAACAACAGCAGAGCACAGACATCACAGGATGCGACGGCAGCGAGCAGCGTCGGATCCTGGGCTCCTCAACCTTGGCTGGCTGACCAGAGGAATGAGACCGTCCGATTGATCAGTCCCGTTGCTCCCACACACACACTGCCCAGGCAGCATCACAAAGTGCAGGCAGCAGCAGCAGCAACAACAGCACAGCACAGCCGGGACGCCCAGTCATCGTGTTCATCTGCCTTTATCGCGGGTGGTATGTGTGGCAATCCCCCAGGAGGAAGACGCGTCCATGTACTTTGTGCGTCGCCAGACGGAGCTCATCCGGCAAAACCTCCTCGCCTGCGTGGCCGAGTATGAGAAGGCGCTCAAGCGAGCCGAGTGGGCAAAGTCCGCGCCCCCGCGCCACGCGATGCCTCAGCCACCCCCCCCCCCCCCCCCCCCCCCTCCCAGCACAGCGCACAGCTCCACCTCCGCCGCTGCCACCACCACCACCCAGTCATCATCATCATCATCCGCCCATCATCACCAGCAATCATCATCATCATCCCCATCATCATCATCATCATCGCCATCACCATCATCATCATCCACACTCGCCACCCCACCCAACCACACCCAACCACACGCCACGCACACCACACACACCACACACACCACCACACACACATTCGTGCTGTCTCTTCTACCTCTCTGGTTTTTGTTTTCCCGTTACTTCTTTCCCTCTTTGCTCCACACGCCACCACACACCACACACACCTACCCGCACCCATGCCACCGGCCCCAAGTTCGCTCAGCTGTGCGTCATTTGAGGGACCCTTCCTGGCCGATTGATCAGCCCCTCTGCTCCACACAGATTGTCCCTTTGTTTGAGACTCACCCCCAGTTATTACACTTGTTTGGCAGATGACATGCCTTCTTTCAAAATGCATCCTCCCACCCCCCACGCCCACGCCCACCCCCAGCCGCGACCCGATTCTGCCCAACGACCGTGGGTCAATGGCCGAGACAGTCTCGGTGAGCACGCCCTACCCCCAGTCCACGCCCACCATCATCAGCAGCTCAGCACCCGGCGGCGGTGGCGGCGGCGGCCCCTCTGAGGCCGGGGCCGACCGAAGCACGACAGGCGCGACGGGAGCCGGCGGGCCGGTGAGCTCGCTCTCGGAGCAGGGTCTGACAGGCCACGGAATCAGCGGTGACACGATGACACATTGACATTGACACACGAACTCGACAACTCCTGACGGAAACACAAGGGTGACACACGTTGATACAGTTGACATTGACACATTGACACAGTTGACACAGTTTTCACGCATTCACGCATTCACGCATTCCGCATTCACACATGCACCACCACCACATGACACTGGCCACTGTCCCATTTTTTTGTGGTTTCATGTCCCATAATTTTCTGGCTCGTGGTGGGGCCTGATGAGGACCTGCTACCTTGTGGTCAAGGCTATCACTGCGAAAGTTTTTTTCGCGAGTTTTTATTCACTGTGATACAGCCCTTACAGGGCTGGCATGCTCCCTCCCTATTCCGGAGAGGGGGCGTGTTACCACTTTTTCAGCCCTCGTTCGCACTCTCGTCTGGGACCTCTCGGAGAGCTTCTTAGCTATCCAAGCTTTTAGCTTAGACCAGCTGACCACGGCGGCCCAGATCTCTCAATTTGTTCGTCTCAGTGCGCTTTGGGGCCGCCACCACCCCCATCTGTCGTCGTCATCGCTTCCCCAAGGGTAAGAAGCAGCGCAGTGCGCAATTTGCTTGGTGGCTATGAGTCGCCAGCACGTGGAATTGTCGAGGGGGGGTTCGTCTCGCCTCGACCCGTCAAGGCTCTTGGCGAGCCCGGAGACATTGGGGGGCCAGCCGGGTGTCGGACACAACCTCCTGTCCAGCACACCACACCCCTTTCTGCCGATTGAGCTGCTGGTGAAATCTTCTGCGCCGCCTGGACCAGGAGGAGGCTCGGCCGTCGCTTTCCCCAGCGGCCGGGGGGGGGTGGCCGGGGCAGCGGTCGGGGGTCGGGGGGTCGGGGCGACGGCTTGGTCGGCAGTGTCACTTGCGATCAGTATGACGTTTGAGCGTGACTCTGCTTCCCTTCGACCGACCGACCTTCTTCTTGTGTTTACTGTGGTGTGGCGGCGGGCAGACCAACTGTGTGACCGGTGCCTGACCAAGATGACCGGCATCTTCGCCAAGCGCAGTATGGCCCTGTGGAAGTTCGCCTCGTCCTTCCTCGAGGTCCGTCTGGCCAGCCACCACCCCCTGCATGCTTCCCCGCGCACCTCCCTTGGATTGACACAAAGTTCGCCTCGTCTTTCCTCGAGGGTACCTCAACCACCGGTCGATCCCCGATCTGAGTTCTGATGTCGTGCCTTGGTGGTCATCCCCGGTCGAATCCACACGTCGTCCCCTCCCCCCAACCCGTGCCCCCGCCCCCGCCCACAGGTGAATCAGGCCAAGAACCAGGAGATGCTTGCGAGCCTCTTCACGCAGGCCTCCCTGTTCTACGGGGACCGCGTCATCGCGCTGGCCGTCGATCCCATCAGGAGACTCCAAGGTCCGTCAGGAAAAAATTCTCGAGCTACGCAGGACTCGAACCTGCAGTCTCCTGATCCGTAGTCAGGTGCCTTATCCAATTTGGCCAGTAGCCCGTTGGGAGTTTTTCTGAACGGGCATGGAGCGGTCACACTCCTTCCGACACCATCACCATCACCAAACGCCATCACTCCTCATCCAATCACCATTCCATTCATTCAACCAGTCCAGTTCCCATCATCATCCAGTTATCGCCACCATCCAGTGATCGCTCTCATCCTATCTTCATTTAATATCATCCTGTCATCTGTTGTCAATCCTGTCATCCAACCACCCAATCATCATCATGATGGAATGGATGGATGGGCGTCGTGTAGGGACGGACACCGGCTGGAATGTGCACGCGGACAAGCTGACCATCTTGAAGAACGTCATCGTCCAGGTCCGCTTGACCGCCAGCCCCGCGCACATACAAGCGTTTGGGGCCCATCCCGTGCCAGAAAAAAAAACACACACACATTTTCGTTCATTGGCACATTGGCGACACACATTGGCGACACACATTGGCGACACACATTGGCGACACACATTGGCGACACACATTGGCGACACGCTTTGGCGACACACGCTTTGGCGACACACATTGGCGACACACATTGGCGACACACATTGGCGACACACCCATTCGCGACACCCATTGGCGACACACATTGGCGACACACGTATTGGCGACACACGTATTGACACACGTATTGACACACGTATTGACACACGCATTGACAACACCACCAACCCGCACGCCCCTGGGGCCACAGCTGGAAGGAGTCTGCGAAGGTCTCCAGACGCTGGAGATGCCGGACGCGCTGCTTGAGCCGCTGACCCGGTTCCGCTCGGCCCTGCTCAGCTTCGTGGTGGATGAGCTGTGCTCGCACCTCATGTACGGTCCGTCCGGCAGCCGTTTGATGTGTCCTGCCCGCCAGCCAGCCAGCTAGCCATCCATCCATCCATCCACCCACCCACCCATCCATCCATCCATCCATCCATCCATCCATCTATCTATCCATCCATCCATCCATCCATCCATCCATCCCATCCATCCATCCATCCATCCATCCATCCATCCATCCATCCATCCATCCATCCATCCATCCATCCATCCGTCCATCCCACCATCCCATCCATCCCATCCATCCCATCCATCCATCCATCCATCCCATCCATCACATCCATCCATCCATCCCATCCATCCCATCCCATCCATCCATCCCATCCATCCCATCCATCCCATCCATCCCATCCATCCCATCCATCCCATCCATCCCATCCATCTATCCATCCATCCATCCATCCATCCATCCATCCATCCATCCATCCATCCATCCCATCCATCCCATCCATTCATCCATCCCATCCATCCCATCCATCACATCCATCCATCCCATCCATCCATCCATCACATCCATCACATCCATCCCATCCATCACATCCATCCATCCATCACATCCATCCCATCCATCCATCCATCCATCCATCCATCCATCCATCCATCCATCCATCCATCCATCCATCCATCACATCCATCCACCCATCCATCCATCCATCCCATCCATCCATCCATCCATCCATCTAGCACATAGTCGAGTGTTGCGGGTTCGTCTCGCATCTCACCAAACGTTGTCGCGAAGATGATGCGAACAGCACCGACGGTGAGCGGAGTGCGGCTCTCAAACACGCGCCCCACATCGATAATCTCACTGTCGAACAACCTGCCGCGGCACGATGTCAGAGCACATGCGAGCATCACCTTGAGAAGTTGTTCGCTCACTCTGATCTCGCTCGTGCCGTGGGTGCTACATCCATCCATCCATCCATCCGATTTTCTCCTCCAACCCCACAGACGCCTCCCTGCTGCCCTCGGGCATCCCCCTGGCCATCGCCTCACGTCCAACTGCGGACAGCGGCGGCCGTTGTGGTGCGAGCAATGGACAGTACGCGCGCCTCTTCCCGCCCTCGTTTCGGCGAAAGTCCCGGCGGCTGTCGACCATTGTCAGGCCGGGCGCCGCTGGGGTGGGGGCGGCGGGACGGCCGGAGCAGTGTCTGCATGGGTGTGGTGATTGGACGGGGTGGTTCGGAGCTGGACAGATAATTTGTGGGATGTGAAGGAGCGGTGATGGGAATGATTGGGCGATGGGAGCGATGATGGTAAAAATGATGACGATGGTCGGGCGATTCTGTGATGATGATGACGATGATGATATCGATGATGATGGCGATTAGATGATGCTGGTGATGATTGGATGATGATTGGATGATGACTGGATGATGATGACTGGATGATGATGACTGGATGATGATGACTGGATGATGATGATTGATGATGATGATTGGATGATGATGATTGATGATGACTGGATGATGATGATTGGATGCCGATGATTGGATGCTGATGCTGATTGGATGAATGATTGGGTGCCGATCGGATGGGTGCTGATGACTGTGCGATTCTGGTTGGCGATTGACACGCGTCATCTCCTCCTCTTCCCCTCCAGTGGCATCGGTCTACGGGGGCGGGATGACCAGTCTGCTGCAAGCCATGGCGGCCAGCAGCGCCTTTGGAAGCGCCGTGGACGAGGAGCTGACTGCCATGATGGACGAGTGGGTCACCCGGTCCGCCCCCGCCCCGCATACCCCACGGTCATCAGCGCCCCATATTCGACGCGCCCCGCAATCGTTCTCGTCGTCATCAACAGGATTGCATCATCCAGTCATTTTCATCACCGTCACCATCCTCAATCAACCCGCATCCTCCAAGCGCATCACCGTCCTCCAACCACCATCCAATCACCACCCTCTCATCACAACCATCCAATCTCCAATCATCATTCTCATCATCCATCACCACCACCACCATCATCATCATTCTCATCATCCATCACCATCATCGTCATCATCATCACCATCATCACCATCATCATCATCATCATCATCATCATCATCATCATCATCATCATCATCATCATCATCATCATCATCATCATCATCATCATCATCATCATCATCATCATCATCATCATCCAGTCATCATCATCATCATCATCATCATCATCATCATCATCATCATCATCATCATCATCATCATCATCCCCCACTCATCATCCCCCACTCATCATCCCCCACTCATCATCCCCCACTCATCATCCCCCACTCATCATCCCCCACTCATCATCCCCCACTCATCATCCCCCACTCATCATCCCCCACTCATCATCCCCCACTCATCATCCCCCACTCATCATCCCCCACTCATCATCATCATCCAATCATCATCATCATCCAATCATCATCATCATCCAATCATCATCGTCATCCAATCATCATCGTCATCGTCATCAGGTTCGAGCGGGCCGTCAAGGAAGCCGTGGCCACCCTGAAGCGGGTCCTGACCGAGGAGCACGTCCGTCCCTCCGCCGCCACTCACCACCCGCACCCATCGCACATGCATTCACAACGGATCTGCAATCTGCCTGATCTGGAGCAACAGTTCGCATCATCACAGTCCATTCCACGCGACATTGGGCCTTCCACCCCACCCCCATGTCCTGCTTGTTCTGCCTTTCATTCCTTCCGTTTACATTCCGCACCACCAGCCCCTGGCCCCGCTCGTTCTCGCCTTCCTGCGCGAGGCCTGCCTGGCCTTCGCCGACTCGCTGCATCATCTGCTGGCAAGCTGCATCCCAAACCTGAAGCCGCCCGTCATCAAACCGAGTGCCCCGCCAATCCCACCGCCCGTGATGACCACACCCATGTCCGCTGCCTTGATCAGCATCAGCATCAGCATCAGCATCAGCATGATCCAATCATCCAGTCGTCATCATCATCATCCCCGTCGTCGTCGTCGTCGTCGTCATCATCATCATCATCATCATCATCTCATCATCACCACCACCATCCAATCATCATCACATCATCATCATCGCCATCATCATCCAGTGGTCATCATCATCATCATCATCATCATCATCATCATCATCATCATCATCATCATCATCATCATCATCATCATCATCATCATCATCATCATCATCATCATCATCATCATCATCATCAATCATCATCATCATCATCATCATCATCATCATCATCATCCAATCATCATCATCATCATCATCATCTGCTACTGCTTGGTCGCGCCTCCAACCCATCGGATCCCTAGGTCTGTCACCATCGTCTGGGAGCCCTGTTTGCCTTTTCCATCTGGGGGGACGCTTGCTGTCTCTGAGCTCGGGTTGTGTGCCCCTCCCTGTCCTCTTTCTAATGACCGTGCTCTCCGCGCCGAAACTCATTACGAGGCCTGGCCTGACCCAAAATCTTCACCCAACTCCATCATCCAACTCCATCATCGTGCGCCCACCCGATTCAGCCGTGCATCATTTGATCGACCCCGCTTGTCCGATTGATCAGTCCTTTGCTTCACACATCATCATCATCATCATCCAATCATCATCATCATCATCATCATCATCATCATCATCATCATCATCATCATCATCATCATCATCATCATCATCATCATCATCATCACCCACTCATCATCATCACCCACTCATCATCACCCAATCATCCTCACCGTCACCGTCACCGGCATCATCATGCTGATGATGCTGATGCTGATGCTGATGCTGATGTTGCTGATGATCGGATGATGGATGATGATGATTGAATGACGATGATGATTGGATGATGATGATTGGATGATGATTGATGACTGGATGATGATGATGACTGGATGATGATGACTGGGTGATGATGGTGATGACTGATGATGATGATGAATGATGGCATCAGCATCATCAGCCAATCCTGCCGCCCCGCGCTGACCACACCCATCATCATCTCTGCTGCCTTTGCCCCTGCTCACGCGCACCATGTCATCAGATGGGCCTTGTGGGGGTCCACATCGGAAGGTCAAGCCCCCAACTTCATCATCTCCTTCACACTCTCCATTTCATCGGTTTGTGTGTTAGGAAGGCCAAAGCCCCCAATTTCATCCCTTCTTCTATTCCTGTCCCGTGCTCACGGTGGTGTGTGTGTGTGTGTGTGTGTGTGTGTGTGTGTGTGTGTGTGTGTGTGTAGTGCATGCATCAGGACCTCTCATGGAGCCGGCTCATCTATGACATGCCCCCGGCCCTTGTCAAGTTCTATCTGAATGCCACCCTTGACACTGTCCCCTCCCCTCTGAACCTGACCCGATGGCGGAAAACGGTGGATGACCGTTGCGCACTGTGTGGGAAAGCGCACTGTGGGCTCTTTCACATCTTGAGCTTCTGCGGGAAAGCACTCGAACAGGGTCGATTCACGTGGCGTCACAATCACGTCTTGACCCTGGTTGCCGGTGCGATCCGGGACAAGGTGGAGAAATCCCGCACTCTGGCCCCCGTCAAGCGGGGCATCCGCTTTGTCAAGGCCGCTGCTGTTGTTGCGGCTGCCCCTGTCCCTGTCCCTGCCCCTGTCCCGGCCCCTGTCCCTGCTCCTGCTCCTGCTCCTGCTCCTGCTCCTGCTCCTGCTCCTGCTCCTGCTCCTGCTCCTGCTCCTGCTCCTGCTCCTGCTCCTGCTCCTGCTCCTGCTCCTGCTCCTGCCCTTGCTACTGCTGCTGCTATTGTTGCTGCGGCTGCTCCGGCTCGAACCCGTGCCTGTGTCCGCTTCGTGAAAGCTGCTGCTGCTGTGGCCGCAGCCAAAGCCCCTGCCCCGGTCCCTGCTCCTGCTCCTGTTCCTGCCCCAGCTGCTCCAGCTGTCCCGCCTGCTCCCGCCCTCGCGCCCATGTCCCTGTCCCCGCCCCTGCTGCCGTCCCTGCTGCCGCTGCTGCCGCCCCGAGCTTACTTGATCTGGCCCGTGACTGGGTGATGTACGTTGACCTGCCCGATTTCCCGAATGGTGTCCCCCTGGATGCTGCACTGGGGGGTGCCGGCACCCAGCAGCGCCCGGACCTGGTGCTGCGCTCGGAGACACTGAAAGATTGTGCTCCTGGAACTTACAGTCCCCTCGGAGCACAATGTGAGTGCGGCACACGAGCGTAAAACAGCCCGCTATCTGGCCCTGACCCGCGACCTGGCGGTGAAGGGGCTGGACGGTGGAGCTGGTCCCCTTCGAGGTGGGCTCCATCGGGTTCCTGACACGTTCCTATCATGCCATGACCCGGCTGCTGGGCATTGGCTCCAAAACCCTCTCCACCTCGATCTCTGACACTGTCCTGCGCTGCAGTTACTGGATCTTCCTGTCCCGGGGCGACCAAGTGTGGACCCCATGGGCGATCCATCTGTAACTCAGCTGCCTGTCCTGACCCGTGTCCCTTGTCCCCTGTCCTGTCCCGCCACGTCCCCTTGCTCGTCCCGTCCCTTGGCTTTGCTCGTCCCGTCCTGTGGTGGTGTGTGGTCGGGGGGATCCCCCAACGCTCCGATCAGTAGGCTCATTCTGGGTGCCACTACACTTTCCGGATCCACTCCCCGTCTCGTGGGGATGGACCGTTTTCTTCCTTCTTCCTGTCCCTACTTCTGCCCCCCACACTCTCCACACCCCGGCCCGTCCCGTCCCGTCCCGTCCGTCCCGTTCTTCATCGTGCCCCTCTGTGCTACGTGCGGCCTGTCCTGGTCGTGCTGCCCCTACGTCCCGTCCCTGGTGCGCCGTCCCGTCCCGACCCGTCCTGTTCGTTGCCGTCCCGTCCCGTCCGTCGTCGATGCTCGCCATCGACATTCTACTTGCGCACCCAATCGAAAAGGTCTGTGTCATATGCTCCGATTGCCCCTTGTCTTGCCTGTGTCGGGGACCCCCTTTGGCGCGACACATGCTGCTGCCGTGCGATGTGGTGAGAGCGTGAGCTGTCCATCCACACCATGTGACGGATCCCTTGTGGGTCCTGATTTCCGGTCTCGGATGTTGACGTGCTCTTCCGCCTGAGCGCTTTGCCGTTGACTGACCCTTGTTCGCTGCCGCCTGCTTGCGTATGTTGGCTTGGTGGACACTGCTTGACTATGGCGCTTCCCTCGTGGACTGTGCCTACATTTCTTGCGGTGTCTCTCTTCCCTCTTTTCAATGTGTGTGTTTGTGTGTGTGGTTAGGGAGGTTAAGCCCCCGACGCCCCCGCCTCCCGTGTCGACTCTGGACGATGCGGCGGGGGGCAGTGACGGAGCCGGTGCCGGCAGTACCGGGTTCTCCCTGGGCGGATCGCTGTCCGTCTGCCTTTTCTGCTGCCTTTTCTGCTGCCTTTTTCTGCTGCCTTTTTCTGCTGCCTTTTCTGCTGCCTTTTTCTGCTGCCTTTTTCTGCTGCCTTTTTCTGCATTTTTGCCTGCTTCTGCATCTCTTCTGCATTATCGGCATGGATTTTCCCGCGGACCTCATGCGGCCAATTTTTTTTTTTTTTTTCGCCTCCCCCCATAATTTTGGCGGCTCTCGGGGTCTGCAACTTCTCCTGCCCTGGGGCTCGTCAATGGTTTGTTCTCGGCTTCTTCGCCAATATCTTCGGCACAGGGTGATTCCCTTGGCCTCGGTTCGTCGGGGGGTGGGGGATGATGATGAAAAGAAATTTCCTGTTTCTCCTCCTTCATCGCGCTGATCCCCCTTGCCATAAGAGCCAAGCAGTCCGGACGTGAGGAAGGCCCGAACCCGAACGAGTTTGGGTCGGTTGTTCGGAGGGTCGCTGACTCATCGCCAGACCCAAAAATCACAACCAAACAAGAGCGCGACCTGTTTCCCCTTTTATGTCATGTGTTTGAGGAACCAACAGCCCTTGGCTCACGCCTCGTCACGTCACCCTTCTGACCGACCCCCGCTGCTCGTCTCTGTCCGGGGCCGCCGGACCTCATGATCACATCTCACCACCGCCGTCTCGTCCTCTTGACCACCTCCGCTGGCTCATCTCTGCACAGGGCCGCCGCCATGATCCCCCTGTCCACCTGATCCACCTCATGATCACACCACCGCCCTCTTGACCACCTCCGCTGCCTCATCTCTGCTCAGGGCCGCCCCCCCTGATCACGCCTCACCACCTCGTCCTCTGACCACTCCTGTCCACCTGATCCGCCTCATGATCACACCGCCCTCTCGACCATCCCCGCTGTCTCGTGTCTGCCCAGGGCCGCTGCACTCGGCGATTTCTCGACTCCGGCGCCGCCCGCCAAGGCAGCAGCCGCCCAGCCGCAGCCCCCGTCGCCCCAGAGCCCCTCGCCGCCACCGGCCGACTACGATCTGGTCGACCGGTCCGTCTCATCGCCCACCAACCCGTTCTATCACCGCCCTTCCCGCCTTCCCGCCTTCCCGACTACGATCTGGTCGACCGGTCCACATATCAACCCGTTGATCACCGCCTTTCCGCCCCGCCTGTTCCCGCCTCGTCCGCGATGAGGATGATGATTGGGTGATGATGATTGGGTGATGATGATTGGATGATGATTGGGTGATGATGATTGGATGATGATGATGATGATGATTGGATGATGATGATGATTGGATGATGATTGGATGATGACGATGATGACGACGACGATGATGATGATGAGGATGAGGATGATGGATGATGATGTGGATGATGATTGGATGTGGATGATGATTGGATGTGGATGATGATTGGATGTGGATGAGGATGGGTGGATGTTGATGACGATTGGGGCCCCCCATGCGGCAATTCACAGTCTCACCACGTCATAATCACCCTCCCTTACTTCCTTTTCACCGCAGGCCGCCCCAACCCGCAGCCGCGGCCAAACCGAAGGGCTTCCAGCTGCGGAAACGCATCGGGGCCCGGGATGGCGTCCAGTCAGGCGCCACCCAGGTCCGCGATGGTGTGCGGCCGTGGACTCATGCGCGTCGTGTGCGTCGTGTCGTGTGTCAGTTGTTGTTGTGCGTGACCCCATCCATTGACCATCGTGAGACCGCATTCGAGCGCCATCCCACATCTTCCATCATCAACCAGAATCAGAATCAGAATCAGAATCAGACAGAATCATCATCATCATCATCATCATCATCATCATCATCATCATCATCATCATCATCATCATCATCATCATCATCATCATCATCATCATCATAATCATAATCATAATCATAATCCAATCGTCATCAGAACGTCCAAACGTCCAAACGTCCAACCAGCACCCATCCAAATTCATCAATCATCACCTCCCCTGACCACATCGGTTTCGGTTCAATCGGCATCTAATCGGCATTTTCTCGAACATCAATCGTCCCTTCCCCTCCCTCACACAGGTCTCCGTCCAATCGGCCTCGTCGGCTGCCTGGGGTCCGCTTGACCGCTGGAAGAAGACGGCCGAGCTTGGAACGGTGGACGAGTCCCTCTTTGAGGAAGCGGTCTGGCTGGCTGGTTGGCTGGTTTGGCTGGCTGTCTGTTCTGTCTGTTCTGTCTGTTCTGTATGTCTGTCTGTTCTGTCTGTCTGTCTGCATGTCACGATGATTGTTGTGTCTGTGCATTCTGCACCTCGTCACCAATCATCATCTTCGGGCATTGGGCTGGTGGGCGGTCGGATGATGCTGTCTTCCCCTTCCCCTTTGTCAAACGCACCATCCAACACGGGCCTGATGGTTGTGCTGCTGCATCACTGCCACCGCCTTCATCATCTCGCTTCACCATCCCACCAGGACACGGGCCTGATGGTTGTGCTGCTGCACCACTGCCACCAACTGCACGCCTTCACCATCCCGGGCCTGTGCGACCTGGCCAATGACGAGTTCCCGGGGCTCGAATCTGAGGACGACTGGGCGGTCCGTACACATTGCATTCCTGTCTCTGTCTCTGTCTCTCTGTCTCTCTCATATTCCGGAAACCGAGCCACCGGGGCCCACGAGAAAGACCGAAATCACCCAAGACACAAAAAGGGAAAACAAAAGGGAGGGAGGACCTACCACCGGACACCCCTTAACGGGCGCGCACGAGAAGGTTTGCGTTCCTCTGTCTCTCTGTCTCTCTGTCTGTCTCTCTGTCTCTCTGTCTCTTTGTCTCTTTGTCTCTCTGTGTCTCTGTCTGTGCACCGAATCGTCTCCCACCTCACACTCCCCACTCCACACTCCCACCACCGATCGTCATCATCGTCTCTCTCATCGCATCGATTCTGCCCCCCGCCCCCCATGCTGTCGGTTGCCCACCCGACCCAATCATCATACTTCATTCATCCCGCCACCCCTCACCCAGGATGTGGTTGCCGCCTATGAGCATCTTGCCCACCTGGCGGCGGCCCAGTATGTGCGAGTGCGCAGCCAGCCCATCACGGCCCTCATCCGGCGGAACATGCTGCTGGGCGGCCTCGACTGGGGCGCCGAGGATGGCAGCCCGCCACAGGGTCTGCGGCTTGGGTGGATGATGACTGGGTGATTGGATGATGATGCTGTCATGAAGATGTCACGAGGATGATGATCATGATCATGATTGGATCTTGATTGGATCATGATTGGATCATGATAGATGATAGATGATGAAGATAGATGATGATGACTGGATGATGATGACTGGATGATGATGACTGGATGATGATGATGACTGGATGATGATGATGACTGGATGATGATGATGACTGGATGATGATGACTGGATGATGATGACTGGATGATGATGACTGGATGATGATGATGACTGGATGATGATGATGATGATGATGATGATGATGATCCCTCTGGCCGGCCGATCTCCGGCATGTGTGTGTTTGCAATGCAGATCTGTGGCTTGGAGACGGAGGTTTGTGGGGTTGATGAGATAATGGAGACTGATGAGACGAATGATGGATGGGGGGATGGGATGGGGCTGCTTCATCGGGTCGAACCATATCTCTCCCCTTTTTTGTTGGTCGTCATGCAGCTGTCCGCGGATACGTGCTGGATGTGCTCCTGCACATGGTCTTCGCCTTCCGTGAGGTCCGTTCTCCCCGAAGCTCCCCCCGCCTTCGGCTCCCGTCATGTTGATGATGATGATGATGATGATGATGATGATGATGATTGGATGATGATGATTGGATGATGATTGGATGATGATTGGATGATGATTGGATGATGATTGGATGATGATTGGATGATGATTGGATGATGACTGGATGATGACTGGATGATGACTGGATGAGGATGAGGATGAGGATGAGGATGAGGATGATGATGATGATGATGATGATGATGATGATGATGATGATGCTTTTTCACCTGCGCTCTCGCAAACACAATACACGAATATCTATTTTTCGTTTTAGTTAACTATTTTTTTTTCCCACGTTGCTTTTTGGCTTGTTTCGGCAGATCTCGACGGCCTCCCCGCAGAACGTCCGCCCTCTGATGGGCCGCCTGTTGGAATGCGCCGCCACGGCGTGGCTCGAGTCCGTCAAGGCCATCGAGCACTTCTCCGAGGCGGCCGTCATGCAGGTCTGTCGGGATGTTGATGATGTTGTTGTTGTTGATGACTGGATGATGTTGTTGATGACTGGATGATGGTGATGGTGATGGTGATGGTGATGGTGATGGTGATGGTGATGGTGATGGTGATGATGTTGGTGATGGTGATGATGATGATGATGATTGGATGATGATGATCGGATGATGATCGGATGATGATCGGATGATGATCGGATGATGATCGGATGATGATCGGATGATGATCGGATGATGATCGGATGATGATCGGATGATGATGATGATGATGACTGGATGGTGGCGCCGTTGGTGATGACTGGGTGGACTCACACAGACACGCTCACACACACACAACCACCATCTCTCTCGGCACCCCAACAGGTCTACCTGGAGGCCCGTTTCCTGGACTCGGCCATGTCCCAGTTCCAGACGGGCCGCTCGTCTTGCCTCTTCTCGTGCATCTATCACGCGGTGGTGCTGGCCCACTCCCAGGCGACCCCCGATGAGACCGTCGCAGCGAGTCTGGTCTCGGCCCTCGGCCTCCAGTTGCGCCAAGCCCAGTCCCACTTGCAGGCGCTGCCCTTGCCCGGTCCGTGTCTCGGACCACCCGCATCCCCCTCATCCCCCACATCACACATCCCCCGCATTCCCCGCATCCCCCCTCCGTCTCTTCTTTCTCGACTTCAACTCCGAGACCTCACCAATGTGTCTGTTGGCGCTCCTCCAGGTTTCTTGTCGCAGCGGCTCCCACAGATCGATCCCGTTCTGCAGGCGACTCTGAAGGCAACCAGGTGTCACTACGACTGCTTCGCGAGGTGAAGCATGCCCAGGGTCGCAGCCCGCTGCAGGCGGCCGCACCAAGAATGAAAACGAGAAAAGAGAGAAGGAGTGTCGAGAAGGAAAAAAAGTCGTTCTTTCGCCATTGCGGTCGAGCTGCTTTTTTGGGAGCGAAAAGAAGAAAAGAAGAAGAAGAAAGCAGAAGAAAGGAGCTATTAAGTACATCTCTCGCCGGGTCCATGCGGCACCATGCGTGTTACCAATTCTCATCGCCAAATGGAGACCTGGCGTCAGAGTTGAGAGGAGGAGAGAAGAGGGCAGACTCGACTTCCGGTGGCAAGGTGAGATTCAGCGGGTGGTTGAGAAGGTTGTCGAGATCCTGCGGGCTGATGGGATGGTGCGGGTAGGCGGGGGTGTCGAGATCCACTGGGTAGGGGGGATCCGCTGGATCGGGGAGATGCAGCAGGTTGAATTGGTCGAGTTTGTAGCCAGTGTCGGGCTTTCCCTGATCCACGGCCGAAAGGGGGGCATCCTCGCCCTTGGGGAGATGGTATTCAACGAGCACACACGAAGGTGATGCGGGGGCAGGTGCAGGGGCAGGTGCGGGGGCAGGTGCGGGGGCAGGTGCGGGGGCAGGTGCGGGGGCAGGTGCAGGGGCAGGTGCGGGGGCAGGTGCGGGGGCAGAAGCAGCAGGTGCGGGGGCAGAAGCAGCAGGTGTGGGGGCAGGTGCGCGGATACGCGCAAGGGGAGGAAGGGGAGGAAGGGAAGGAAGGGAAGGAAGGGGAGGAAGGGTGCCAGCCAGTAGATGGCTTCCCGCCAATGCTTGAACCACCGGGCGCGGTTCGTTCGAGCCTTGGGGGGAAAATGTGGAGAGGATCCCAGGAAGCGGCTTAGAGGGGCCGGAGAAGCGAACGGCCGATGTGGGGACGCAGGCCGCATCCTGGGAGAAAAACGGGGACACGATCAGCCCGAAAAATGCACCAGACCACGGGAACGACGCAGGCACAGGCGCAGGCGCAGGTACACACGCACAGACAGATACGCGCAGACACAGGGTGAGAGGGTGCAAAGGGCACGCGCAACCCGGCCGTCCGACAGACGGGAGCACCGGCGCGCGGAGCAGGGCTGCCAAGCGGAAGCGGAGTGGGCCTGGGTGGTTGGCTCACTTGGACGCCATTCCGCCGAAGCGTCGCGAGTGCGTCCCGGGCGAGCGGCTCGAGGTAGTCAGAGCGAACCGTTCCCACTAAGTACTCGGGCCCATCCGGGGTGGCCACATAGAGCAGGAAGTTCCCCTCGGAGGGGACGAGGGAGAGCCCGTAGGCCGGCTTCGGTCCAGGGATCGATTCTGCGTGGAGGGAGAAGAGAGGGGGGGGCACGCGGGGTTCCTCCATTCGGGGGCGCTTTCGGGTCGCGTCATCGCCATCGCCATCGCCATCGCCATCGCCATCGCCATCGCCATCGCCATCGCCATCGCCATCGCCATCGTCGCCGTTCTCATTCGCCTCCTCCTTTTCGTCTTCGTCTTCGCCGCCGCCGTCATCATCCTCGTCGTGATTATCATCGTCATCGTCATTTTCATCCTGCTCATCGCCCATGATGGCTGATGGCCCACAGGTTGATGCCTCTGCCCCATCGGGGCCGCGCCGGGCACGTTTGGTGCCGGGGGGGCGAGCAAGGGTCGTGGCGGTGGAAGGCTTCAGGAGACGCAGCGAATATGTAGGCAGATTTCGCAGAAAGTGCTTGTCGATTTGCCCAATTGGCTTTTTTAGTGAACACTTTTCGATGGTTTGGAGATACCAATCCGGCCTGCAGGAATAAGAAGAGTCAGAAATACGGGGGGGGGGGGGGGAACAATGATCACAGACAGTCGGCGTAGGACGTTCTTGTTATTGGCTTTTTTTGCGGCTTTTTTGATATTGGTCACTGTCTCGAACCAATTCTCAAACGGGATGGTGCGCATCGCTTCCTTACCATCCTTGTATAAGGAGGAGAACCCCTTAAAATTCTAGAAGAGAAAGGAGAGAGGGAGGAAGAGAGGTGAGAGATAAGCGCTCGCGAGCCGGTCGCCACCTGCCCGTGCCCCCCCCCCCCCCCCCCCCCCCGTGCCTTATGCATGCGGGTGGTCCTCCCCCCCCCAGCCGAACCTTTTGGTACTCCACGAACCCCGCGATTTTCTCTGGCGGTACGATCGTGGGGTGGTGAAGGGCCCAGTAGCACACATGCTCGGGGTCGATGTAGGGGTGGCCCGGCCAGAGCCCATGAGGTTGAAGGTCGTCGAAGAGGGCAAGGGTCATTGGGCGCCACTGCACCCTCTTCCTACGAACCGGAAGAAAATATAGAGGAACAGGGGCGGAGGACTGACCCTTTCGTCAGCTGGGTCATCGAAGACGAGATGATGGTACGGTGGGTCTATCGGCTGTGCTGCAAGTGTCCACGACGGCGGCGGACGGCACGGGCCGGCCCTGCGGCGGCGATTGTCCGTGCGGCGGCGCGCCGGAAATTGTCCATTGAGGGTATCGCTCCCCGTCGACTCCAAAACGCCGCGCCATCGTTGAGCAACACACCACGGCATCATCGCAATTTCTGATTGTCGCGCTGCTCGCGGCGTCGTTCTACTGCCTTGCCAGTGCCCGCACCCTTGTCGCCGAGAACGTCTGCTTCGCGGGCAAGAACCGCGGCTTCGGCGGGTTGCGGGTCCCCTACGCGATCGGCGGGATCGTCCAGCTGGTGCTGGTGGCCCGCAGCGGCGGCATCTCATGCGATACGGTCAACTACCAGCCCACCTACTGGGGCTGCCCCTGGCTGGCCGGCGGCCTCTCGGTGATGATCACCGATGCCAATGTCCGTCGTCGCCGTCGTCGTCGTCGTCGTCGTCGTCGTCGTCGTCGTCGTCGTCGGCATTTTCTCACATTTTTTTTCCCCCATCCCCTCCATCTTCGCGCTTCTCTTCGCTCGTTTGTTTCCGTTCGCTCGTCGTCGCGTGCGTTTTGTTGCCGCCGTGCCTGCCTGGCTGGCTGCCTGTGGCTGGCCTGGCTGCGCCTGGCTGCGCCCCCACAACAGGACCAGGTGATCGCCCCCCGGGCCTCGGACCCATCGGTGAGCTCCCTCTACGGGGGGGCCTGGTACTTCAAGACCGGCGCGACGGCCACCTCGCCCGAGCTGCGCTTTGACATGCCCCGCGCCACCGCGCTGAGCGCCGGCCAACAGCTGCGGATCTGGTACGGCGAGGACCTGTACGGGCTCTTCGAGGGCGACAACGGCGGCGTCACCTGCGCCGACCTGTACGCCGACACCGAGGATGGTCCGCCGCCCCCCCATGGTGGCCCTGCCCTGCCTGCCCTGTCTTGGCCCGCCCCGCCCCGCCCCACCCAGCCACCCAGCCACCCAGCCACCCAGCCACCCCCAGCCGCCCCACGCCAGATCGCCGCTCACCCAACCGCCCCACGGCTCGGCCCCCACCGCCCGCAGACGTGCCCCCGCTGGCCTGGGTGGACGCGGTCCAGCCCCAGGCGGCTCTGGCCCTCACCCCGGAGGGCCGCTTCGAGCTCTCGCTCGAGTATGGGCCGCCCCCGCCCACGGTGACCTTCGGCCTGGAGCTCGACCAGCGGCCCGACCTGACCAACCCGGCCTGCGCGGGCTTCGTCTGGTCCAGCCGGGAGACGGCCCGCTCGACCGTCCTCCAGGCCCGGGCCTTCAGCTACCCCGAGATCAGGGACTGCTTCGGCGAGACCACCACGGGCGGGTCTGTGGGCCGTGGCCGGCGGTTGTGGGGGGTCTCTGACCTTGGTTCTTCTTGTGGTCTGACCTTGGTTCTTCTTGTGTGGTTGCTGTGGTTGCTGTTGCTGCCGATTCGGTCTGTGTTGGTCGGCTGGGGGGGGGGGGGGGGGGGGGGTGGCTGGGGTGGGCTGGGGGGGGCTGGGGGTGGGCTGGGGGTGGGCCGCGCTCTGCGCCGCAGGACGCTGGTCACGGAGGGCTACCTGGTGGCGGTCATCCGGGTGGCGGGCCAGCCCCAGGCCTACTGGGCGTGGAAGACCCGGATTGTCATCGACCCGGTCAGCCAGGCCAGCTCGACCTACATGAGCCTCAACACGGGGCCCGCCATTGGGTGACCATCCCGACGCCCTCGGCCCTGCGCCTCTTCCGCGGTCTGGCGGCCTGTGGCGGCGTGTGACCCTCCGTCCGGCGCGGCCCCTGGGGGTCGCGGGGGATGGGGGTCGGGGGGGAGGGGGAGGGGGAGGGGAGGGGGAGGGGGAGGGGGGGGGGTCCGGGGTCGGGGGGGGGGGGGGCAATGGTTGCTGACGGCCCCGCCCGCCCCGCCCCGCCCGCTTGGGCCCCGCAGATGCGGCCTTCACCGAGCCCCGCCCCCTGCATGGGGATCGCATCGACCTCGGCACCACGCCCAGGGTCTGTCCGGCAGCGGCAGGGGCGCACCATCGCCGCCCCCCACGTCCACACAGACGACGCAGACCCACACGCGTGCTTCTCCATCCAGTCATCATCACCGCATCCAATCGTCCAATCATCAGCGTCGTCATCCAGTCATCATCATCCAGTCATCCAGTCATCATCATCATCCAATCATCCAATCATCCAATCATCATTATCTCTCTGTCTGTTGTGGTGCTTGCCGGCTGTCGGGCGTCGCAGCTGTATGTGCAGCACAAGCTGGTGGCGAGCGCGGTCCTGCCGGACCCCTCGGTGCTGCTGAACCTGCGCGTGCTCAAGGCGCGCCTGCTGGCCATGCCCTCGGACGGCTCGCCGGCCGATCTCTCGGTGGGCGACACAGACCCCTCGGTCCGTGAGCAGCCAGCCATGGGCACACTCATCCTCTCCTCAGCCGCCCCTCTTGCCCTCCCCCCGCGCCCAGCATCATCATCATCATCCCCGGGGTACCTCCCCCCCCCCCCCCCCCCCCCCCCCCCCCCCCCGCCCCCACGCCCCCGCCCCCACGCACCCGCCCCCACGCACCCGCCCCCACGCACCCGGCCGCAGGTTCGGCGGCTGTTTGCCGGGAGCGAGGTCGTCCAGCAGCCCCAGGCCGGGGAGGTGCGCTTCAGCGTGCCCGCGGCGGCCTGCCCGCGGTGCGTCCTGCACGTGGTCAGCCAGGCCACGCCCCGCCTCCGGGCTGCTGCTAACGAGGGCGACGAGAAGCCCTTCGAGGCCGTCACGGCCACCGAGTACATGTCCACCGACCCCGCACCCGCACCCGCACCCGCACCCGCACCCGCCCCGGCCCCGACCCCGGCCCCGACCCCGACCCCGACCCCGAGTCCGAGTCTGTGGCCGCTTGTTGGGCCCTCCTGCGTGCGCCCCAGCCTCCCTGCCTCCGATCCTCTCTTGCACTGCACTCCACTACCCGGCCTCCCTCCGCCCGCCGCCCCCCTTTCCGCGCTCGCCGCCGGGCTTCGCTTCGCTTTCTGCTGTGCTCCCGGGCTGGGCCGCCCCCCCATCCGTGCTCACCTCAGCCCGCCCCGGCCCGCCCGCCCCTTTTTCTTTGCCGCGTTCCCTCGCTCTCTCGCGCGGCGCAGGCGGGGCCGAGTCGCTGGTGCCGATGGCGGCCCTGGCGACGGCGGCCCTCGTCGCGGCCCTGCTGAGCTGATGAGGCCCGGGATTGGTGCCGCCCCCGCCGCCCCTTTGCTTTACCGGCCACCACCCGCCACCACCAGCGCCTGCAACACCCAAGCAAGCAAGGAGTGTGTGTGGTGGCATCATATCAGCATGTAACATAATCCCTCCTCCTCTTCTGGCAAAGCAAAAATAATGATGAATCCCCGAATCATTCAGCATCTGACGACCTGCTGCTGCTGCCGAGCGAACCACCACCAAGTCAGTCGCCAGCCGGTCTGGTGGGAAGAGGAGTGTGGGGGGGGGGAGGGGGGAAAGCGGAGGTTCGACCGGCGGCTGATCCGCGGCTGGCCGCAGCAGCGCTGGCTGGCGCGGGCAGGTGATGGCGGCGGCGGTGGCGGCGGTGGTGACCCGAAGAAGAAGCGCTGCGCCTCCCCCCGAAGGCTTCCGGCCACTGCTGCTTCGCGCAAGTGCCCCGAATGGGCGCGGCGGCATCGACGACGACGACGACGACGACGACGACGAAACCTCCGGGAGATTCCCGGCTGTCTGTGGTAGTTTTTTTAATATATTTTATATATATTAATTTTTATTATTTGGGCTGATCGTGTTGCTGCTGATCGATGATGACTTTAGTGCCTCGCACCACCCTGTGACGATCCGGCAGTGTGCTGCCGGGCCTGCGTCGCCGACATCGGTGGTGGCGCCTGTCCCACATGCGGCACCAAGGGCATCGCGGAATGGCAGTCCATGGCCTTGCTTTCGCCGCCGCGACCTCACACAAGCGCCTCCGCCTCCGTGGCTCCTCGTGATGACCGTGACGGCATGTTGCTGTTGCTTCCCCCGGCTGCGCGGCGCCCGGTCGATGAGCAAGCCCACGAGCCGGTCCGTCCACGCCCGCCCCCATGCCACGCCGCCCGCCCCACGCCACGCCGCCCTCCACGTTGCGCCGCCCGCCCGCCCCGACGGTTCTTCAGCGTCCCATCCGGTGGTCGGGCTCTCGCCTGTGCGGCGGTGCGGCGGTGCGGCGGTGGCGGTGGCGGTGGCGGTGGCGGTGGCGGTGGCGGTGGCGGTGGCGGTGGCGGTGGCGGTGGCGGTGGCGGTGGCGGTGGCGGTGGCAGATGGCCCCGCCCGGCTCCGCGGCGGATGCGGACTGCCCGGGCCGGTGCGCGCCGGACGGCGATGACCTAGCCGCCGCCCCCCACGAGCGGAACGGGGTGGTGGTGGCCCAGGTGGGCCTGCTCAGACAACGCCTGGCCGAGACCAGCGCCGAGCTGGTCCAGACCCGGGCCCAGTTGGCCCAGTGCCGGGCGGCCCAGGGCCGGACCCAGCACGACCTGGCCCAGGCCGAGGCCCGGCTGGCCCGCTGCCAGGCCCAGCTGGCCCAGACCCAGCAGGTCCGGTGCCCTTGTGCGCCTCCGGGCGAGGGGCCGGTGGGGTGCGATGGCGGATGGCTGGGGGTGGTGGTGGTGGCTGGACGATGGCGCGGGTGGCCTGGAAGGGAGGTTTGTCATCGTTTCTGCATCCGACCCCGCCAACCCGCCCCCAGCTGCTCGCCCCGCACGAGGCCGCAGGGGAGGATGCCCGCCCGGCCGAGAGCGGCCCTCCGCCCCGCCACCTGCACCCGGCCTGGTCTGTGCCCGCATGGCCCCGACCCGCCCCCCACCCGACCACCATCCCCGCCGACACGACCCACCCACCCCCCATCCCCGCGTCCGTCCGTGCACCCCCGGGGGAATCTGCTCCCTCCTCACGTTCCCCGCTTCCCTCACCCACCCCCACCCACCTGCAGCCCCACCGGTGGCAACGTTCGCATATCAGTACGACATGGACGACCGGGGCCTGTTCTACTACCTCGGCACCCGGGGCCGCACCCAGCCCTGGCGCAACCCAGCCGAGGCGGGCTGGGTCACCGTCAGCCGCTCGTCCGAGTGCAAGCACCCCGCCGGGAAGGCCTCCGACCTCACGGGTCGCCAGCCATGCAGCAGCTTCACCCAGGACCTGCCCGGCTCGTGGTGGCGGGTTGACCTGGGTGCGGGGCGCCGCTTCACGCCCACCCGGTACACTCTCCGCCACAGCAACGTCCCGGGCTACGTGGATTTCGGGCTGCGGTCGTGGCGGCTGGAGGGCTCGGTGGACGGCGGCGCCACCTGGCGCACCCTGGACGAGCACGCCACCGGCGATCCCCGCGGCGAGATCCCCGCCCGTGTCGATGCCGCGGCCACCTTCGCCGTGGCCCCCGAGCGGGCGTTCCCGGCCCGCCTCTTCCGGGTGCTGATGACCGGCCCCAGCCCCAGCGGGCACCACCACTTGATGCTGTCCGGCCTGGAGATGTACGGCTCGCTCGGTCAGCAGCAATAGCAATAGCAATAGCAATAGCAATAGTAATAGCAGCAGCACGCGCCCTACCTGCCCGACCTTCCGCTGCCGCGTCTTCTCTCTCCCTCCCGGCCCGGCAACCCTCCCCTCCCTCTTCCCTTGCCTCCGGTTCCCCTCCTTCCCTTAGTCTCGGATGCGACCCTCCGTCAAGACCCGCCTTGCCTGATGACCGTCGGCAGAGGTGGGGCTCGTTGCGGGGCTGGCGGGACTGGAGAGAGAGGGGGAGAGATCACCCGGAACCACCACCGCAGCGCGACCGCAGCACCAGCGCCACCACCGCCACCAGGCACCACCAGGCCAGGCACTACGAAGGGGCGAGTGCGTGTGGCGGCGGTGTGGGGTGGAAGAGTTGTGCCATTGAGCCTGCGCCCCTGCAGCTGCCGCCGCCCCTGCTGCCGCCGCCCCTGGCCGATTTGATCTGCCGGCACCCAGCAGCGCCCGGACTTGCGCGGCGCTCGGAGACATTGTGTGCTCTTAGGAGACGCCAAGCCAGTTCAGCTCCCGAAGGTCACCATCCCCCGTGAAGGAGTGCGGAGAAGGTCCCCACCATCCCCCTGCCTCCCTCGGGGGAGGACAGCCAGGAAAGGGAGGGGACACATCTCCTGTACCCCTTCAGTAGTGAGGTGGGTTCCATCGGGTTCCTGACACGTCCTATTATGGCGCCCGAAGAGGGACACCCACGAGAGGGTCCGGGCAGTACCACGAGGAGGACTATGGTGGTGGTGGTGGTGGTGGTGGTGGTGGTGGTGGTGGTGGTGGTGGTGGTGGTGGTGGTGGTGGTGGTGGTGGTGGTGGTGGTGGTGGTGGTGGTGGTGGTGGTGGTGGTGGTGGTGGTGGTGGTGGTGGTGGTGGGGGTGGTGGGGGTGGGGGTGGTGGTGGGGGTGGTGGTGGGGGTGGTGGTGGGGGTGGTGGTGGGGGTGGTGGGGGGGACTGGGCAGAGGATCCAGTGCGCAAAGTGAATGCGAAAGGGGTCTGCCTGCAACCCGTCGCCGTTGTAACAAATGCCCTGTCTGCAGGACATCGAGCAGACGAGCGCCACTGTGAGTGCCCGCAAGCTCTACTCCTGGTGTCCCTCATGCACCCACAACAAGCCGCCGCCGTGGGATTTTGACCCATGAGCCCAAGGCAAAACGGTGCGCTGCCCTGACAGAGAATCCGTGTATTTGCGACATCTCCTCCACCTCGACCTCGAAAAACTTCCAGATCGAAAAGAAAACTCGCGCTTTACAGGCAAGCGCCCAAATGGTGGATTCACGGCTTCCCATCGTTGATACGTGAGCTTTTCAAGTCCCAGCCGGCCACTAGGCGCGGATCGAGGCGGCCAAGATCGATGGGGGGCGGTGTCTCAGTCCCATGCTCAACATCGGCGGCGCCGACAAGCGGTGTGAAACGGTCGGTGAGGATATCGTAGATACGAAGAAGTGGTTGCAGATTCTTTCCGTCGGCAACCGGCTGTTGTTGGCGGTGCGGCGCCGCATGGTCGACGACGCATTGGAGCGCCGAGTCTTGGGGTGGCGGAACCACCTTGCCAGTGCAGGCGGCGCCGACAAGCGGTGTAAAACGGTCGATGATGATTTCGTAGATCCGAAGCGGTGGTGGTGGCGGCACGTCACTCATGTGTCTGTCGTTGTCGTCGTCGTCGTCGTGGAGCGCGGGGTTTTGGGTGCGACTCGCCGGGGGAGCGGTAGACTCGGTGGACAACAGCAACAGCAACAGCAACAGCAACGCGCTTGTCCGTGCCGGCCGTGCGCTGCTGCTGCGCGGACATTCGGGAGAGCAGTCGATAGGACCCGGTGTGGTGGCCTTCTTTTTTTTCTTTTTTTTGACACGGGTGGGACCTCATGTTTGATCCCTCTCCCGACGTTGCCCAGCACCTTCTGGGTCTCCTGCGCACCCTCATCACTCCCCTGGGCTTCGAGATCAGCCCCGAGAAGTGTTGGGTCATCTCCAATGCCCTCGACCCCAAAGTCCGCCTGGTCCCTGGCGGGCTTCCTCTACCCGTCCGTCGCCTGGCGGATGGGGTGACGGTTCTCGGGGTCCCCTTCGGCCCGGCGTGCAAGGTGGCCGAGGTGGTGGCCAAGAAGGCTGAGGGCGCCCTGGAGCTGGCTCGCAAGCTCGCTGAGCTGTCGTCGCAGTCGTTCATCCTGCTCCTTCGCCTCTGCGTGTTGCCCAAGCTGACCTATCTTCTTAGGACCACGGCCTGCTCTGGGCGGTCTTGGGCCGTGTCGATGCCTCCCTTCGCCTGCTCGTCAAGGAGAAGCTTGGCCTCCCGCTCCTGCCTGCGGGGCAGCCCCCCTCCTTGTTCGATGACGTGATCTCATTGCCTCCTTCGGAGGGTGGGCTGGGCCTCCCCCCTCTGTGTGACTCACAGGAGGCCATGCAGGTCGGGGGCCTCATCTCGATCTTCAACGCCGTCGAGGACCTTTCACCTCGGCTGTCGACGCTTCTTGCCGGGATCGCCAAGCTGGACGGACCCAGCTTCGTGGGGGACTCCCTCCGCACCGCTGCCAAGAGTTTCTCGATTCGTCGGGAGGCTCCGGCCAAACCTTGCGCGGCTCTGCCGCGTTTTTGTGGTGCAGATGGGAAGACCCTGCGAGGCCAGGTTCAGCACAGCCTTCTGGCGCCAAGGCTCTTGCGCGCCTCCCCGCCGGGCCGGCTCGCAACATGAGGCTCTCTTCGGTGAACCCCGCTACCACTGCCCTCCTCGCCGCCTTTCCCTCGAATCTCCTCAGGCTCTCGGATGCAGACTTCACAGCCCTGGTCATGCGCCTGGCCGGAGCCGCCTGCGCTCCCTCCATCCATGCCATCTTCTCGGGCCCCTTCGGACCTGAGAAGTGCCCCGTCTGCAAGAAGGACATCGCCCAGGGCCACGAGCGCCTCTGCAAGTGTGCTCTCAACCTCTACTACAAGCGCCACAACAACGTGCGATCCATCCTGGTGTCCCTTCTGCACACCACGCCCGGCTGCATCGTCCGGGCCGAGCAATCCTTGGACTACGGCCCCAAGCTGGCGCCGTGGGACCCGTCCCGCGCGTGCCCCAAGGCGAAGGTGCGCCGCCCCGACATCTCCTTCACCTTCGTCTCCGGAGGGGTGCACTACCTCGACCTGGTAGTGGCCGAGCCCCTGGCCGTCTCCCACTCCGCCGCCGCCGCCCGAGGGGACGTGCCGAGCCAGGCCGAGGCACAGAAGGAGACCGAGTACAAGGAATGGTGCGCGAAAACCCGGGCAAACTCTGGCCCTTCGGCATCACGGTGGTCGCTCAGCTTGGCCCCAAGGCCGAGAAGTTCTTCCACCTGGTGGGCGAGGCGCACCGCAAGGCCGAGCGGACCTTCAACCGCTCCTTCTGGCTGGCTCGCATTGCCGCCACGCTGGCCCGCTGGGGTGCGGCGCTCGAGGAGACCTGGGCCCAGGCCGCCACCGCCCACCACAAGAGCACGGGCCTGGCATGCTTCAACGTGGCTCTCGACCAGTACAAGATGGAGAGCGACCCCAACGCCAAGATGGGCTAAAACGGTGAGTGGGGTAAAATCCTTTCTTTTTGTCCCTTTTCTTGAAATGAATCCTCTTCTTTTCCTTTTGTATCGTCTCCTCTTCCCTCTCTTTCTTTCTTCCCTCACCCCTTTCATCGTTCTTCTCCGGCAATTGCCCATTGTCCCCGGGCCAACACGTTTTTCCCCCCTTTGATCAAACGCACTCAGAAGAAAAGGAGGAAATTGGATGGGGAAAAAAGAACATGAACGGAATCAGAAAAAACCCATCACACACCCAAAAACCCCACACCCACCCCCACCCCCCCTTTTTTTTTGTTGAAATAATGAAGCTCGCCCGCTGTTTAGCCGTTTGTTTTTTTTGTATGTAATTGGATGGGTGGGTGGTGAGTTAACGATAGCGCTTTTTTTTTTTTGTTTTTTTTTGACACGGGTGGGACCTCATGTTTGATCAAACGCACTCAGAAAAGAAAAGGAGGAAATATGTTGACGTCGTGCTCTCTTCCGTCTGAGCGCTTTGCCGCTGACTGGACCCTTGCGCGCTGCTGCCTGCTGCTGTGCTGTGCTGCTGCCTGCTGCTGCTGTGCTGCTGTGCTGTGCTGCTGCCTGCTGCTGCCTGCTGCTGCCTGCTGCCTGCTTGCGTCTGGTGTGGGCGGCTGCTTTGCCTCGACCATGGCGGCGCTTCCCTCTGTGGACACACAGCAACACGCCTATGTGGCGCCCCCACCCCAAGGGCCAGAGCCGGAGTGTGGAGAATGCGGGGGCGTGGTGTGTTTGTGTTTGTGTGTGCGTGGGGTGTGTGTGTGCGGTGTGTGGTGGTGTGGGGGTGTGTGTGTGGGGTGAGTGTGGGCCCGACGCCAGTCAGTCAGTCAGTCAGTCAGTCTCGTGCCAGCGCTGCTGCGGCCAGCCGCGGATCAGCCGGTCGAACCTCCGCTTTTCTGCTTTTTTCTCCCCGCACTCCTCTTCCCACCAGACCGGCTGGCGACTGACTTGGTGGTGGTTCGCTCGGCAGCAGCAGCAGGTCGTCAGATGCTGAATGATTCGGGGATTCATCATTATTTTGCTTTGCCAGAAGAGGGAGGAGGGATTATGTTACATGCTGATATGATGCCACCACACACTCCTTGCTTGCTTGGGTGTTGCAGGCGCTGGTGGTGGCGGGTGGTGGCCGGTAAAGCAAAGGGGCGGCGGGGGCGGCACCAATCCCGGGCCTCATCAGCTCAGCAGGGCCGCGACGAGGGCCGCCGTCGCCAGGGCCGCCATCGGCACCAGCGACTCGGCCCCGCCTGCGCCGCGCGAGAGCGAGGGAACGCGGCAAAGAAAAGGGGCGGGCGGGCCGGGGCGGGCTGAGGTGAGCACGGATGGGGGCGGCCCAGCCCGGGAGCACAGCAGAAAGCGAAGCGAAGCCCGGCGGCGAGCGCGGAAAGGGGGCGGCGGGCGGAGGGAGGCCGGGTAGTGGAGTGCAGTGCAAGAGAGGATCGGAGGCAGGAGGCTGGGGCGCACGCAGGAGGGCCCAACAAGCGGCCACAGACTCGGACTCGGGGTCGGGGTCGGGGTCGGGGCCGGGGTCGGGGCCGGGGCGGGTGCGGGTGCGGGTGCGGGTGCGGGTGCGGGTGCGGGGTCGGTGGACATGTACTCGGTGGCCGTGACGGCCTCGAAGGGCTTCTCGTCGCCCTCGTTAGCAGCAGCCCAGGCGGGGCGTGGCCTGGCTGACCACGTGCAGGACGCACCGCGGGCAGGCCGCCGCAGGCACATGAAGCACCTCCCCGGCCTGGGGCTGCTGGACGACCTCGCTCCCGGCAAACAGCCGCCGAACCTGCGGCCGGGTGCGTGGGGGCGGGTGCGTGGGGGCGGGTGCGTGGGGGCGGGTGCGTGGGGGCGGGTGCGTGGGGGCGGGTGCGTGGGGGCGGGGCGGGGAGGTACCCCGGGGATGATGATGATGATGCTGGGCGCGGGGGCAAGAGGGGCGGCTGAGGAGAGGATGAGTGTGCCCATGGCTGGCTGCTCACGGACCGAGGGTCTGTGTCGCCCACCGAGAGATCGGCCGGCGAGCCGTCCGAGGGCATGGCCAGCAGGCGCGCCTTGAGCACGCGCAGGTTCAGCAGCACCGAGGGTCCGGCAGGACCGCGCTCGCCACCAGCTTGTGCTGCACATACAGCTGCGACGCCCGACAGCCGGCAAGCACCACAACAGACAGAGATAATGATGATTGGATGATTGGATGATTGGATGATGATGATGACTGGATGACTGGATGATGATGACTGGATGACGACGCTGATGATTGGACGATTGGATGCGGTGATGATGACTGGATGGAGAAGCACGCGTGTGGGTCTGCGTCGTCTGTGTGGACGTGGGGGCGGCGATGGTGCGCCCTGCCGCTGCCGGACAGACCCTGGGCGTGGTGCCGAGGTCGATGCGATCCCCATGCAGGGGCGGGGCTCGGTGAAGGCCGCATCTGCGGGGCCCAAGCGGGCGGGGCGGGGCGGGGCGGGGCCGTCAGCAACCATTGCCCCCGACCCCGGACCCCCCCCTCCCCCTCCCCCTCCCCTCCCCCTCCCCCCCGACCCCCATCCCCCGCGACCCCCCAGGGGCCGCGCCGGACGGAGGGTCACACGCCGCCACAGGCCGCCAGACCGCGGAAGAGGCGCAGGGCCGAGGCGTCGGGATGGTCACCCCAATGGCGGGCCCCGTGTTGAGGCTCATGTAGGTCGAGCTGGCCTGGCTGACCGGGTCGATGACAATCCGGGTCTTCCACGCCCAGTAGGCCTGGGGCTGGCCCGCCACCCGGATGACCGCCACCAGGTAGCCCTCCGTGACCAGCGTCCTGCGGCGCAGGCGCGGCCCACCCAGCCCACCCCCAGCCCCAGCCCACCCACCCCCAGCCGACCAACACAGACCGAATCGGCAGCAACAGCAACCACAGCAACCACACAAGAAGAACCAAGGTCAGACCACAAGAAGAACCAAGGTCAGAGACCCCCCACAACCGCCGGCCACGGCCCACAGACCCGCCCGTGGTGGTCTCGCCGAAGCAGTCCCTGATCTCGGGGTAGCTGAAGGCCCGGGCCTGGAGGACGGTCGAGCGGGCCGTCTCCCGGCTGGACCAGACGAAGCCCGCGCAGGCCGGGTTGGTCAGGTCGGGCCGCTGGTCGAGCTCCAGGCCGAAGGTCACCGTGGGCGGGGCGGCCCATACTCGAGCGAGAGCTCGAAGCGGCCCTCCGGGGTGAGAGCCAGGGCCGCCTGGGGCTGGACCGCGTCCACCCAGGCCAGCGGGGGCACGTCTGCGGGCGGTGGGGGTGGGGGCCGAGTCGTGGGGCGGTTGGGTGAGCGGCGACCTGGCGGCGTGGGGCGGCGTGGGGTGGCTGGGTGGCTGGGCTGGGCGGGGCTGGGCTGGGCAGGGCTGGGCTGGGCTGGGCTGGGCTGGGCTGGGCTGGGCTGGGCTGGGCTGGGCTGGGCTGGGCTGGGCTGGGCTGGGCTGGGCTGGGCTGGGCTGGGCTGGGCTGGGCGGGGCTGGGCGGGGCTGGGCGGGGCTGGGCGGGGCGGGGCGGGGCGGGGCGGGGCGGGGCGGGCCAAGACAGGCAAGACAGGGCAGGCAGGGCAGGGGCCACCATGGGGGGGGGGGGGGGGGGGGGGGGGGGGGGGGGGGGGGCGGACCATCCTCGGTGTCGGCGTACAGGTCGGCGCAGGTGACGCCGCCGTTGTCGCCCTCGAAGAGCCCGTACAGGTCCTCGCCGTACCAGAGCCGCAGCTGTTGGCCGGCGCTCAGCGCGGTGGCGCGGGGCATGTCAAAGCGCAGCTCGGGCGAGGTGGCCGTCGCGCCGGTCTTGAAGTACCAGGCCCCCCCGTGAGGGGAGCTCACCGATGGGTCCGAGGCCCGGGGGGCGATCACCTGGTCCTGTTGTGGGGGCAGCCAGGCGCAGCCAGGCAGGCAGGCACGGCGGCAACAAAACGCACGCGACGAGCGGAAACAAACGAGCGAAGAAGAAAAAAGAAGAGAGCACGCGAAGATGGAGGGATGGGGAAAAAGGTGAAAATGACGACGACGACGGCGACGACGGACATTGGCATCGGTGATCATCACCGAGAGGCCGCCGGCCAGCCAGGGGCAGCCCCAGTAGGTGGGCTGGTAGTTGGCCGTGTCGCATGAGATGCCGCCGCTGCGAGCCACCAGCACCAGCTGGACGATCCCGCCGATCGCGTAGGGGACCCGCAACCCGCCGAAGCCGCGGTTCTTGCCCGCGAAGCAGACGTTCTCGGCGACAAGGGTGCGGGCACTGGCAAGGCAGTAGAACGACGCCGCGAGCAGCGCGACAATCAGAAATTGCGATGATGCCGTGGTGTGTTGCTCAACGATGGCGCGGCGTTTTGGAGTCGACGGGGAGCGATACTCTCAATGGACAATTTCCGGCGCGCCGCCGCACGGACAATCGCCGCCGCAGGGCCGGCCCGTGCCGTCGTGGACACTCGCAGCACAGCCGATAGACCCACCGTACCATCATCTCGTCTTCGATCGTCCTGCAGCAAAGCAGATCCGGCGGAGGTGTCACACCGGATATGAACAGTAGACCCAACAAGCTGCCAAATGAACCGGGCATGGCTATTCGGGAAGGGCTCGATGAGGGTGCTTTCGCATGGAGCCCTCCATCCAGTCAACTCCTTCGGCTTTCCGAAAGTCGACGGCCCGTCTAAACAGCGCACAGTTTATTTTCAATGACGTCAGTACTTGTCTCGACGATTTTTGGGGCCACCATTCCCCGGAAGATGTGATTTCGTTGGCCCTGTCTCCCAGTTTATGCATCGAGAGACCATTTGCACCGGGACTTGCTGCTGCATATTTTAGCATCTGCAACGTTGTCAGAGATCTCTTCAGTCTCACAAATATCCTGCCCACATCGCGCATTCAAGGTCGGTAACCAGGGACCGAACTGTTGGTCCAGACCATCGGAACCAATAGGGACCGACTTTATGCCGTTTAGTAAAACTTTTCTGGCGAATTTGACACTTTTGAACTTTTGGGGAACATGTGCATCGAATAGGAAAGCGCACTGACTCCGCTGTGGTTCCGCAAAAGTGAAAAGGAGGAGAAGGCCATAGAAAACAACAAGCAAGGAGAAGGGGTTGATCAAATCATGGGAATGATGCGATCGGGGAGAAAAACGACAGTGACGGCAGCAACCAGGAGCGCGGACGGAGGTGGGGAGCCAGGGCTGCCGAAGAGGCTTGTCCGGAGGAGGTGGGCAATGAGGAGGATGACGAGGACTCCCAAGGCCGAGGAGGAGGCCGACTGGATCGACACCCTCGAGGGGCTGGCGCATGGGGACGGGGACCTGGGGCCGACCCAGTGGAGGACGAAAATGCCGACAAGGGCGCGCTCGGGCGCTGCCGGCGAGGAAACAGCCGAATGAGATGCCCGAGGCAGTCGAGAAATTGTCTTTCGATGGTTGAACTCCAATCTGCGAATCAAAACGCCCACAAGCGCGCAAATGAGCCCATGGCGGGGTGAATCCACGCAGAACAGCATCGGTCAAAAAGGGCACGGTGCTCGATTCCTGGACAGAGTGAGCTCGGGGCATCGGTCACCCAGAGAAAAATGAAAACGGAAATCCTTGTAAAGAGCCAATTTTCGGGCATCAAGTCAGTCGACCCTCTCCGTCCAGACGGACCTGCCCCATATGCTGGCCTGCTCGAACCACTGCCCGCCGGGCCAGCTTCGTGTGGGTTGGTGGGCCCGCCAGGACTTGCGTCCAACAGAACAACGACCGAACACGAACGAGCGAGCCAATGAAGGGACCTACGGGGAGGAAGGCAAGGCAGGGTCCAGACCGGAAATCAACCGGTCACGCGGTGAGATCAAAAAAGGGCACCGTAGAGGGTCGTGTCAATGGTTCAGGGCTTCCTCTACTTGGAGGAGGAGAGAGCGAGTCAAATCTGACCTGTAAAAGCCGAGCAAAAGCGCGGGGACGGCCGCTCCATGGCGGGCAGTGGTGAGAACGGCCAGGCAGGCAGGCAGACCTCGTTCGTCATGTGCGCTGTGGCTGCTTGGAAATGGTCGTCATCTGAGTCGAAACCAGTGGGCAGGTCGCGGCTGAGGCCAATGAAAGAGCAACCCGACACACCAGACGAAGGCCCCTTCGGGGAAGGTGAGTTGGCCTCGGGTGGGTCGAAAACAACCTTCAAGTGGTCAGCTGCTCCCGATAATATGGGGTTTCAAAAAGACACGGGTGGTTCCCTATCCAACTCAAACGACGATAATCGGCGCACAAGTGGTGACCGGGAAAAAGGTCATCATGTCATGCGATATAGCGTTCAACCACCAACGCGCAGGATAGGGAACGACCCCAACAACCCATAATACAAGGTGCACATTGACGTGCGGTCCCTTGGGGGCTGAACAAAGTAACCCTCCGGCCAACAACAGTGTGGGAAAATCTGCCGGACAGGCGCGGGTCGAATTATTTCGTGACACCAGAAACAGGGTACTGTTTACTGCAGTACGATGCCTTCAGTTTCTCGTGTTAGTGCAGCCTCGTGGGAACTGAAAATGCCGCTTTCTTTCTTTCTTTCTCGTGTTAGTGCAGCCTCGTGGGAGGCTAACTGAAAATTCCAAGAGGAGAATCTCAAAAGGTTTTTATCCCCATCCCTCGCTCACCCATTCCACCCACCCATCAACTCCAGGGCATCTCCGGAGTGTGATCACACACAACACGGTCGGGGGTCCAGCTGAGCCAAGGTCCCGGCCAACGTCATCCCGCAAGGTCGGTGTATGCCGCCCCAACCAACCTAGGCGTCACGGGAGCGAGACAAAAGGAGAAGGGAACTGGGAAAAGAGCGACGACCTCAGACCTCTCCCCCCTCCCTGCAGGTTTCGTGGACGAGCCCACCCGGCAAGCCTGAGGCCGGCGTCGTCCACCCGCAAGGGAGAGGGGTTCAGTAGTCCATTGTGATGTAGTGGAGGCCTCGTTGTGGTGGCCGCTCGTCTGCTGGATGGGCACAGCAGGCAGCCGCCTTCGGCTCGGCCATGAAGTTGCCTGACGCCGCGGCGGCTCGCGGCTCGGCCCCCTTCTCTCGGAGCAGCTGGAGGCGAAGCGCGTGGACCTGGGCCAGGAAATCCCCCGCGATCCTGTTGACGGCCTCCTTGTCGTGTGTCGTCGTGTGTCGTCGTCGTCGTCGGGCTGACCTGTCTTCAGGACCATCAGTGCCAGGGAGAGGTCAATGGGGATCAAAAATCAACGCCAAGGTACACAACAACCATGATAACGGCGGCCCCGAACAACCACACGAGAACGGCGGTCACGGCGGGCGGCGATTCTCTGCAGCGCCACCGGTCCTTCTTCAGCCGCCGGTGGGGGACAGTATGTCATGTCGGCGGGCGGCAGATGACCCGCCTCATCATCGCTGCTCTCGCAATATTTGGTCACATCATCTTGCTTTTGGTTGACACGGGGGGACCCCATCGTCCCCGGGCCAACACGTTTTTCCCCATGCACTCAGAAAGGAGGATGAAACTGGATGGGGAAAAATTTTGCTTTTTCTTTTTTGTTTTTGTGCCTGTTTTTGTGCCTGTTTTTGTAGTGGGCGGGCATTCCCTGCTGGCGAAAACAGGAGATATGGTGGTAATTAGTTGATTCAGTGTCGGTTGTATTGGTGTGGTGAAGCCGGAGTAACAGGTGTGCCAGGTGTTACAGGTCTTATAGGCTCGACAGGTGGAATCGGTTCAACAGGTGGACTCGGTCTCTCATCTGCCCCGGCTCCGGCCCCGGCGGGGAGCGCGCGTCGGACTTCCTCGAGGAAGTGCGGGACCTCGGCCCCACGCTACGTCTGCGCCATCCTCGGCTGCCCCCCACACACACACACACACACCCACACACACCCACACACACCCACACACACCCACACACACACCCACACACACCCCCCCCCAGGCGCTGACTGACTGCCGAGGATAAGGACCCGCTGAGGCCCCGCCAGACACGCGACAGGGAGCGACCAGGGAGCGACAATGGAGCACGGGTCAGGTCAGGTCAGGTCAGGCCAGGCCAGGCCAGGTCACCACACGACGACACGTCCCGCTTCGTCCGCGACCCGGATCTTTTTATACGCCCAGATGGGCGTGTACGTGCGCAAACCCACACACAAACAACCAAAGAAAATTCGGTCCCCTCTGCCCTCTGGACCTGCCGCCAGGCCTACCAGCTACCAGCAGGCCCTGTCCTGGAGGCCCGCCAGGCGGCAGCTTGGCCCCCCTCATCGCGGCCCCCCCGTGTCGTCGGCCGTCGGCGCGCCACCACCACTCGCACTCGCCGCCGTGGAGGAGGAGAAGTCCAAGGCAGGAACCCCGCACCGGCACATGAACTGCCGGAAATCGAGGTCGCCCCAGCCCCCCGTCCGTTCGGCCGCCAGCCAGAGGCGCGACTGGCGCAGGTGGGGGCAGCCGGGGTACTCGTCCCCCTGGTAGGCCAGCACCGAGGCCCCTTGGGCGGCCGCCTCTTTCAGCAGGCCCAGGCCCGCTGGCCAGCAGCGAGCAGAAAAAGAACAAAGAGAAGGACCAAAGAGAGCCGTGAGCCAGCCGATCAGAGGGGGTGCAGGGGGTGCAGGGGTGCAGGGGGACTACTGTGCTGTGCGTGTGTGCAGGGGGGGTGAGGCGACGGACCCAGGGCGATCTCCTGGTACTCGGCGGGGCTCAGCTGCACGCCCTGGATGATCTCCCGCTGCGCGGGGACCTCCCAGTCCAGCTCGTCCACCCCCTCCAGCAGGCAGGCCATCCGGTATGCGACGGCCATGGCGAACCGGTCCACGTCGTGGTTGTCCAGAAAGGCGATGCGGCCCGCGGAAGGCCGGGGCATCGGCCCGGGCTCCGGCAGGCCGGTGCCGCGGCAGGCCAACTCGGCCGGGTGGCGGCGCCTCAGCTGGTCCACCGCCACGCGACGCACCGCGGCCTCGCGGTAGTTGAAGTCGAAGAAGTACTCGGTGCCAAGCTGGACGACCGCGGCGTCCGTGCGGCCGGTGGTTGGTGGTGGCGGGAGGGTGGGTGATGAGCAAAACAGCAAAGAAGATCCGGCCGTGGGGCACACATGGGGGGGCACACGGGGGGGGGGGGGCACACGGGGGGGCACACCACACCACGGGGGGGCACAGCACGGGGGGGCACACCACGGGGGGCAGACCGCCTGATAGAGGGCCCGCACCTGCTCGAAGCACCGGGGCGAGATGGCCAACAGGTCGTCGGGGCGGTGATGCCCGCCCCGCACCCGCCCCGCACCCACCCGTCGCCGCCCCCCGGGTGGTGTCGAGATCCGCCCGGATGAGGGCGGCCACCGAGGCGCCAGGGTCCACAGGGCGTCGTGCTGGATGCCCACCAGGTTCACCTCGGCCACGAAGCGCAGCGTGGGCCGGTCGGTCTGCCTCCGGATGCCGGCCATCAGGTCGCCCAGGTGGCACGGCTCCACCCCGATGGCGTGGTCGAGCCGGATGGCATCCACGGCCGGATGGGCCGCCCACAGGGAGATGCACTATCGGAGGGGGTGGGGGGTGGGTGGTGGTGGGGGTGGTGGGGGTGGTGAGGGGTTGGTGAGGGGTTGGTGGGGGGGGGGGGGGGGGGGGGTGGCGGGTCTTTGAAGCGCGCCCGAGTCCGGTGGGGCAGCAGACCTGGATCAGGTATGCCCGACAGTCGGCCCGGCTCAGGTCCAGCTTGCGGAGGGGCGCACATCCATAGTGCAGGAATGACACCCCGTCCGCTTGCGGGGTGGAGGGCTCGGCCAGGTGGCGCCGCACAAAGAATTCGCCCGTCTGGGGGGCTGCGGCGGGGGCTGCGGCGGGGGCTGCGGCGGGGGCTGCGGCGGGGGCTGCGGCGGGGGCGAGTGGATCATCATCGGTTGCCGTCAGGTCGCCGTCGTCGCCGGGAGGAGCAGGAGCAGGAGCAGGAGCAGGAGCAGGAGCAGGAGCAGGAGCAGGAGCAGGAGCAGGAGCAGGAGGGATCAGGTGGTTGGGGGTGACGTCGAGGATCAGGTGCAAGCGGTGTCGGGTCAGCCGATCCAGGAAGCGCCCAAAGATCCCTTCCAGAGTCGCGTCGTCGGGACGTAGGCCATTCCCGTCCCAGCCGGCCACCAGACGCGGATCGAGGCGGCCAAGATCGACGATGTGATAGCCGTGGTAGGACTGCCAATCGCCGAGGTCGCCCAGCATAAAGGGCGTCAAGAGGACGTGGGTGAACCCCAAACGGTGGAGGTGGGCCAGGTGGCCGTCCGAGATGCCCGCGATGCAGCCCCCGTAGTAGAACGATCCAGCCGCTCCGTAGACGGCCGGGGGAGGCGGAGCCACCTCGTCAGCATGGGCGGCGTCGGCCAGCCTTGCGAAGCGGTCGATGAGGATTTCGTAGATCCGAAGCGGTGGTGGTGGCGGCACGTCACTCATGTGTCTGTCGTTGTCGTCGTCGTCGTCGTGGAGCGCGGGGTTTTGGGTGCGACTCGCCGGGGAGCGGTAGACTCGGTGGACAACAGCAACAGCAACAGCAACAGCAACGCGCTTGTCCGTGCCGGCCGTGCGCTGCTGCTGCGCGGACATTCGGGAGAGCAGTCGATAGGACCCGGTGTGGTGGCCTTCTTTTTCTTTCTTTCTTTCTTTCTTTTTTTTTGAAATAATGAAGCTCGCCCGCTGTTTAGCCGTTTGTTTTTTTTGTATGTAATTGGATGGGTGGGTGGTGAGTTAACGATAGCGCTTTTTTTTTTTTTTGTTTTTTTTGACACGGGTGGGACCTCATGTTTGATCAAACGCACTCAGAAAAGAAAAGGAGGAAATATGTTGACGTCGTGCTCTCTTCCGTCTGAGCGCTTTGCCGCTGACTGGACCCTTGCGCGCTGCTGCCTGCTGCTGTGCTGTGCTGCTGCCTGCTGCTGCTGTGCTGCTGTGCTGTGCTGCTGCCTGCTGCTGCCTGCTGCTGCCTGCTGCCTGCTTGCGTCTGGTGTGGGCGGCTGCTTTGCCTCGACCATGGCGGCGCTTCCCTCTGTGGACACACAGCAACACGCCTATGTGGCGCCCCCACCCCAAGGGCCAGAGCCGGAGTGTGGAGAATGCGGGGGCGTGGTGTGTTTGTGTTTGTGTGTGCGTGGGGTGTGTGTGTGCGGTGTGTGGTGGTGTGGGGGTGTGTGTGTGGGGTGAGTGTGGGCCCGACGCCAGTCAGTCAGTCAGTCAGTCAGTCACGTGCCAGCGCTGCTGCGGCCAGCCGCGGATCAGCCGGTCGAACCTCCGCTTTTCTGCTTTTTTCTCCCCCGCACTCCTCTTCCCACCAGACCGGCTGGCGACTGACTTGGTGGTGGTTCGCTCGGCAGCAGCAGCAGGTCGTCAGATGCTGAATGATTCGGGGATTCATCATTATTTTTGCTTTGCCAGAAGAGGAGGAGGGATTATGTTACATGCTGATATGATGCCACCACACACACTCCTTGCTTGCTTGGGTGTTGCAGGCGCTGGTGGTGGCGGGTGGTGGCCGGTAAAGCAAAGGGGCGGCGGGGGCGGCACCAATCCCGGGCCTCATCAGCTCAGCAGGGCCGCGACGAGGGCCGCCGTCGCCAGGGCCGCCATCGGCACCAGCGACTCGGCCCCGCCTGCGCCGCGCGAGAGAGCGAGGGAACGCGGCAAAGAAAAAGGGGCGGGCGGGCCGGGGCGGGCTGAGGTGAGCACGGATGGGGGGGCGGCCCAGCCCGGGAGCACAGCAGAAAGCGAAGCGAAGCCCGGCGGCGAGCGCGGAAAGGGGGGCGGCGGGCGGAGGGAGGCCGGGTAGTGGAGTGCAGTGCAAGAGAGGATCGGAGGCAGGGAGGCTGGGGCGCACGCAGGAGGGCCCAACAAGCGGCCACAGACTCGGACTCGGGGTCGGGGTCGGGGTCGGGGCCGGGGTCGGGGCCGGGGCGGGTGCGGGTGCGGGTGCGGGTGCGGGTGCGGGGTCGGTGGACATGTACTCGGTGGCCGTGACGGCCTCGAAGGGCTTCTCGTCGCCCTCGTTAGCAGCAGCCCGGAGGCGGGGCGTGGCCTGGCTGACCACGTGCAGGACGCACCGCGGGCAGGCCGCCGCGGGCACGCTGAAGCGCACCTCCCCGGCCTGGGGCTGCTGGACGACCTCGCTCCCGGCAAACAGCCGCCGAACCTGCGGCCGGGTGCGTGGGGGCGGGTGCGTGGGGGCGGGTGCGTGGGGGCGGGTGCGTGGGGGCGGGTGCGTGGGGGCGGGTGCGTGGGGGCGGGGGCGGGGAGGTACCCCGGGGATGATGATGATGATGCTGGGCGCGGGGGGAGGGCAAGAGGGGCGGCTGAGGAGAGGATGAGTGTGCCCATGGCTGGCTGCTCACGGACCGAGGGGTCTGTGTCGCCCACCGAGAGATCGGCCGGCGAGCCGTCCGAGGGCATGGCCAGCAGGCGCGCCTTGAGCACGCGCAGGTTCAGCAGCACCGAGGGGTCCGGCAGGACCGCGCTCGCCACCAGCTTGTGCTGCACATACAGCTGCGACGCCCGACAGCCGGCAAGCACCACAACAGACAGAGAGATAATGATGATTGGATGATTGGATGATTGGATGATGATGATGACTGGATGACTGGATGATGATGACTGGATGACGACGCTGATGATTGGACGATTGGATGCGGTGATGATGACTGGATGGAGAAGCACGCGTGTGGGTCTGCGTCGTCTGTGTGGACGTGGGGGGCGGCGATGGTGCGCCCCTGCCGCTGCCGGACAGACCCTGGGCGTGGTGCCGAGGTCGATGCGATCCCCATGCAGGGGGCGGGGCTCGGTGAAGGCCGCATCTGCGGGGCCCAAGCGGGCGGGGCGGGGCGGGGCGGGGCCGTCAGCAACCATTGCCCCCCCCCCGACCCGGACCCCCCTCCCTCCCCCTCCCCTCCCCCGACCCCCATCCCCCGCGACCCCCAGGGGCCGCGCCGGACGGAGGGTCACACGCCGCCACAGGCCGCCAGACCGCGGAAGAGGCGCAGGGCCGAGGGCGTCGGGATGGTCACCCAATGGCGGGCCCCGTGTTGAGGCTCATGTAGGTCGAGCTGGCCTGGCTGACCGGGTCGATGACAATCCGGGTCTTCCACGCCCAGTAGGCCTGGGGCTGGCCCGCCACCCGGATGACCGCCACCAGGTAGCCCTCCGTGACCAGCGTCCTGCGGCGCAGAGCGCAGCCCACCCCAGCCCACCCCAGCCCCCAGCCCACCCCAGCCCCCCCCCCCCCCCCAGCCGACCAACACAGACCGAATCGGCAGCAACAGCAACCACAGCAACCACACAAGAAGAACCAAGGTCAGACCACAAGAAGAACCAAGGTCAGAGACCCCCCACAACCGCCGGCCACGGCCCACAGACCCGCCCGTGGTGGTCTCGCCGAAGCAGTCCCTGATCTCGGGGTAGCTGAAGGCCCGGGCCTGGAGGACGGTCGAGCGGGCCGTCTCCCGGCTGGACCAGACGAAGCCCGCGCAGGCCGGGTTGGTCAGGTCGGGCCGCTGGTCGAGCTCCAGGCCGAAGGTCACCGTGGGCGGGGGCGGCCCATACTCGAGCGAGAGCTCGAAGCGGCCCTCCGGGGTGAGAGCCAGGGCCGCCTGGGGCTGGACCGCGTCCACCCAGGCCAGCGGGGGCACGTCTGCGGGCGGTGGGGGTGGGGGCCGAGTCGTGGGGCGGTTGGGTGAGCGGCGACCTGGCGGCGTGGGGCGGCGTGGGGTGGCTGGGTGGCTGGGCTGGGCGGGGCTGGGCTGGGCAGGGCTGGGCTGGGCTGGGCTGGGCTGGGCTGGGCTGGGCTGGGCTGGGCTGGGCTGGGCTGGGCTGGGCTGGGCTGGGCTGGGCTGGGCTGGGCTGGGCTGGGCTGGGCTGGGCTGGGCTGGGCTGGGCTGGGCTGGGCTGGGCGGGGCGGGGCTGGGCGGGGCGGGGCGGGGCTGGGCGGGGCGGGGCGGGGCGGGGCGGGGCGGGGCGGGGCGGGGCGGGGCGGGGCGGGGCGGGGCGGGGCGGGGCGGGGCGGGCCAAGACAGGCAAGACAGGGCAGGCAGGGCAGGGCCACCATGGGGGGGGGGGGGGGGGGGGGGGGGGGGGGGGCGGACCATCCTCGGTGTCGGCGTACAGGTCGGCGCAGGTGACGCCGCCGTTGTCGCCCTCGAAGAGCCCGTACAGGTCCTCGCCGTACCAGAGCCGCAGCTCTTGGCCGGCGCTCAGCGCGGTGGCGCGGGGCATGTCAAAGCGCAGCTCGGGCGAGGTGGCCGTCGCGCCGGTCTTGAAGTACCAGGCCCCCCCGTAGAGGGAGCTCACCGATGGGTCCGAGGCCCGGGGGGCGATCACCTGGTCCTGTTGTGGGGGCAGCCAGGCGCAGCCAGGCAGGCAGGCACGGCGGCAACAAAACGCACGCGACGAGCGGAAACAAACGAGCGAAGAGAAGAAGAAAAAAGAAGAGAGCACGCGAAGATGGAGGGGATGGGGGGAAAAAGGTGAGAAAATGACGACGACGACGGCGACGACGGACATTGGCATCGGTGATCATCACCGAGAGGCCGCCGGCCAGCCAGGGGCAGCCCCAGTAGGTGGGCTGGTAGTTGGCCGTGTCGCATGAGATGCCGCCGCTGCGAGCCACCAGCACCAGCTGGACGATCCCGCCGATCGCGTAGGGGACCCGCAACCCGCCGAAGCCGCGGTTCTTGCCCGCGAAGCAGACGTTCTCGGCGACAAGGGTGCGGGCACTGGCAAGGCAGTAGAACGACGCCGCGAGCAGCGCGACAATCAGAAATTGCGATGATGCCGTGGTGTGTTGCTCAACGATGGCGCGGCGTTTTGGAGTCGACGGGGAGCGATACTCTCAATGGACAATTTCCGGCGCGCCGCCGCACGGACAATCGCCGCCGCAGGGCCGGCCCGTGCCGTCGTGGACACTCGCAGCACAGCCGATAGACCCACCGTACCATCATCTCGTCTTCGATGCCTTCAGTTTCTCGTGTTAGTGCAGCCTCGTGGGAACTGAAAATGCCGCTTTCTTTCTTTCTTTCTCGTGTTAGTGCAGCCTCGTGGGAGGCTAACTGAAAATTCCAAGAGGAGAATCTCAAAAGGTTTTTATCCCCATCCCTCGCTCACCCATTCCACCCACCCATCAACTCCAGGGCATCTCCGGAGTGTGATCACACACAACACGGTCGGGGGTCCAGCTGAGCCAAGGTCCCGGCCAACGTCATCCCGCAAGGTCGGTGTATGCCGCCCCAACCAACCTAGGCGTCACGGGAGCGAGACAAAAGGAGAAGGGAACTGGGAAAAGAGCGACGACCTCAGACCTCTCCCCCCTCCCTGCAGGTTTCGTGGACGAGCCCACCCGGCAAGCCTGAGGCCGGCGTCGTCCACCCGCAAGGGAGAGGGGTTCAGTAGTCCATTGTGATGTAGTGGAGGCCTCGTTGTGGTGGCCGCTCGTCTGCTGGATGGGCACAGCAGGCAGCCGCCTTCGGCTCGGCCATGAAGTTGCCTGACGCCGCGGCGGCTCGCGGCTCGGCCCCCTTCTCTCGGAGCAGCTGGAGGCGAAGCGCGTGGACCTGGGCCAGGAAATCCCCCGCGATCCTGTTGACGGCCTCCTTGTCGTGTGTCGTCGTGTGTCGTCGTCGTCGTCGGGCTGACCTGTCTTCAGGACCATCAGTGCCAGGGAGAGGTCAATGGGGATCAAAAATCAACGCCAAGGTACACAACAACCATGATAACGGCGGCCCCGAACAACCACACGAGAACGGCGGTCACGGCGGGCGGCGATTCTCTGCAGCGCCACCGGTCCTTCTTCAGCCGCCGGTGGGGGACAGTATGTCATGTCGGCGGGCGGCAGATGACCCGCCTCATCATCGCTGCTCTCGCAATATTTGGTCACATCATCTTGCTTTTGGTTGACACGGGGGGACCCCATCGTCCCCGGGCCAACACGTTTTTCCCCATGCACTCAGAAAGGAGGATGAAACTGGATGGGGAAAAATTTTGCTTTTTTTTGTTTTTTGTGCCTGTTTTTGTGCCTGTTTTTTTGTAGTGGGCGGGCATTCCCTGCTGGCGAAAACAGGAGATATGGTGGTAATTAGTTGATTCAGTGTCGGTTGTATTGGTGTGGTGAAGCCGGAGTAACAGGTGTGCCAGGTGTTACAGGTCTTATAGGCTCGACAGGTGGAATCGGTTCAACAGGTGGACTCGGTCTCTCATCTGCCCCGGCTCCGGCCCCGGCGGGGAGCGCGCGTCGGACTTCCTCGAGGAAGTGCGGGACCTCGGCCCCACGTCTGCGCCATCCTCGGCTGCCCCCCCCCCCCCACACACACACACACACACACACACCCACACACACCCACACACCCACACACACCCACACACACCCACACACACACCCACACACCCACACACACCCACACACACACCCACACACCCCCCCAGGCGCTGACTGACTGCCGAGGATAAGGACCCGCTGAGGCCCCGCCAGACACGCGACAGGGAGCGACCAGGGAGCGACAATGGAGCACGGGTCAGGTCAGGTCAGGTCAGGCCAGGCCAGGCCAGGTCACCACACGACGACACGTCCCGCTTCGTCCGCGACCCGGATCTTTTTATACGCCCAGATGGGCGTGTACGTGCGCAAACCCACACACAAACAACCAAAGAAAATTCGGTCCCCTCTGCCCTCTGGACCTGCCGCCAGGCCTACCAGCTACCAGCAGGCCCTGTCCTGGAGGCCCGCCAGGCGGCAGCTTGGCCCCCCTCATCGCGGCCCCCCCGTGTCGTCGGCCGTCGGCGCGCCACCACCACTCGCACTCGCCGCCGTGGAGGAGGAGAAGTCCAAGGCAGGAACCCCGCACCGGCACATGAACTGCCGGAAATCGAGGTCGCCCCAGCCCCCCGTCCGTTCGGCCGCCAGCCAGAGGCGCGACTGGCGCAGGTGGGGGCAGCCGGGGTACTCGTCCCCCTGGTAGGCCAGCACCGAGGCCCCTTGGGCGGCCGCCTCTTTCAGCAGGCCCAGGCCCGCTGGCCAGCAGCGAGCAGAAAAAGAACAAAGAGAAGGACCAAAGAGAGCCGTGAGCCAGCCGATCAGAGGGGGTGCAGGGGGTGCAGGGGTGCAGGGGGACTACTGTGCTGTGCGTGTGTGCAGGGGGGGTGAGGCGACGGACCCAGGGCGATCTCCTGGTACTCGGCGGGGCTCAGCTGCACGCCCTGGATGATCTCCCGCTGCGCGGGGACCTCCCAGTCCAGCTCGTCCACCCCCTCCAGCAGGCAGGCCATCCGGTATGCGACGGCCATGGCGAACCGGTCCACGTCGTGGTTGTCCAGAAAGGCGATGCGGCCCGCGGAAGGCCGGGGCATCGGCCCGGGCTCCGGCAGGCCGGTGCCGCGGCGGGCCAGCTCGGCCGGGTGGCGGCGCCTCAGCTGGTCCACCGCCACGCGACGCACCGCGGCCTCGCGGTAGTTGAAGTCGAAGAAGTACTCGGTGCCAAGCTGGACGACCGCGGCGTCCGTGCGGCCGGTGGTTGGTGGTGGCGGGAGGGTGGGTGATGAGCAAAACAGCAAAGAAGATCCGGCCGTGGGGCACACATGGGGGGCACACGGGGGGAGAGGGGGCACACGGGGGGCACACCACACCACGGGGGCACAGCACGGGGGGGCACACCACGGGGGGCAGACCGCCTGATAGAGGGCCCGCACCTGCTCGAAGCACCGGGGCGAGATGGCCAACAGGTCGTCGGGGCGGTGATGCCCGCCCCCGCACCCGCCCCCGCACCCACCCGTCGCCGCCCCCCGGGTGGTGTCGAGATCCGCCCGGATGAGGGCGGCCACCGAGGCGCCAGGGTCCACAGGGCGTCGTGCTGGATGCCCACCAGGTTCACCTCGGCCACGAAGCGCAGCGTGGGCCGGTCGGTCTGCCTCCGGATGCCGGCCATCAGGTCGCCCAGGTGGCACGGCTCCACCGATGGCGTGGTCGAGCCGGATGGCATCCACGGCCGGATGGGCCGCCCACAGGGAGATGCACTATCGGAGGGGGGTGGGGGGTGGGTGGTGGTGGGGGGTGGTGGGGGTGGTGAGGGTTGGTGAGGGTTGGTGGGGGGGGGGGGGGGGGGGGTGGCGGGTCTTTGAAGCGCGCCCGAGTCCGGTGGGGCAGCAGACCTGGATCAGGTATGCCCGACAGTCGGCCCGGCTCAGGTCCAGCTTGCGGAGGGCGCACATCCATAGTGCAGGAATGACACCCCGTCCGCTTGCGGGGTGGAGGCTCGGCCAGGTGGCGCCGCACAAAGAATTCGCCCGTCTGGGGGGCTGCGGCGGGGGCTGCGGCGGGGGCTGCGGCGGGGGCTGCGGCGGGGGCGAGTGGATCATCATCGGTTGCCGTCAGGTCGCCGTCGTCGCCGGGAGGAGCAGGAGCAGGAGCAGGAGCAGGAGCAGGAGCAGGAGCAGGAGCAGGAGCAGGAGCAGGAGGGATCAGGTGGTTGGGGTGACGTCGAGGATCAGGTGCAAGCGGTGTCGGGTCAGCCGATCCAGGAAGCGCCCAAAGATCCCTTCCAGAGTCGCGTCGTCGGGACGTAGGCCATTCCCGTCCCAGCCGGCCACCAGACGCGGATCGAGGCGGCCAAGATCGACGATGTGATAGCCGTGGTAGGACTGCCAATCGCCGAGGTCGCCCAGCATAAAGGGCGTCAAGAGGACGTGGGTGAACCCCAAACGGTGGAGGTGGGCCAGGTGGCCGTCCGAGATGCCCGCGATGCAGCCCCCGTAGTAGAACGATCCAGCCGCTCCGTAGACGGCCGGGGGAGGCGGAGCCACCTCGTCAGCATGGGCGGCGTCGGCCAGCCTTGCGAAGCGGTCGATGAGGATTTCGTAGATCCGAAGCGGTGGTGGTGGCGGCACGTCACTCATGTGTCTGTCGTTGTCGTCGTCGTCGTCGTGGAGCGCGGGGTTTTGGGTGCGACTCGCCGGGGGAGCGGTAGACTCGGTGGACAACAGCAACAGCAACAGCAACAGCAACGCGCTTGTCCGTGCCGGCCGTGCGCTGCTGCTGCGCGGACATTCGGGAGAGCAGTCGATAGGACCCGGTGTGGTGGCCTTCTTTTCTTTCTTTCTTTCTTTTTTTTTTTGAAATAATGAAGCTCGCCCGCTGTTTAGCCGTTTGTTTTTTTTGTATGTAATTGGATGGGTGGGTGGTGAGTTAACGATAGCGCTTTTTTTTTTTTTTGTTTTTTTTTGACACGGGTGGGACCTCATGTTTGATCAAACGCACTCAGAAAAGAAAAGGAGGAAATATGTTGACGTCGTGCTCTCTTCCGTCTGAGCGCTTTGCCGCTGACTGGACCCTTGCGCGCTGCTGCCTGCTGCTGTGCTGTGCTGCTGCCTGCTGCTGCTGTGCTGCTGTGCTGTGCTGCTGCCTGCTGCTGCCTGCTGCTGCCTGCTGCCTGCTTGCGTCTGGTGTGGGCGGCTGCTTTGCCTCGACCATGGCGGCGCTTCCCTCTGTGGACACACAGCAACACGCCTATGTGGCGCCCCCACCCCAAGGGCCAGAGCCGGAGTGTGGAGAATGCGGGGGCGTGGTGTGTTTGTGTTTGTGTGTGCGTGGGGTGTGTGTGTGCGGTGTGTGGTGGTGTGGGGTGTGTGGGGTGAGTGTGGGCCCGACGCCAGTCAGTCAGTCAGTCAGTCAGTCACGTGCCAGCGCTGCTGCGGCCAGCCGCGGATCAGCCGGTCGAACCTCCGCTTTTCTGCTTTTTTCTCCCCCGCACTCCTCTTCCCACCAGACCGGCTGGCGACTGACTTGGTGGTGGTTCGCTCGGCAGCAGCAGCAGGTCGTCAGATGCTGAATGATTCGGGGATTCATCATTATTTTTGCTTTGCCAGAAGAGGAGGAGGGATTATGTTACATGCTGATATGATGCCACCACACACACTCCTTGCTTGCTTGGGTGTTGCAGGCGCTGGTGGTGGCGGGTGGTGGCCGGTAAAGCAAAGGGGCGGCGGGGCGGCACCAATCCCGGGCCTCATCAGCTCAGCAGGGCCGCGACGAGGGCCGCCGTCGCCAGGGCCGCCATCGGCACCAGCGACTCGGCCCCGCCTGCGCCGCGCGAGAGAGCGAGGGAACGCGGCAAAGAAAAAGGGGCGGGCGGGCCGGGGCGGGCTGAGGTGAGCACGGATGGGGGGGCGGCCCAGCCCGGGAGCACAGCAGAAAGCGAAGCGAAGCCCGGCGGCGAGCGCGGAAAGGGGGCGGCGGGCGGAGGGAGGCCGGGTAGTGGAGTGCAGTGCAAGAGAGGATCGGAGGCAGGGAGGCTGGGGCGCACGCAGGAGGGCCCAACAAGCGGCCACAGACTCGGACTCGGGGTCGGGGTCGGGGTCGGGGCCGGGGTCGGGGCCGGGGCGGGTGCGGGTGCGGGTGCGGGTGCGGGGTCGGTGGACATGTACTCGGTGGCCGTGACGGCCTCGAAGGGCTTCTCGTCGCCCTCGTTAGCAGCAGCCCGGAGGCGGGGCGTGGCCTGGCTGACCACGTGCAGGACGCACCGCGGGCAGGCCGCCGCGGGCACGCTGAAGCGCACCTCCCGGCCTGGGGCTGCTGGACGACCTCGCTCCCGGCAAACAGCCGCCGAACCTGCGGCCGGGTGCGTGGGGGCGGGTGCGTGGGGGCGGGTGCGTGGGGGCGGGTGCGTGGGGGCGGGTGCGTGGGGGCGGGTGCGTGGGGGCGGGGAGGTACCCCGGGGATGATGATGATGATGCTGGGCGCGGGGGAGGGCAAGAGGGGCGGCTGAGGAGAGGATGAGTGTGCCCATGGCTGGCTGCTCACGGACCGAGGGGTCTGTGTCGCCCACCGAGAGATCGGCCGGCGAGCCGTCCGAGGGCATGGCCAGCAGGCGCGCCTTGAGCACGCGCAGGTTCAGCAGCACCGAGGGGTCCGGCAGGACCGCGCTCGCCACCAGCTTGTGCTGCACATACAGCTGCGACGCCCGACAGCCGGCAAGCACCACAACAGACAGAGATAATGATGATTGGATGATTGGATGATTGGATGATGATGATGACTGGATGACTGGATGATGATGACTGGATGACGACGCTGATGATTGGACGATTGGATGCGGTGATGATGACTGGATGGAGAAGCACGCGTGTGGGTCTGCGTCGTCTGTGTGGACGTGGGGGCGGCGATGGTGCGCCCTGCCGCTGCCGGACAGACCCTGGGCGTGGTGCCGAGGTCGATGCGATCCCCATGCAGGGGGCGGGGCTCGGTGAAGGCCGCATCTGCGGGGCCCAAGCGGGCGGGGCGGGGCGGGGCGGGGCCGTCAGCAACCATTGCCCCCCCGACGGACCCCCCTCCCCTCCTCCCCTCCCCTCCCCCGACCCCCATCCCCCCGCGACCCCCAGGGGCCGCGCCGGACGGAGGGTCACACGCCGCCACAGGCCGCCAGACCGCGGAAGAGGCGCAGGGCCGAGGGCGTCGGGATGGTCACCCAATGGCGGGCCCCGTGTTGAGGCTCATGTAGGTCGAGCTGGCCTGGCTGACCGGGTCGATGACAATCCGGGTCTTCCACGCCCAGTAGGCCTGGGGCTGGCCCGCCACCCGGATGACCGCCACCAGGTAGCCCTCCGTGACCAGCGTCCTGCGGCGCAGAGCGCGGCCCACCCCACAGCCCACCCCAGCCCCCCCCAGCCACCCCCAGCCGACCAACACAGACCGAATCGGCAGCAACAGCAACCACAGCAACCACACAAGAAGAACCAAGGTCAGACCACAAGAAGAACCAGGTCAGAGACCCCCACAACCGCCGGCCACGGCCCACAGACCCGCCCGTGGTGGTCTCGCCGAAGCAGTCCCTGATCTCGGGGTAGCTGAAGGCCCGGCCTGGAGGACGGTCGAGCGGGCCGTCTCCCGGCTGGACCAGACGAAGCCCGCGCAGGCCGGGTTGGTCAGGTCGGGCCGCTGGTCGAGCTCCAGGCCGAAGGTCACCGTGGGCGGGGCGGCCCATACTCGAGCGAGAGCTCAGCGGCCCTCCGGGGTGAGAGCCAGGGCCGCCTGGGGCTGGACCGCGTCCACCCAGGCCAGCGGGGCACGTCTGCGGGCGGTGGGGTGGGGCCGAGTCGTGGGGCGGTTGGGTGAGCGGCGACCTGGCGTGGGGCGGCGTGGGGTGGCTGGGTGGCTGGGCTGGGCGGGGCTGGGCTGGGCAGGCTGGGCTGGGCTGGGCTGGGCTGGGCTGGGCTGGGCTGGGCTGGGCTGGGCTGGCTGGGCTGGGCTGGGCTGGGCTGGGCTGGGCTGGGCTGGGCTGGGCTGGGCTGGGCTGGGCTGGGCTGGGCTGGGCTGGGCGGGGCGGGGCTGGGCGGGGCGGGGCGGGGCTGGGCGGGCGGGGCGGGGCGGGGCGGGGCGGGCGGGGCGGGCGGGCGGGGCGGGGCGGGGCGGGGCGGGCGGGCGGGGCGGGCGGGCCAAGACAGGCAAGACAGGGCAGGCAGGGGCCACCATGGGGGGGGGGGGGGGCGGACCATCCTCGGTGTCGGCGTACAGGTCGGCGCAGGTGACGCCGCCGTTGTCGCCCTCGAAGAGCCCGTACAGGTCCTCGCCGTACCAGAGCCGCAGCTCTTGGCCGGCGCTCAGCGCGGTGGCGCGGGGCATGTCAAAGCGCAGCTCGGGCGAGGTGGCCGTCGCGCCGGTCTTGAAGTACCAGGCCCCCCGTAGAGGGAGCTCACCGATGGGTCCGAGGCCCGGGGCGATCACCTGGTCCTGTTGTGGGGCAGCCAGGCGCAGCCAGGCAGGCAGGCACGGCGGCAACAAAACGCACGCGACGAGCGGAAACAAACGAGCGAAGAGAAGAAAAAAGAAGAGAGCACGCGAAGATGGAGGGATGGGGGAAAAGGTGAAAATGACGACGACGACGGCGACGACGGACATTGGCATCGGTGATCATCACCGAGAGGCCGCCGGCCAGCCAGGGCAGCCCCAGTAGGTGGGCTGGTAGTTGGCCGTGTCGCATGAGATGCCGCCGCTGCGAGCCACCAGCACCAGCTGGACGATCCGCCGATCGCGTAGGGGACCCGCAACCCGCCGAAGCCGCGGTTCTTGCCCGCGAAGCAGACGTTCTCGGCGACAAGGGTGCGGGCACTGGCAAGGCAGTAGAACGACGCCGCGAGCAGCGCGACAATCAGAAATTGCGATGATGCCGTGGTGTGTTGCTCAACGATGGCGCGGCGTTTTGGAGTCGACGGGGAGCGATACTCAATGGACAATTTCCGGCGCGCCGCCGCACGGACAATCGCCGCCGCAGGGCCGGCCCGTGCCGTCGTGGACACTCGCAGCACAGCCGATAGACCCACCGTACCATCATCTCGTCTTCGATGCCTTCAGTTTCTCGTGTTAGTGCAGCCTCGTGGGAACTGAAAATGCCGCTTTCTTTCTTTCTCGTGTTAGTGCAGCCTCGTGGGAGGCTAACTGAAAATTCAAGGAGAATCTCAAAGGTTTTATCCCCATCCTCGCTCACCCATTCCACCCACCCATCAACTCCAGGGCATCTCCGGGTGTGATCACACAACACGGTCGGGGGTCCAGCTGAGCCAAGGTCCCGGCCAACGTCATCCCGCAAGGTCGGTGTATACGCCCCAACCAACCTAGGCGTCACGGGAGCGAGACAAAGGAGAAGGGAACTGGGAAAGAGCGACGACCTCAGACCTCTCCCCTCCTGCGGGTTTCGTGGACGAGCCCACCCGGCAAGCCTGAGGCCGGCGTCGTCCACCCGCAAGGAGAGGGGTTCAGTAGTCCATTGTGATGTAGTGGAGGCCTCGTTGTGGTGGCCGCTCGTCTGCTGGATGGGCACAGCAGGCAGCCGCCTTCGGCTCGGCCATGAAGTTGCCTGACGCCGCGGCGGCTCGCGGCTCGGCCCCCTTCTCTCGGAGCAGCTGGAGGCGAAGCGCGTGGACCTGGGCCAGAAATCCCCGCGATCCTGTTGACGGCCTCCTTGTCGTGTGTCGTCGTGTCGTCGTCGTCGTCGGGCTGACCTGTCTTCAGGACCATCAAAGTTGGGGAGAGGTCAATGGGGATCAAAATCAACGCCAAGGTACACAACAACCATGATAACGGCGGCCCCGAACAACCACACGAGAACGGCGGTCACGGCGGGCGGCGATTCTCTGCAGCGCCACCGGTCCTTCTTCAGCCGCCGGTGGGGACAGTATGTCATCGGCGGGCGGCAGATGACCCGCCTCATCATCGCTGCTCTCGCAATATTTGGTCACATCATCTTGCTTTTGGTTGACACGGGGGGGACCCCATCGTCCCGGGCCAACACGTTTTCCCCATGCACTCAGAAAGGAGGATGAAACTGGATGGGGAAAATTTTGCTTTTTCTTTTTTGTTTTTTTGTGCCTGTTTTTGTGCCTGTTTTTGTGCCTGTTTTGTAGTGGGCGGGCATTCCCTGCTGGCGAGAAAACAAGGAGATATGGTGGTAATTAGTTGATTCAGTGTCGGTTGTATTGGTGTGGTGAAGCCGGGTAACAGGTGTGCCAGGTGTTACAGGTCTTATAGGCTCGACAGGTGGAATCGGTTCAACAGGTGGACTCGGTCTCATCTGCCCCGGCTCCGGCCCCGGCGGGGAGCGCGTCGGACTTCCTCGAGGAAGTGACCTCGGCCCCGCCGTCTGCGCCATCCGGCTGCCCCCCCCACACACACACACACACACACACACACCCACACACACCCACACACACCCACACACACCCACACACACCCACACACACACCCACACACCCACACACACCCACACACACACCCACACACACCCCCAGGCGCTGACTGACTGCCGAGGATAAGGACCGCTGAGGCCCCGCCAGACACGCGACAGGGAGCGACCAGGGAGCGACAATGGAGCACGGGTCAGGTCAGGTCAGGTCAGGCCAGGCCAGGCCAGGTCACCACGACGACACGTCCCGCTTCGTCCGCGACCCGGATCTTTTATACGCCCAGATGGGCGTGTACGTGCGCAAACCCACACACAAACAACCAAAGAAAATTCGGTCCCTCTGCCTCTGGACCTGCCGCCAGGCCTACCAGCTACCAGCAGGCCCCCCTGTCCTGGGGGCCCGCCAGGCGGCAGCTTAGCCCCACATCGCGGCCCCCGTGTCGTCGGCCGTCGGCGCGCCACCACCACTCGCACTCGCCGCCGTGGAGGAGGAGAAGTCCAAGGCAGGAACGCACCGGCACATGAACTGCCGGAAATCGAGGTCGCCCCAGCCCCCGTCCGTTCGGCCGCCAGCCAGAGGCGCGACTGGCGCAGGTGGGGCAGCCGGGGTACTCGTCCCTGGTAGGCCAGCACCGAGGCCCTTGGGCGGCCGCCCTTTCAGCAGGCCCAGGCCCGCTGGCCAGCAGCGAGCAGAAAAAGAACAAAGAAGGACCAAAGAGAGCCGTGAGCCAGCCGATCAGAGGGGTGCAGGGGTGCAGGGGTGCAGGGGACTACTGTGCTGTGCGTGTGTGCAGGGGTGAGCGACGGACCCAGGGCGATCTCCTGGTACTCGGCGGGCTCAGCTGCACGCCCTGGATGATCTCCCGCGCGGGGACCTCCCAGTCCAGCTCGTCCACCCCTCCAGCAGGCAGGCCATCCGGTATGACGGCCATGGCGAACCGGTCCACGTCGTGGTTGTCCAGAAAGGCGATGCGGCCCGCGGAAGGCCGGGCATCGGCCGGGCTCCGGCAGGCCGGTGCCGCGGCGGGCCAGCTCGGCCGGGTGGCGGCGCCTCAGCTGGTCCACCGCCACGCGACGCACCGCGGCCTCGCGGTAGTTGAAGTCGAAGAAGTACTCGGTGCCAAGCTGGACGACCGCGGCGTCCGTGCGGCCGGTGGTTGGTGGTGGCGGAGGGTGGTGATGAGCAAACAGCAAAGAAGATCCGGC
>JAPMOS010000170.1:0-66781 GCA_027972325.1 Paratrimastix pyriformis
ATGTTCAGAACACCACCTCGAAAAATTCGATTTCTATGAAAATCCACCGCCGGTATGGTTTTAGTACCGACAAACATCGCGATACCGGTTCTGATGATGCCAAATCCGATGTGTTTCATCGAAAAACACTTGGATGATGTCGGAACACCACCTCGAAAAATTCGATTTCTGGTAAATCCATACCGCCGGTATGGATTTTAGTACCAAACAAACATCCGCGATACCGGTTCTGATGATGCAAATCGATGTTTCATCGAAAAAAACGCGGGGATGATGTCGGAACACCACCTCGAAAAATTCGATTTCTATTGAAAATCCATACCGCCGGTATGGATTTTGAAACTACCCGACAAACATCGCGATACCGGTTCTGATGATGAAAATCGATGTGTTTCATCGAAAAACACTTGGGATGATGTGGAACACCACCTCGAAAAATTCGATTTCTATTGAAAATCCATACCGCCGGTATGGATTTTTAGTACCGACAAACATCGCGATACCGGTTCTGATGATGCAAATCGATGAGTTTCATCGAAAAAACACTTGGATGATGTCAGAACACCACCTCGAAAAATTCGATTTCTATTGAAAATCCATACCGCCGGTATGGATTTTAGTACCCCGACAAACATCGTGATACCGGTTCTGATGATGCAAATCGATGAGTTTCATCGAAAAACACTTGGGGATGATGTCAGAACACCACCTCGAAAAATTCGATTTCTATTGAAAATCCATACCGCCGGTATGGATTTTAGTACCCCGACAAACATCGCGATACCGGTTCTGATGATTGCAAATCGATGTGTTTCATCGAAAAACACTTGGGATGATGTCGGAACACCACCTCGAAAAATTCGATTTCTCCGAAAATCCATACCGCCGGTATGGATTTTATACCGAAACAAACATCGCGATACCGGTTCTGATGATGCAAATCGATGAGTTTCATCGAAAAACACTTGGGATGATGTCGGAACACCACCTCGAAAAATTCGATTTCTATTGAAAATCCATACCGCCGGTATGGATTTTAAACCCCGACAAACATCGATACCGGTTCTGATGATGCAAATCGATGTGTTTCATCGAAAAAACACTTGGGATGATGTCGGAACACCACCTCGAAAAATTCGATTTCTATTGAAAATCATACCGCCGGTATGGATTTTAAATACCCCGACAAACATCGTGATACCGGTTCTGATGATGCAAATCGATGAGTTTCATCGATACCGGTTCTGATGATGTAAATCGATTTCATCGAAAAACGCAGGATGGAACACCTCGAATTCGATTTCTATTGAAAATCCATACCGCCGGTATGGATTTTAGTAACAAACATCGCGATACCGGTTCTGATGATGCAAATCGATGAGTTTCATCGAAAAACACTTGGGATGATGTCAGAACACCACCTCGAAAAATTCGATTTCTATTGAAAATCCATACCGCCGGTATGGATTTTAGTACCCCCGACAAACATCGCGATACCGGTTCTGATGATGCAAATCGATGTGTTTCATCGAAAAAACACTTGGATGATGTCGGAACACCACCTCGAAAAATTCGATTTCTATTGAAAATCCATACCGCCGGTATGGATTTTAGTACCCGACAAACATCGCGATACCGGTTCTGATGATGCAAATCGATGAGTTTCATCGAAAAACACTTGGGATGATGTCGGAACACCACCTCGAAAAATTCGATTTCTATTGAAAATCCATACCGCCGGTATGGATTTTAGTACCCCCGACAAACATCGCGATACCGGTTCTGATGATGCAAATCGATGTGTTTCATCGAAAAAACACTTGGGATGATGTCAGAACACCACCTCGAAAATTCGATTTCTATTGAAAATCCATACCGCCGGTATGGATTTTAGTACCCCGACAAACATCGTGATACCGGTTCTGATGATGCAAATCGATGAGTTTCATCGAAAAACACTTGGGATGATGTCAGAACACCACCTCGAAAAATTCGATTTCTATTGAAAATCCATACCGCCGGTATGGATTTTAGTACCGACAAACATCGCGATACCGGTTCTGATGATGCAAATCGATGTGTTTCATCGAAAAAACACTTGGGATGATGTCGGAACACCACCTCGAAAAATTCGATTTCTATTGAAAATCCATACCGCCGGTATGGATTTTAGTACCGACAAACATCGTGATACCGGTTCTGATGATGCAAATCGATGAGTTTCATCGAAAAAACACTTGGGATGATGTCAGAACACCTCGAAAAAATTCGATTTCTATTGAAAATCCATACCGCCGGTATGGATTTTAGTACCCGACAAACATCGCGATACCGGTTCTGATGATGCAAATCGATGTGTTTCATCGAAAAAAACACTTGGGATGATGTCAGAACACCACCTCGAAAATTCGATTTCTATTGAAAATCCATACCGCCGGTATGGATTTTAGTACCGACAAACATCGCGATACCGGTTCTGATGATGCAAATCGATGAGTTTCATCGAAAAAACACTTGGGATGATGTCGGAACACCACCTCGAAAATTCGATTTCGAAAATCCATACCGCCGGTATGGATTTTAGTACCCCGACAAACATCGCGATACCGGTTCTGATGATGCAAATCGATGAGTTTCATCGAAAAACACTTGGGATGATGTCGGAACACCACCTCGAAAATTCGATTTCTATTGAAAATCCATACCGCCGGTATGGATTTTTAGTACCGACAAACATCGCGATACCGGTTCTGATGATGCAAATCGATGAGTTTCATCGAAAAACACTTGGGATGATGTCGGAACACCACCTCGAAAAATTCGATTTCTATTGAAATCCATACCGCCGGTATGGATTTTAGTACCGACAAACATCGCGATACCGGTTCTGATGATGCAAATCGATGAGTTTCATCGAAAAACACTTGGGATGATGTCAGAACACCACCTCGAAAAATTCGATTTCTATGAAAATCCGCCGGTATGGATTTTAGTACCAACAAACATCGCGATACCGGTTCTGATGATGCAAATCGATGAGTTTCATCGAAAAACACTTGGGATGATGTCAGAACACCACCTCGAAAATTCGATTTCTATTGAAAATCCATACCGCCGGTATGGATTTTAGTACCGACAAACATCGATACCGGTTCTGATGATGCAAATCGATGAGTTTCATCGAAAAAACACTTGGGATGATGTCGGAACACCACCTCGAAAATTCGATTTCTATTGAAAATCCATACCGCCGGTATGGATTTTAGTACCGACAAACATCGTGATACCGGTTCTGATGATGCAAATCGATGAGTTTCATCGAAAAAACACTTGGGATGATGTCGGAACACCACCTCGAAAAATTCGATTTCTATTGAAAATCCATACCGCCGGTATGGATTTTAGTACCCCGACAAACATCGTGATACCGGTTCTGATGATGCAAATCGATGAGTTTCATCGAAAAAACACTTGGGATGATGTCAGAACACCACCTCGAAAAATTCGATTTCTAATCCATACCGCCGGTATGGATTTTATGACAAACATCGCGATACCGGTTCTGATGATGCAAATCGATGTGTTTCATCGAAAAACGCAGGATGGTCGGAACACCACCTCGAAAATTCGATTTCTATTGAAAATCCATACCGCCGGTATGGATTTTAGTACCAACAAACATCGCGATACCGGTTCTGATGATGTAAATCGATGAGTTTCATCGAAAAACACTTGGGATGATGTCAGAACACCACCTCGAAAAATTCGATTTCTATTGAAAATCCATACCGCCGGTATGGATTTTAGTACCCCCGACAAACATCGCGATACCGGTTCTGATGATGTAAATCGATGAGTTTCATCGAAAAACACTTGGGATGATGTCGGAACACCACCTCGAAAAATTCGATTTCTATTGAAAATCCATACCGCCGGTATGGATTTTACCCCGACAAACATCGCGATACCGGTTCTGATGATGCAAATCGATGTGTTTCATCGAAAAAAACACTTGGGATGTCGGAACACCACCTCGAAAAATTCGATTTTCGTGAAAATCCATACCGCCGGTATGGATTTTAGTACCACCAAACATCGCGATACCGGTTCTGATGATGCAAATCGATGTGTTTCATCGAAAAACGCGGGATGATGTCGGAACACCACCTCGAAAAATTCGATTTCTCTTGAAAATCCATACCGCCGGTATGGATTTTGAAATACCCCGACAAACATCGTGATACCGGTTCTGATGATGCAAATCGATGAGTTTCATCGAAAAACACTTGGGATGATGTCAGAACACCACCTCGAAAAATTCGATTTCTATTGAAAATCCATACCGCCGGTATGGATTTTTAGTACTTCCGACAAACATCGCGATACCGGTTCTGATGATGCAAATCGATGTGTTTCATCGAAAACACTTGGGATGATGTCGGAACCACCTCGAAAAATTCGATTTCTATTGAAAATCCATACCGCCGGTATGGATTTTAGTACCAAACATCGCGATACCGGTTCTGATGATGTAAATCGATGAGTTTCATCGAAAAACACTTGGGATGATGTCAGAACACCACCTCGAAAAATTCGATTTCTATTGAAAATCCATACCGCCGGTATGGATTTTAGTACCGACAAACATCGTGATACCGGTTCTGATGAGTGTGTGTGTGTGTGTGTGATACTTCCCAGCTTTCGCCGGGTCCGTGCTCGGGCCGAAGCCCGCGGGTAACATGAACCCCCAGTCCGCCCCTCCCGCGAGATAAACTCGCAGGATGGGACGTCCCAAGAGAGCCCATGGGTCGGCTACCGTCCCCGAGGACGGTCACCGCCGACCCCCGACATCTCCTCGTTCATCCCTTCTTCATTTTTCTCGTTCTTTCGTTTGCATGATCGCCAGCAGCATGGTTTTGCGGAGTGCACCAATTTCGCTCCCAATCTCCTTTTGGGTGTCATCCACAATCCCCAACTCTGCTGCCAGTCTGCAATCATTCGCGTACATCTCTCGTCCGCACCGCCTCCGAAGTCTTCAGCTTTCCGCACCACCCCTCTGAGATCCCCCTCAGTTGTGGAGCACCTCGCCCTCCTTCGGACGCCCCTCGTAGTCAGCCTCCACCTTCCGCGCACCCGCCTCTTTCCGAAGCATATTCTCCAAAGCCCACAACGGGGCAGGATCCATCGGAAATCTCCCGGGCCCTCTGGTTCTCAAGAGCAGGATGCCCACGTCGAACGGGGCCTTCCCGCACCTTTCTCCCTGTCCGCCAGAAGCTCGGCAGCCAGAAGCCGAAACCCTTCCTCAATGATAAACAGCTCCTTCAATCGCATGTCCCCCTCAAGGCCAATCCGACGCCATGCTGCGCCTCCATTCCCTGCACCGGCCGCGTCCGGTTGGGCTTACCCACCCGTACGGGACGATTGCGATGCATCGGAAGCTCTCTTCCCAGCTCTTCCCATTGGACTCTCTGCCCAATCGCCAATTGCCTTAAATAATCGGTCCATCTCTTCCTGGGGTTGTACTCCGGGTTGGCAAAGATGAGGAGGTCACGATTCTCCTTGAACAGCCCATATCCATCCAGTCTTCCACCCAAAAACAATCATCTTTGCTGGGTGTTCTGAATTGAAGCCAAATCGGCATTCGAGAATGCCATCGTTGTCAAACTGCCTGCTTGTCTGAGCAGAGGGACACCACGTGGGGTCGTCCACTGGTTTCGCAGGGTGCTCTTGTGGGTCTGCCCTTCTGCCATCTCCGTGCTCACTCCATCCGCGTACCGATCGCACAGGTTCGCCACTTCTGTTGAAAATGTTTCCCAGAAGCTGTCCCAGGTTCGGGCGCGGTACCAGCGCCCCCGCGATCGCTCGATGAGCTCCCAGAGTCTGTCCATCGCTATCTGCTTACCTCTCACCTGCACTTTCGGCCCATAGGCTCCACCCATTTTCTTGGAGCAATTGTTCTGCATCTTCTGCTCCTTCCCTTGTCCAGCCACGCGATCAGTTTGATCGCGTTGGCACCACTCCACCTTTCCGCGACACTGCCCATCATCGAAGGGCATTCGAAAACCAAATGGTTTAATCTCTCGCCCCACCAACATTTCCCATCCCTTCACCATTGATGTAGAATCTGATGTTGGCCGTGATGTAACGCTGCAAGATTGCCATCATGGCCATCGCATCGCATGGTCTGCGTATTTATTCCGCCATTTCCCGTCTGAGCATTGATGACCACTAGTGCATTCTTGCACTTCTGGGCTGTCCTGAAGATGCGCCCTTTGCGGCCCCACTCTTTTAGGTTTTCACGAAAATCTCCCTCCACCGTCTTTCCATCGCTCCGCCGGACAAGCCGAAATCCCCAGGTCTGCTCTTGCGGCTCCTTGGTGCTCTCCAGTTTTATACTCTGGCCTGCAATCTTGTCCGCCAACCTATTCCCCTCCGCATCCAGCGATGCCCCTGTCTCCTGGTGCCCCTTTACCCAAACCAGCCTGACCTCGCCCCTATGTTCCTCCAAGATTCGTTGGCCCCTCCGAAGAAGACCCTCAGCCTTCGACTCGATTAGGTCGGTCGGCGTCCAGTCTCTCCTCATCAGCCCTTCCACCCATCCCTTTGCCACCTTGCTGTCCGTGCGCACCTCCACGTTTGCATCCTGTCCCACCCTGATGGCCTCCAGGATGGCCTCAAGCTCTGCCTCATTTGCCCCTGCCCGTGCACCTTCCAACCCGCACTGCCAGCACCCCGTTTGCCGCTCCCTCCTCCTTCCTTCCTACCGTCCGTATAGAATGTCCGCCACTTGAGTTCGGGCTCCTCTACCCGCACTTCCACCTCGTCGCATCCATTCCTCCTCATGCCGCCATTTCCCTCCTGCTTCCGCCCCTTGTTGCATTCGTCGTCCCACCCCTTCCCTTTCCCTCCCTTCCCCTTCTCTCGCACCACCACCGAGCTTCCCACTTGGTCTGCTTCTTCCCCTTCTTTGCTTCTCCAGTCTTGCAGCCGGCTCCATTGACCTTGTCCTCGCCATTCCTCTGCTTCAATGCCCTCTGGCTCCCTCCCTCGCTCTCTCCATCCTTGCTTTCTCTCTTTCCTTCTCCGCCGCCTCTTCCTCTAATCCGCCTCGCCAGCTTCACGTACTCCGTCTCCACTCTGTTCCCCAGACGCAGACCCGCTCCATGATGGCTTTGACATACTGTGGCTTCCTGCCCTTCCACTGGAACCTACCCCCACTATCAGGTCTGCCACGCTCCTGATCCCCCTCCTCATCAGTGTTTGTCTGTGTTGCTTGGTGATCCTGTGCGGGCTTGCCAATTCCTCCAGTGTTGTTGGCATCCCATACCCCTGCTCCTCTTTCAGCTCCTCGCCCTCCCTGAGAATGGCCAGATCATTCCTGGACATGACCTGCAGCATCCCGAGAGGATGCCAGGCATCTTCTCCTTTCCGTGGAGCCTTACCCACTTACCCGGGTCATCCAGCAGGGGTTCACTTGTGGTCCACAACTTCTGAAGAAGTGCAATCTCCTCACGGAGCATCACCCCACATCCTTGCTCATCCGCCACTCTCCCCAACAACTGTGTCAGCACCATCATATCATGCACATCCACCGGGTCCTTCAGGCCCATGCCCCTTCATCCTCCGGGAAGAAAAGCACCTCCGCCGGATCGCACTTCCCAGACAGCCACCAATCTCCCTAAAGACCCTCGCATATCTTTGCCGTAGGATCTCCAAGTCCTTCTTTGGCATGGGGCACTGTCTGGCCGTGTACTGGAGGCACGTCGACACGCACTCGTTGATCATCTGCACCATCAACCTCGGGGGACCTTCTTGTCCATCAGCCTGTGCAGCCTCCCGCACATTTTCTGGATAACCTTCTCCGTGTTGACCTTCATGTTCATCTCCTCGTCTATCCAAATCCCCAGGTATCGGATGGCCCCACCCTTCTGCTGGACCTTGATGACCCGACCCTCACCCAAGTCCAGGTCCGTCTTGCTCTTCACCCCACACAGGTAGTCACACTTGGTCCACGACAGCTGCATGCCCGCCTCCTCCACCTTCCGTCTCACTGTGTTGACCAACCGGACCATCTGCTCCTTGGTTCGAGTGACCAGCATAACATCGTCAGCAAAGGCAAGGACTTTCACCTTCCTCCCACTATCCAGGATATACCCACCTTCCTGCTTTCGCACCTCTGCCAGCACTTCCTCCATGAATGAGATAAAGAGCAGACACGAAAGCGGGTCCCCTGGCTGATACCCCTTTCTATGTCGTAGCTCTCTGTCAGTCCGTACCCTGTGATCACTCGCCTTCCTTCCCTCGTACAGACTATCTACGTACCTGATGAATGCCTCCTCAACCCCATCCGTCTCAACCCCCTCCTCAGTGCGTCCATGTCCACCGTGTCGTATGCTTTTTATGTCCAATGAGCACATATGGAACTCTCGACCTCCCATAATTTTCGAGTCAGTGAGCACTCCCATAATCTCTGCGATTGGGGTCTCAATCCTCCGACCCCTCAAGAATCCAAACTGCTCCGCCCCAAACACTTGCTTCTCTACGCACCAGTCTTGAAACCGCGACGCCACCACCTGCAGCCCCTTCAGAAAACTTGGATCAAAGTGATCGGTCTCCTTCCTGCCGGGTCCCCGGGTGCTCCGTCTGCGATTTCGTGGCCATAAACACCGAGCTAATCTTGAGCTCCTGCGGCACCTCACTCTTTTCCAGCATCTCATTATATCTCCTTCTCATCCACTCCTTGATCTCATCCTGACAGGCGTGAATCATCTCCGCCGTCACCCCGTCCGGGCCCGCTGCCTTGCCATCTGGGAGTGCTCCCAGGATCGTTTCAACGTCATGCATGGTAAGGGGGCCATGATGACCCTCCTCCTCTTGAGACCTTCCCACCGGTGCCTGCTTCATTCCGCCCATCGGCATCACTCTCCTTGCCAGGTCCGCCATGAATTCCCTCCATCCCTCTTCACCAATTCTGGATCTGTCACCACCTTATCCACCTTGCCTTCACCGTTCGGTGGCATACTGTGGGCGCCACCCGTCAGTCATTATGCCCTTATATATCCGTTTGCGTTTTCCCTCCAACGCCCTGTCCGCTTCTTGTAGTGCATGCTTCTCATCTTTGCCAATTGGCGCTGCATCTCCCTCCTCTTTCCGAGTCCCTCTCCACCCCCGCCCTCCGCAGCTTCCTCATGCGGTGGGGCTCGTACCCAATCCGTATTTAACCTCCCGGTACCCAAACACATGCCCACCCTCAGGATCCGACCCATCTGTTCGGACATCTCCCCGCCTGCCAGGCCATCTTCTCCACCAACACATCATACTCTTCCTTTTCACGCAACGCGTCCACCTTCGCCTTGTCGTCCCCGCCCATGCCGGCAGCATGTTCCTCAAGTCAGTCACGACCATGTGATGGTCTGTAACATCGAACTGTCCTCAAATCCATCCCATGCGTAGAAGGGCCAGTCCCTTGCGAAGGCAAGGTCTTCCAGCCTCTGTCATCCCCGGCACTTGTCCTCCTCTGCATCCTCGGTTCCGACAAACAAGATCATCATTCTCTTGGAGACTGGGGTCTTCTCGTCACCACTTTCCCGCAGCTATCCGCCCAGACTTTCATCATCAACCAGAATCACCTCTGCCTCTCGAACCGGAGGTTGGTCTCAGCCAGGTCCGTACAAAATAGCCCGGACAGGACCTCGTTCCGTGGTCGTCGCCAACTCCCCGGGGTCGAGTTGACCTTCAACGTTTGAATTTCTCCGCAGAAGATGGCTGATTCTGAATCTGTGACTATGTCTGATGTTGAGAAGGAGGCGGCTGCGCAAGAGGCTGCCCGTGTGCAACAACACAAGCGTGCGGCCGAGAAGAGTGCGGCGGAGGCGGCGGCTCCTGCAAGGATGAGGGAGAGCCCATGTTGGGATCAGGTCTGTTTGATTGAGTGCCGCAAACGAAGCGCCCTGAGTTGGGGCCGGCGGCTTGGAGTGATCCTGACGATCTTTTGTGCTGCAGGCTATTGGGGCTACGCTCTTGTTCCCTGATGGGAATCCTCTGTCCTATGCTGAAATTCAGGCGTCTTTGCGGGCGCCGCGGTGGAGGGTCGTTCCCCGAATTCTCAATTCTATTCGATCGTCCGACGGCCGAGCAGTTCACAAGGGTTGAGGAACTTGGCCAGAAGTTTCATGCTACTGTGAGGCCTATTGTGGCTGTGGCGACTGAATTCCAGCCGGACATCATCACGACAACGCTCTTCAAGGCGACGCTTGCTGGCTTTCCGACGGAGGCCAGTGAAGAGGATGTGGCGACTTGGTTGGGAAGGAAAGGTTTGTGTTGTGCTATGGAGAAGGGGTGTTATGGTTTTGGTAGATTCTCTGAGGGTGTTCAAGTTAATGCCTGCGATCTTTCAAGTCAGCTTCTTTGCGGAGGAGAAGAAGAAATGCCGAAGTGGTTCCCGCGCCGGGATGCCAACCCGAGATGGCCCATTACCGTGGTGCCTCCCGAAGTGCGGGTCGAGGTGCCGCCCAACAAGAAGCTGGCGATGCTGCGCCGTCGGGATCTGGCGACTGTGCCGGCTGTCGAGGCCTGGTTGGCGAGCCTGACGCCTCAATCCGCCAGCGACCATTGCCAGGAAGGGACAAGCCTTCCTGACTGGTCGCTAAGGACGGTAATGGTTATTGGTGGTCGATCCCGAGGAACGAGACCGGCTGGCGAGGAGAAGCAGCAGCAATATGGGGGCCGCGGACTATTGTTCGGCGGACTGTGGTGCGTGTGGCGGCCAAGGGGTTGCTGTGATTTGGTTTGAGGTGTTGTGTTTTCAATCTGAATCTTTTTGAAAACATGCCTTGAGCAACCATTATATATTCATAAAGGGTACGGGATGGTTACGACTGGATTCAGTCCTTACGTACGGATGGTACGTATTGAGCTGGACAAAAACGCAGTATCGTCGTTGGGCCACTCGCATGGGGCACGATCGATCTTATTGAAGGAAAATGGTGGGTGAAGTGGTGGTTTGTTACACAGACTGGAGAAAATGGGTGTGAACTTGGGCAACATGATCAGGGGCCGGCCTGCGGGTGGGGACGGCTGCTGTATCAGAAATGGAGGAGCTGTGATAATAGAATAATGTTGGGGACGGACCAAAAGGAAGAAGGAGGCGTGGCAAAGGAAACGTGGCGATCGGTGGGGAATCGGCCAGCCGGAGAGGGCAGCGTAGGAGGAAGAAGAACGAGCGGATGGGGATCTGATTTGGTGAAAAAAGACCGGGGAATTGAAACAGAGGGAATGGGGTAGAGCGGACGGTGGAGGAAACTGATGGGGCAGCTTGCTACTGCCAGGTTGAGCACCCCAGGGAGGGAATCTTCGGCCGGAGTTGGGCGGACGGGTCTCTGCATGAGTTGGCAGGGAATGATGGCGGTTTGGTGGATATCCTTTTGACGATTTTGATAGGTAGTGTTGGTAGGTTGTGCGTGTTCATGCAGGGGCTTTGTTTTGGAAGATGGCCCTGATCGACTTGATCCAAGCGAGGGGGCGGGGAATACCACAGGCTCTGGGCTCAGATGAAGGGGAGTGCGAGGACATCGTTATTGGACCAAACGAAATCTATTTGGGGGGAATCGATGGGTGGGAATCTGTTTACTGGTGGCGATGGCTCAATGGGGAGGTGCGGGCGTGAATCGGAGAGCGTGGGAACTCGACGCGGTTCTAAAAGCGAGGCGGAGTGGAAGGAGAGTGTGGATGATGGAGCGGCGGAGGTTTGGGCTTTGGGGGTGGGGCAGGATCCCAGCTGGCGGACTGGGAGGGGGGAGTGGCAGGCAAAGAGACTGGCCCGAAGAGGCGGACGAGGACGAGGTACGGGAGGAGAAGGAGGCTCTGATGGAAGGGGGAGGGGACGTGACAGTGAGAGATTGACGGATGGAGGGATGATCGAGCGACCGGGCGAGTTGTTTGGCGGTGGTGGCGAGCTGGAGGAAGTTGATGGGGTTGGCTTGTCGCAGGGGCGGGGTCGGGAGGTACAGAGGCGTGTGTAATAAGTCGGGCCACCGTTGTTGGGTGGCAACAGCCCTCAGGTGGTGGAAGCGGTGGGGGGCCGGGCAGTTGTTCGATGTTGTGAGAGGGGTGATTGGGGGAGACCCGGGTATGGAGCAGGCAATCTGGGAGAAGGGGATTGATGGGCTGGATGAGCTTCATGATGGGGATGCAGGGGATGCGGTGGCGGACTTGCTGAGGAAAGCTCGGATCCCGACAGGAGCGCGGATGAGGGTGGTGCACGTCTGTCAGGAATGCGGAAGGGTGAGCGAGGGCCGCGAAAGGGAGCGGGACTGCCTGGTGGTGCGTCTGGAGAGGGACGGTGACAGAATGAGTGAAGCGGTCCGGAAGGTGGTGATGGCGGACGGACGGGTGCGGAAGAGGTGCCCAGAGTGTGGTGCCGATCGGTGGCACGCGCAGGAGGAACGGGCGGTGGGCATGGAGGATGTCATGGTGGTCCAGGTGGTTCGCGATCGGCGGGACGGCAGGGTGGACCAGTCGCAGTGGCGGGTGCAGCCGGACCCCGTGGAAGTTCTTGGCACGAATTACCGCCTGGAGGCGGCGGCGGAGTTCTGCGAAAGGAGAGGAGGGGGGCGACATTGGGTGGCGGTGAAGAGGATTGAAGGGGCATGGTGGCGCTTCGATGACAGCGTGGTGAGGGAGGTGGGCGAGGAAGAGACGAAGAATGGCGACATCTTTCTTTATGTGGCGGGGGCAGGGATGGGGTCGAGAATGCAGCGTTCGATGTGGGGACCGGCTTTTGGAGGGAGCAAAGAAGGGGCAGACGGGAGGGCACAAGGGGGACGAAGAGGGAGACGGGTAAGGCGGGAGAGGTGAAGACCTGGAGGAGCATGAGGTGGGGCAGTCCGGGGTGCGCCCGGTAACGGGGACTCCTACCCGGGGGTGCCCAGGTATCCTGGGGACGGGATGAGCAGAAAGGCCAGGAAGAAGCGCGGGAAGAAGGACGCGACAAGGAAGAAGAGGCAGGTGGCAAAGATGAGGGATATCGAGAAGACATATGACGAGAAGGCGGAGGAGGAGGAATTCCAGGGGTGGAGAAGTGGTGCCAGGGCAAGAAGGAGGCCAACCTGAGGGCGGGGCTGCCGGCGAGGGAGGAGGGAAGGATGAGGGTCGTGGGGTGGAACGTGCGTGGGTTGGGGTCAGACTGGAAGAAGAGCAATGTGGCGGACCTGCTGCGAGTTGGGGGTCAACATTGCCCTCCTGCAAGAGACGAAAGGTACGAAAGACAACAAGCAACAGTTGGAGGAGAAGTGGATGAAGGGGTGGTGCTGGAGGAGCTCGGTGGTGGAGGACGCAGATGCGCGGCACCCCAAGGGAGGGGTGATGATTGGGTATAGGCGGACCTTACAGATAGCAGTGCGCAAGGTCAGGGAGGTGATCCCTGGCTACTTGATGTTTCTCGATTGGTCGGAGGGGAAGACCAACCTGAGGCTCATAAATCTGTACTACCCAACTGGGGAGGGAGAGGACAAGGTGAGGGTAAGGAATGTCATTATCAGGAGGTTGGAAGAGTGCATGGCGGAGGGAGCAGCTGAGGGGGAGGGGCGTGGTGGTGTACACGGACGCGAATAGCTGGGCCAAGGAGGTTGGTGAGCAGGAGATGCTGGGTCTGTATGACACGGCGAAGATGGTGGGTAAGCAGAACGAGATCACATTCGTGCGCAACAAGAAGAAAGGAGGGAAGGGGGGAGGTGGAGGAGGAGGGCAAGCAAGGGGGGGAAGGGGAGGCCAGGCTGGACCTTTGCTTGGCAACGCAGGGGACGATGGCACGATTGCTGGACAATATGTGGGTGTGGAGAAATGAGGAGGTTCAATGGCAGGAAGTCACAGACCATCACATGGTTGTCACTGACTTGAGGAACATGTTGCCGGCATGGGCGGGAACGCTGCGGAGGAAGGTGGCCATCTGCCCGTCCAAGTCGGACCTGGATGCGTTGCTGCGGGAGAAGAGGAAGGATGAGTATGAAGGGATGGTGGGGAAGATGCGCACGTACCGGGAGAAAGTGGCGGAATTGCTTCGGAAGGCAATGGAGAAGGGGGCGGACCATCGTTCGAGCAGATGAGTGGGATCCTGCGGGAGACGGCGGGGAAGGTGTTTGGGTTCCGGGACGTGGCCAACACAGACAGGGATTATGAGCCCCATCGCATGAAGAAGCTGAGACGGATGGCGATGGCGGAGCGGGACCCGAGCCTGAGGAGGGAAATGCAGAAGCAGTTGGCCAAAATGAGAGGCGTGCACTACAGGAAGAGGGATCGGGCGTTGGAAGGGAAGCGCAAGCGCATATATAAGGGCATCATGACAGACGGGGTGGCGCCGGTCACGTCGTATGCAACTAAGAATGTGGAGGAAAGGTGGACAAAGTGGTCACAGATCCGGAGTCGGTGAAGAATGGATGGAGGAACTTCATGGCGGACCTGGCAAGGAGGGTGTTGCCGGTGGGCCCGAGGGTGGGGCGGGTGCCAGAAGGAAGGCCGCAGGAAGAAGGGAGGGTGATCATGGCCCCCTCACAACGCATGATGTTGAGACAATCCTGGGGCGCTCCCCGATGGTAAGGCGGCGGGCCCGGATGGAGTGACGGCAGAGATGATCCATGCCTGTGGGGAAGAGATCAAAGAGTGGTTGGGGAGGAGATACAATGAGATGTTGGAGCGGAGTGAAGTGCCGCAGGAGCTCAAGGTCAGTTCGGTGTTCATGGCCACGAAGTCGCAGACAGAACACCCTGGTGACCCTGCAGGCAGAAGGCCAATCACTTTGATACAGGTCTTTTTGAAGGGGCTGCAAGTGGTGGTGGCGTCGCGGTTCCAAGAATGGTGCGTACAGAAGAATGTGTTTGGGGAGGAGCAGTTTGGGTTTCTGAGAGGGAGAAGGATTGAGACCCCAATTGCAGAAATTATGGGAGTGCTCACTGACTCGAAAATTATGGGAGGCAGGGAATTCCACATGTGCTCGTTAGATATCAAAAAGGCCTATGATACAGTGGACATGGACGCACTGAGGAGGGGGTTGAGACGGATGGGGGTTGAGGAGGCATTCATCAGGTATGTGGATAGTCTGTACGAGGGGGAAGGCCAAAGTCATTACGGGTTTCGGGCTGACGGAGAGCTATGAGATAGAGAGAGGCATTAGTCAGGGGGACCCGCTTTCATGTCTGCTATTTATCTCATTCATGGAGGAAGTGCTGGCAGAGGTGCGAAAGCAGGAAGGTGGGTATATCCTGGATAGTGGAAGGAAGGTGAAAGTCCTTGCCTTTGCTGACGATGTGATGCTGGTCACTCGAACCAAGGAGCAGATGGTACGGTTGGTCAACACAGTGAGACGGAAGGTGGAGGAGGCGGGTATGCAGCTGTCGTGGACCAAGTGTGACTACCTGTGTGGGGGTGAAGAGCAAGACGGACCTGGACCTGGGTGAGGGTCGAGTCATCAAGGTCCAGCAGAAGGGTGGGGCCATCCGGTACCTGGGAATTTGGATAGACGAGGAGATGAACATGAAGATCAACACGGAGAAGGTCATCCAGAAAATGTGTGGGAGGTTGCACAGGCTGATGGACAAGAAGGTCCCACCGAGGTTGATGGTGCAGATGATCAACGAGTGCGTGTCGACGTGCCTACAATATACGGCGAGGCAGTGCCCCATGCCGCAGAAGGACCTTGAGATTCTTCAACAGCGCTATGCGCGAGTATTTCGGGAGATTGGTGGGTGCTTGGGGAAATGCGACCCGGCGGAGGTGCTCTTCTTCCCGGAGGATGAGGGTGGGATGGGTCTCAAGGACCCGGTGGATGTGCACGACATGATGGTGCTCACGCAACTGCTGGGCAGGGTGGCAGACCAACAAGGGTGCGGCGTGATGCTCCGTGAAGAGATAGCCCTGCTGCAAAAGTTGTGGACGACGAGTGAGCCGCTGCTGGACAACCCCGGGAAGTGGGTCAGACTGCACGCGAAGGAGAAGATGCCGGGGTGGTGTCGGGGATGTTGAGGATCTTGCACAAGAAGGGGTTGGCCATCGTGAGGGATGGGGAAGTATTGAAAAGGAAGCGGAATGGGGAATGCCGACAACACTGGAGGAGCTGGCAGAGCCATGCAAAATCACCAAGCGGCATAGGCAGACACTCATGAAGAGGGGCATCAGGAGTGTGGCTGACCTGATTGTGGGCGGTAGGTTTCAGTGGAAGGGCACGATGCCGCAGTACGTGGAGGCCATCAAGGAGCGGGTGTGTGTGGGGAACAAAGTGGAGACGGAATATGTTAAGTTGGCGAGGAGGATCCGAGAGGAAGAAGTGGCAGAAAGAGATCGAAAGAGGGCAAGGACGGAACAGGAAAAGGAGGAGAGCCGAGAGAGGGCGGGACGGGATACGGGCAAGAGAGAGGAGGATGGTGGGAAGGATCACGGGATCCCAGACCCGGAGAGGAAGATGAGACAAGCCAAGCTGATGGTGGGGCAAGGAGGAAAGCTGGTGGTCGTGGCGAAGAACAGGAAACGCCGAAGCGGGGAGCCGGGGTGGGAGGCCGCCAAGAAAGGGAAGCCCGACGAGCAAGGGGATGGCGAAACGGAGAGGATGCATGTTGAAGCCAGCGACAAGAAGAGGGGGGCGGAGAGGCACCTGGACCAGAACGGGGAAAGCAAGAAGAGCCGGATGAGAGCGGGCAAGTGGGACGAGGCAATGTGGAGGCGATGGGAGGCACTGCGGGCGGAGTGTGAGGAGGTGGAGGTGCGGGTGGAGGAGCCCGAGCTGAAGTGGCGGACTTTTTACACAGATGGTAGCGCGACCAAGAAGAAGAAGGACCGGCGAGCTGCATTGGCGGTGGTGGAGCGGCTGTCCAATGGGGCACTGGCTGTGCGGGTCGGGAGAAGGTGCACGGGAAAAGGGCAAACAAACAATGAGGCAGAGCTGGAAGCCATCCTGGAAGCCATCAGAGTGGGACAGGATGCAAACGTGGAGGTGCGCACGGACAGTAAGGAGTAGGTGGCAAAGGGATGGGTGGAGAGGCTGATGAAGGACGACTGGACACCGACGGACCTGATCGAGTCGAAGGCCGAGGGCCTCCTCCGAAGGGGACAGCGAATTCTGAAGGAGCACAGGGGGGGTGTCCGGCTGGTGTGGGTGAAGGGGCACCAGGAGACAGGGGCATCGCTGGATGCGGAGGGGAACAGATTGGCAGACAAGATTGCCGGGCAAAGCATCAAACAGGACATAGGCAAGGTGCAACAGGAACGGACCTGGGGTTTTCGGTTGGTTCACCAATGCGACGGGGAGGAGGTGGAGGAGACTTTCGCACAAGCCTCCAGTCCTTCAGCCGCCGCGGACGCATCTCCAGGGCGGCCCGGAAACGCAAGAACGCACTGGTGGTCATCAATGCTCAGACGGGAAATGGCGGAATAAATACGCAGACCATGCGATGCGAAATGTCGGGCAGACTGGCCATGATGGCAATCTTGCAGCGGTACATCACGGCCAACATCAGATTCTACATCAATGGTGAAGGGGATGGGAAATGTTGGTGTGGGGCGAGAGACTATACGAACCATTTGGTTTTTGAATGCCCGGCTATGATGGGCAGTGTCGCTGAAAGGTGGAGTGGTGCCAATGCGATCAAACTGATCGCGTGGCTGGACAAGGGGAAGGAGCAGAAGATGCAGAACAATTGCTCCAAGAAAATGGGTGGAGCCTATGGGTCAAAGTGTGCAGGTGAGAGGTAAGCAAATAGCGATGGACAGACTCTGGGAGCTCATCGAGCGATCGCGGGGCGCTGGTACCGCGCCCGAACCTGGGACAGCTTGGGAATGTTCACCACAGAAGTGGCGAACCTCTGCGATCGATATGTGGATGGGATGAGTACGGAGATGGCAGAAGGGCAGACCCACAAGAGCACCCTGCGAAACCAGTGGACGACCCCCCACGTGGTGTCCTCTCTGCTCAGACAAGCAGGCAGTTTGACAACGATGGCATTCTCGCATCCTGGGAATGCCGATTTGAGCTTCCCTGAATTCAGAACGCCCAGCAAGGATGACTGGTTTTGGGTGGAAGACTGGATGGCTACGGGTTGTTTAAGGAGAATCGCGACCTCCTCATCTTTGCCAACCCTGAATACAACCCACAGGAGGAGATGGACCGGTTATTTACGGCAATTGGTGATTGGGCGGAGAGCCCAATTGGTAGAGCTGGGAAGAGAGCCTTCCGATGTATCGCGATAGTCCCGTACGGAGTGGGTAAGCCAAACCGGACGCGGCCGGTGCAGGGAATGAAGGCGCAGCATGGAGTCGGTTTGGCGCTGAGGGGGACATGCAACTGAAGGAGCTGTTTATCATTGAGGAAGGGGCTTCAGCTTCTGGCTGCCGAGCTTCTGGCGGACGGGGAGAAAGGTGCGGGAAGGCCCCGTTTGACGTGGGCATTCTGCTCTTCGAGAACCAGCGGGCCCGAGAGAGATTCCCGATGGACCCAGCCCCTTGTGGGCATTGGAGAACATGTTGCGAAAGGAGGCGGGAGCGCGAAGAGTGGAGGCTGACTATGAGGGGCGTCCGAAGGAGGGCGAAGTGCTCTATAACTGGAGGGGGATTTCAGAAGGTGTGGTGAAGAAAGTTGCTGGGAGACTGCGAAGACGGTGCGGGCTTAGGGAAATCTACGCGAATGACTGCAGACTGGCAGCAGAGCTGGGGATTGTGGATGAAGAGACCCAGAAGGAGATTGGGAGCGAACTGGGTGGACTGCGGAGAACTATGCTGGTAGCGATCAAGCAACGGAAGAAGAACGAGAAGAACGAGGAAGGGATGGACGAAGGGACGTAGTCCGAGTGTCGGCGGTGACCGCCCCTTGTGGGCGCGAGCCGACCCATGGACCACTTGGGGCGTTCCTTCTTGCGAGCTTGTCTCGCGGGGAGGGCGGACCGGGAGGTCTATGTTACCCGCGGGCTTCGGCCCGATAACGGACTCGGCGTAAGCCGGGAAGTATCACACACACACACACACGGAACCAACTTGCCAGCAGCTTGGGAAAGATCCGTTCGTAAAATGCCTGTCGAGTGAGTTTCAACACTTCCTTTGTCTCCGATTGCCAGACGAGGTAGATCCTGGAGGAGAGGTTTTAAGGAACCCACAAGAGGTAAACAGAAAAACAGACCGATTGAGGGGCGGGGGGGCGGTGTTCGACGACGACAGAGGCGGAGGACTCGAAGTTGTGGGAGGGACTGACGTGGAACTCGTGGCGGTGCGGGGCGTTCTGGGAGGCACGGAAGCTCGATCCGGAGCCACTGCTGGAGGCTTTGCAGTCGTGCTCGTGGCGGTGACCGGGGCTGCACGTGGGGTTCTGGGAGGCACGGAAGCCCGACCCGGAGCCACTGCTGGAGGCGTGGCAGTAGTGCTCGTGGCGGTGACCGGGGCTGCACGTGAGGCGGAGGACGCAGGGGCTGCACGTGGGGTTCTGGAAGGCACGGATGCCGGAGGCGGAGGCGTCTTGAGAGCAACGATTGAACCAGCAGCCGGCGGCGGCGGTGAACGCTGGGTTGCCAGGATCGATGTCGGGGGAACGGGAGCGGACCTCTTGATAGCCGGGGAGCCTGTGCTGGCGTCTTGGGCGGGATGGAGTCGGGCAGTTTCTTGGGAGGCGAACCCGCCCTCGGTTTCGGAGGAGGGGCAAGCGACGACGACGGAGGGGCGGTCCGGCGTTGGGGGCTGCTTTGAGGGCGTCGGAGGAGGGGCTGCGGTCTGCTCGGGTTCGGGGGTCAGCTCAGGTTCGGCGGGCTGCTCGGGTTCGGCGAGCTGCTCGGGTTCACCAGGGACGGACTGCTCGGCGGCTTCCGGTTCTGTGCCGGTTTGCTGTAGTTCGGACTGCGCCGGTTCGGGTTCTGAGGGTTCTGCGGGTTCGGTGGTGGCCTGCACAGGGTCGGAGGTAGTCACCTCGGGTTCAGTTGTGGTGGTCTCCAAAGGTTCGATGGTGGTCTGCTCAGGCACGGGCTCGGTGGTCTGCTCTGGCACGGTGGTCTGCTCAGGCTCAGGGGTCTCCTCGGGCTCGGCGGTGGGCGGCTCGGGTAGCACGCTCGCCCGCGCATGTTCGCTGCTGGAAGAATGCTCGGCTGATGGAATGAAGACGACTGGGTGATGTTGATCGGCATCCTGGCTGGCATGTTGGGTCTCCTCTTGTTCCTGTTCGGTCGCCTCGTGTTCCTGGCTGGCGCGTTGGGTCTCCTCTTGCTCAGCTTCATCTTCGGTGACAGTGTCCAGGCGAAGAGGCGAGGCCGGCGCAGCATCGGCGGCGGATGACTTGGGTTCAGCGCGCGCACGTTTCCTCGAATGGCCTCGCGGTTCCTCCTCCGAGGAGTCATCCCGCGAGTGACGAGGAGTCGGGTAACGGCGGCCGCTGCGCGTCTCACGAAGTTCCTGAGTGCTTTCCTTGGGCATTTTGGCGGGATCAAGTGTGGCTATTACCCAAGGTTAGAGCCACTAAACCATCAAATGTTTGTCGGGGGTACTAAAATCCATACCGGCGGTATGGATTTTCAATAGAAATCGAATTTTTCGAGGTGGTGTTCTGACATCATCCCAAGTGTTTTTTCGATGAAACTCATCGATTTACATCATCAGAACCGGTATCGCGATGTTTGTCGGGGGTACTAAAATCCATACCGGCGGTATGGATTTTCAATAGAAATCGAATTTTTCGAGGTGGTGTTCTGACATCGAATTTTTCGAGGTGGTGGTGTTCTCATTCAACTCGCGAGGTGGACCTTACCCCGGGTTCTAACCTTTGTTAACGCGCCTTTTTGCCGTTTTCAGATGAACTCGATCGATTGGAACCAGTTCCACACCCCCCAAGAAGCCATTGAGTATTGCGAGGGTGCGATCGGCCAGGACCCCCCGAAATGGGCCGAGGGTTACCAGGCGATCAATTGGTTTGTTTTTAATAGCCCCGGTCCTACCGACCTGGAAAGTGTTTGAATTTGGGATCTTCGCCTTTTCTATTGGCCAATTGACGATGTCTTCTGAAACTCATTCTGTTGAAGATGCTGGTGCGGTTCCTCTGACGCTGGAAAGTGTTGAGGCTGAAGCCAATCGCCAAAGAATGGAGGCGGCTGGTAAAAAAAGAGTGGCCGAAAAGAGCCAGGCCGAGGAGCAGGGTGAAAAGAAGGAAAAAGTTATGGTCTGTGTTAATTGGATAGTGGCTTTCCTACCGAAAGTCCGCCTATCAAGGATGTTTGTTGGGCTCATCTTGGGTCTTTGTTTGTCAATTGCCTTCTGTGAATTACAGGCTGAGACAATGAGATTCGCTATTAAATTTGAGCCAAGTGCTGTGCAATTTAGCTGGTACGAACTTGAATGCCAGCTTCGTGAGATCCTTGGCGAGGCCCGTGTTCAGCAAGGCCTGGAAGAAGGAACTTTTGGCGTGACGTGTCTGAGACCCGATGCCGCGGAGATTCTTGGAGCTTTTGCAAGTCGGAATCAGGCCGTCCTGACTGATCTGGGAAGTGAATGTGAGCGGCCGGCCTCAGCTGTGACCTTTGTTACAATGAGGGCTCATCTGGGTGGTTTGCCCCTGGAAGCTAAAGAAGAGGAGGTTCGCCAATGGTTGCGTGAAGCGAACCCGAGTGCGCAGTGTCTGTTCGCAATCGCTGACTTATTGATCGCCACCCCGGTAGTTTGGGTCAAGCCTGCTCGCCAGCCGGGTGCATGGCGTGTGTCTGTGACATGCTCGGTGGGACAGCCCCACATCCCGGAGATCTTCCGGGGCAAGCGCATAGTTCAGATCGCTCCGGGGAGGATCGGCCTCTCCGGGCGGACCATCGTTTGGTTTTTATTCGTGCGGCCGGTGTCGAGTGGCCGCAGCAGATGCAGGAGTACCTCAAGAACCACCACATTGTGGTAGAGGTCTCCGATATTTGGAGATCAGAAGTGGCGTGGTCAAGTGGGCGGTGGGACGGGACGTTTTGTGTCATGGCAACCCCGGAGCAGAGGGAGGCCATCGATGCTTTGAAGCGGGAGTCGCGTCCGCGTGTGGTGAAGGTGTCGGTGGGGGTGAATGCGGGAAGAAGTTCAAGTAAAGGTTGGGGCTGTGTTTCTCTTCCACCCTCTTACGCTCTTGCTCCTGGGACATGCGTGTGGAAAGAAACAGCCTTCTATTGGAATGGCGTGGGGAGGAGAGTGGTTGGCGGGGGGGAGCAATCGAATGAAGGAAAAGAAGGTGGAGTGGGGGTAAAACTGGAGAAGGTAGTGCAAAGACAGGAAGTGATATGTGTATGGTGCTTTTGGATGCAGACGGTGGTCGAAGAGAATTGGGTCCACGGTAGGGTAAATGGAATTGGCCTTGTTGATCAAAAAGAGAGGGGCGAGAAGCGTGGTCGTCTGGGTTGGATAAAGACTGGTAATGAGAACTGGGAATGCTGGTACGGAGAAGGGGAAGACCTCTGGAAGGGGCGAAGGGGCCGGTGGTGGACGGAGAGAGATGGGATCAGGAGGGTTGGCGGGGTTGGGATGGCTGTTTTCTCCCGCGTTTTCTGAGCGCCCCTACTTTCCAACTGTGGTTGGATGGTGTGCCGGCTTGGTGTGGTGGCTGCATTGGGTGGCGACTGCCCTCAGGTTGGTGTGGTATGTCTAGCCGATGTCTCGTTGGTCTGTGGATGGAGGAAGATGGATGGAGAGTTTCTAATCATGCTTTGATCATAGTCTCCCGGCTGGACAGAGTGCTTTGCCTCGGAGGTGGGCCCTGTCTGGTGTCGGAAATAACTACCGGTTTGTTGGTTGTTGGGACGTCTGGCAGCGGCTCATCCTTAGAATTTCAGATATCTGGCCCCTGAGATGCCTGTCTGACCGTCTGGTCAGATGGAAGATCCTTCTGGGATGTTGTTGATGCGGCACGTTCTTTGGGAGAGAGTCTGTCTTTCCGGTATTCTTTTTTGTCATCTTCAGAAACTTTTAGGAATGTGGCCGCTGATTCTGTTAAGGCTGGTCAAGGGCAGCCTGGTTATTGTTTTGAGCTTTCCTGGAATGGGGTTGGTCTGTGTGTACCCTCTTTTTCAGTCATCCAATTCCAATACTGGACTCAGCAGATGGGAGCTCCAATGCCTGCATCCGCACAAAACCTCCGAATGAATGGGCAACTTTGGACGACGTCTGAAGGTCTGTGTGAGTATTCATTTATTACAGTTTACTCATTTCCTGAGATCGATGATCTCGGTAGGACTGGTGGTGACGCTAGGGCCGGTCAAGGGGTCAACGGTCAAACCAGGACCCCCTTAACACCCGCAGCGGTTCCTGCGGGTGCTGGAGAGGAGGGGGCCGCTGGGCTACGTCGGCGGGATGCCCTAGGGATCGTTACCCCTGGGGTGGCCAGAGAGAGGGTCGAGGACAACCTGGCTAAAATGTGGCAGGCAAACCTCACCGAGTGGTACGAGGAAAACCCCGATGGGGACAACCTCAAGAAGGAGGAAAACCCCGCCGTCGGGGACAACCTCAAGGGGCATCGCTGGGCGACATCGGCTGGGTGGGGGACGGACACGGAGGAGGAAAACCCCAAGGGGGACAACCTCAAGAAGGAGGAAAACCCCAAGGGGGACAACCTCAAGAAGGAGGAAAACCCCAAGGGGGACAACCTCAAGAAGGAGGAAAACCCCGCCGAAGGGGACAACCTCATGAGGGAAGGAGCAGAGGAGAACCCCGACTTTGGGGAAAACCTCGATGGTGGGATGGAGGACGATGCCGGGGATGGGAATGCGGCACAGGCTGGCGACATCGGGGCATACTACTTTGGCTCAGGTGGCTGGGGCTGGCTTCCTTTTTGCTTACGGTCTGTGAGAATGTTTTCCTTGTTGCCGTTTGCCTTGTAGACTCCTTTGAGTTTCGGCAGTGCTCTTGGGACAGGGAGGTTTGGAAAGGAGACTGGCTCGGATATCATGGTTGCAAGTGATAATGTACGCTTGGGGGACTTGGAAGGTCTAGCATGCCAGGCCAATTGGAATTTTATTGTTGACCGATTTAAGAGATGGGTGGGGATGAAGGAGGGGTGGAAAAGGGGTGGGCTGACATTGACTTGGCTGAGTTTTTGAAAAACTGGTTGGGGTGGTTGAGTTTTATTGTAATGACGATGACATCGGTAAAAGATTGGAGGCGGTGGGGAGCAGGATTGCTATGGAGGTGGAAATGGAGTGGGGAAGGTGATGGAGAGCTGGAGGATGGTAATGGGGCGGAATGTATAGAGGAATAGTTAATGTTACTGGCCACCGCTGCTGGATCAGCACGGCCTCCAGGTGGTTGAGGCGGCTGGGGGTGGGGGAGTTGTACGAGATATTGCGGGAGGTCATGGGACCCCGGAGTGGGAAGAAGGGGTGTGGAGGGAGGGAGCGAGGGGTTTGGACGAAGGGCAGGATGGGGAAGCGGAGGAGGCCCTCGTTGAATTGCTGCGGAGGTCTGGGATAGCGGCAAAGGTAACTGTGGAAGTGGAGGACACATGTCAGGAGTGTGAGCTTATGAGTAGCGGAACGGAGAGAGAGAGAAGCGATCTAACGGTGAGATTGGAGCGGGATCTGGAGAAAATGAGTGACGCTGTGGGAAGGGTGATCCTTTCAAATCAGAGGATACGAAAAAGGTGCCCTGGGTGTGGGGTGGATCGTTGGCATGCGAGGGAGGAGCGGGTGGTGGGAACAGAGGGTGTTATGGTCGTCCAAGTGACGCGGGGTAGGGAAGGGATGGTTGATAAGAGGCAATGGAGGGTCCAGCCGGATGTGGTGGAAGTGGGCGGTAAGGTGTATCACATGGTAGCGGTGGCGGAGTTTTGTGGGAGAAGGGGGGGTGGGCGACACTGGGTGGCGGTCAAAAAGATTGGAGACCAATGGTGGAGGTTTAATGACAGCAGGGTCGGAGAAGTTGGGGAAGAGGAAGCAGGTCATGGAGATGTGTTCCTATATGTGGAGGGGCAGGAAAAGGCTTCGAAGATGAGGAAGTCGGCCCTGGGACCGGCGTTCGGAGGTGTGAAGATGCAGATGGGAGGTGGGAAGGCTGGGGAGCGGGGATGGGCCGGGGCGGAGCAGTGCATGGGGTGGGTGGGAAGCCTATCTGCAGTGGGGATAGTTACCCGGAAGTCAGGGTGCCTGCGGGGAGGGAAGGGAGTGAAGGCGCGGAGAAGGAAGGGGAAAAGGGATGCGCAGAGGAAGAAGAGGCAAAAGCGAAAATGCTGGATATTGAGCGGGTGTATGATGAGAAGGCGGAGGCGGAAGAATTTTGTGGGGTGGAAAAGTGGTGCTGCGAAAAAAAGGAGGCTAACTTGAGGGCGGGGCTGCCGGGGAAAGAGGAGGATCGGGTGAGGGTGGTCGGATGGAATGTGCGGGGCTGGGCTCGGAATGGAAAAGAAAAATGTAGAAGATTTGCTGAAGGTGGGTCGAACGGACGCTTGCAGGAAACGAAAGGAACGAGGGACAATAAAGAATTTCTGCAGGAAAAATGGATGAAGGGTGGTGCTGGAGGAGCTCTGTGGCGGAGGAGTCTGTTAAGCGGCACCCGAGAGGGGGTGATGATTGGGTATAGAAAAACACGCAAGTGGCAGTTCGAAAGATTACGGAGGTGATTCCTGGTTATCTCATGTTTATGGACTGGACGGAGGGAAGAATCAGATGAGACTCATCAACATGTATTTTCCTACTGGGGACGGAGAGGCGAACGTGAGGGTAAGGAGTGTGATCTTGGAGCGGTTGGAGGAGTGTGGCGGGGGCGTCGGATGGGAGAGGAGTCGTGGTGTACACAGATGCGAACGGATGGGCTAAGGAAGGAGGGGAGCAAGAGAAACTGGGATTGTATGATGTGGCGAAGATGGTTGGGAAGGCGGGGAGATAACTTTTATCCGGAGCCGGAAGGGTGGGACGGTGGCGAAAGAGGAAGAGCATGAAGGGAAGGGGAGGGCCCGGTTGGATTTGTGTCTGTCGACGCAGGGGACAATGGGGAGGGTGCTGGACAATTTGTTTGTTTGGCGGAATGATGAGATTCAGTGGCAGGCGGTCACGGATCACCACATGATTGTAACGGATCTCCGAAACATGGCGCCCCCTGCGGTGAAAAATGGCTCGGAGGAAGGTGGCCATCTGCCCTTCCCGGACGGATGTGGAGGCACTGTTGCGGGACAAGAAGAAGGAGGAGTATGATGTTATGGTTGGGAAAATGGAAAAGTACCGTGGGAAGGTTGCGCAAATGTTGCGAGAGGCAGCTGTGAAGGGGAGGAGCCATCATTTGAACAGATGAGTGAGTTTCTTCGGGTGACAGCTGGCTGCGTTTTCGGCTATAGGGATGTGATGAATACGGATCGAGATTTTGAGCCTTTCAGGATAAAGAAATTGAGGAGGAGAGCGCTGGCGGAGGAGGACTTGAGTAAGAGGAAGGAGATGTTGAAACAGCTGGCGAAGATGAGGTCGGTGCATTATGGTAAGAGAGATAGGGCATTGGAGGGAAAGCGCAAGCGTATCTATAAGGGTATCATGACGGATGGCGCGGCGCCAATCACAACCCACGTGACTCGGAAATGCGGAGGGGAAGATGGACAGGGTGGTGTCGGACCCGGCGGAGGTTAAGAGGGGATGGTGGGGTTTCATGGCGGGGCTTGCAAAAGGAAGCTGCCGGTGGGGACGGGGGCAAAGACTGAAGGAGGTAACGGGAGGCGTGGGTGGAAGGGTAATTATGGCCCTCTGACGACGCATGATATCCAGACAATACTGGGGGCTTTGCCGGACGGGAAAGCGGCTGGCCCGGATGGAGTGACGGCGGAGATGGTCCATGCTTGTCAGGACGAAATTAAGGAGTGGTTGGGGAGGCGATACAACGAGATGTTGCAGAAGTCTGAGGTTCCTGAGGAGCTGAAACTCAGCTCGGTCTATATGGCAACCAAATCGCAGACGGAGCATCCGGGGATCCGGCGGAAGAAGGCCTATAACTTTAATACAGGTCTTTTTGAAAGGACTGCAGGTAGTGATTGCCTCGAGATTTCAAGACTGGTGCGTTGAAAAAGGGGTATTCGGGGCGGAGCAGTTTGGTTTCCTGAGGGATCGGAGGATTGAGACGCCGATTGCCGAGATTTTGGGGTGTTGACGGACTCGAAGATTATGGGAGGTAAGGAGTTCCACATGCGCGCTAGATATAAGAAAGGCCTATGATACAGTTGACATGGAGGCGCTCAGAAAGGGGTTGAGAAGGATGGGGTGGAAGAGGAATTTGTCAGGTATGTGGACAGCTTGTATGAGGGAGAAAGGCGCGTGTGATCACGGGGTACGGGTTGACGGATAGCTATGACATTGAGAGAGGAATTAGTCAGGGGGACCCGTTGTCCTGCCTGCTGTTTATCTCCTTCATGGAGGGAGTCTTGGCGGAGGTGAGACGACAGGAGGGGGGCTATATTCTGGATAGCGGCAGGAAGGTAAAGGTGTTGGCATTTGCGGACGACATTATGTTGGTGACGAGAACAAGGGAACAGATGGTCCGTTTGGTGAATACGGTAAGGCGGAAAGTGGAAGAGGCTGGTATGGAGCTGTCGTGGAGCAAGTGTGACTACCTGTGGCGGGGTGAAGGGAAGACGGACTTGGATCTGGGAGAGGGTCGGAAGATCAGAGTGCAGCAAAGGGTGGAGCAATTCGGTATCTTGGGATATGGATAGATGAGGAGATGAACATGAAGGTCAACACGGAGAAGGTGATCCAGAAAATGTGTGGGCGACTGCACAGGCTCATGGACAAGAAGGTCCCTCCGAGGTTGATGGTGCAAATGATTAATGAGTGTGTCTCGACTTGCCTACAATACACGGCGAGGCAGTGCCCAATGCCGACAAGGGACTTGGAAACACTGAAGCAGAGATATGCGAGGGTGTTCAGGGAAATCGGAGGTTGTATTGGGAAATGCGACCCGGCAGAGGTGCTGTTCTTTCCGGAGGAGGAAGGGGTATGGGGCTGAAGGACCCGATTGATGTCCATGATATGATGGTGATGACACAAATTCTGGGGAGGATGGCGGACGAGCAGGGGTGTGGAGTGGTGCTGAGGAGGAGATCGCTGCAGAAATTGTGGACGACGCGTGAGCCGCTGTTGGATGATGCAGGGAAGTGGGTGAAGATGCACGGGCAGGAGAAGATGCCGGGGTGGTGATTGGGGCGTTGCAGGTGATGCACAGGAGAGACATGGCGATCCTGAGGGACGGGGAGAAACTGAAGGAGGAAGTGAAGTACGGCATGCCGACGACACTGGAAGAGATGGCGGAGCCCTGCAAGATAACAAAGAAGCACAGACAGACCCTCATGAAAAGGAAGATTCGGAGTGTGGCGGACCTCATCATAGGGGAAGATTTCATTGGAAAGGGGTGATGCCGCAGTATGTGGAGATGATCAAAAAGCGGGTGTGTCTGTATGGTAACAGGGTGAGTCCGGACTATCTGCAATTGGCGAGGCGGATTCGGGAGGAGGAGTCGGCGGAGGAGGGGCGGAAGAGGCGGAGAGTGGAGAAGGAAAAGGAGGAAGGCAATGCAGATAAGGGGAATGAAGGAAGGAGTGAGGGAGTCGGGGTTGGGGCGGTCGGGGAAGCGAAACCAAGAGTCAAGAGGCAAGCAAAGTTGCAGTGCGTCGGGGGGAAGGTAGCAGTGGTGAAACAGAGGAAACATGGGAGGGAGGATGGGGTGGGAAAGGGGAGAGTAAGAAGGGAAGGAGCGAGAAAGAAGATGGGAGGAGGGGGTCGGATGCAGATTGAGGCGAGCGTGAAGAAGAGGAGGGCGGAAGGGCAGGTGGAGGGGAGGGGGAACAAGAAGGGGAGGGCGAGGGCTGGTGAGTGGGACGAGGTATTGTGGAAAAGGCGGAGGAGTTGATGGCGGAGTGTGATGAGGTGGAAGTAAGAGTGGTGGAGCCAGAGGCGGAATGGAGGTTGTTTTATACTGATGGGAGTGCGACAAGAAGCCGGAAGGAAAGACGGGCGGCGTTCGCGGTGCTTGAGAGATTAAAAAATGGGGCGCTGGCGGTGAGAGCGGGAGGAGGTGTTCGGGTCGGGGCAGACTAACAATGAAGCGGAGTTGGAGGCTATTCTGGAGGCTATTCGGATTGGACAGGATGCGAATGTGGAAGTGAGAACGGACAGTAAAGTGGCAAAGGGGTGGGTTGAGGGACTGATAAAGGGTTGGTGGAAACCAACGGATCTGATAGAATCGAAGGCGGAGGGACTGCTGCGGAGGGGCAGCGGATTGTGAAGGAGCATCGTGGAGATACGACTGGTCTGGGTTAAGGGACATCAGGAAACTAGTGCGTCGCTGGATGCGGAGGGGAACAGATTGGCAGACAAGATTGCGGGACGGAGCATAAAGATGGAGCCGAGCGTGGTGCCCGAAGAGAAAGGATGGGGATTCAAGCTGGTGCGGAAGTGACGGGAAGGAGGTGGAGACAGACTTCAGAGAGGTGATGAAGGAATGGGGAGGAAAAGTCGCATGTGGAGGGCGGCTCGTAAAAGAAAAACGAGATTGTGTTAATTAACGCAGAGAGTCGCAACGGAGGGATCAACGTGCAAACGATGAGGTGTGAGATGTCAGGAAGCTGGCGATGATGGCAATCCTGCAGCGGTATATCACGGCCAACATCCGGTTCTACATCAACGGGAGGGGGATGGGAAGTGTTGGTGTGGGGTGAGGGACCACATGAACCACTTGGTGTTTGAGTGCCCAGGGATGGCGGGATGTGGGGGAGAGATGGAAAGGGCGGATGCTGTGAAGCTAATTGAGTGGTTGGACAAGGCGGAGGAGCTGAAGACCCGGACCAGCTGCTCGAGGAGAAGTGGGTAGAGCCGATGGGAGAGTGTGTGAAGATAAGGGCAGGCAGATCACGAAGGTGAGGCTATGGCAATTGATGGAGAGGTCCCGGGGAGATGGTTTCGGGCGAGAACATGGGACAGTTTTGGGAAACTTTCTCGACAGAGGTAGCTGAGATGTGTGACCGATATGAGGAAGGAAAAGCACGACAGTAAAGGAGGGGCGGACGCATATGAGTACGCTGAGGAACCAATGGACGACTCCCCACACTATATCTTCGTTGCTGAGACAGGCGGGAAGCCTAACGGTGATGGCGTTTTCGCACCCAGGGAATGCGGATCTCAGTTTCCCAGAGTATAGAACGCCGAGTAAGGAAGACTGGTTCCTGGGAGGTTCGGTGGATGGGTACGGGCTATTTAAGGAGAATCGGGACTTGTTGATTTATGCGAATCCGGAATATAACCCCAGGAGGAGATGGATCGGTTTTCCGAGCAATTGGAGAGTGGGCGGAGAGTCCGATTGGTAGAGGAGGAAAAGAGCGTTTAGATGCATTGTTGCGGCCGGGAAGGGAAAGCGAACAGAATCCAGCCGGGGTGAGCCGAAGCACGGTGTGAGCTTGGCGATCAAGGGGACATTCAGATGCGTGAGCTTTCATCATCCAGGAGGGTGGGTTTGCTTTTGGGAGCCGAGTTTCTGGCGCACTGGGAGGAAAGTGGTGGGAAGGCGCGGTTTGATGTGGGGATTCTGATGTTTGAGAATGGGCGGGCTAGGGAGAGATTCCCGATGGATCCAGCCCCGTTGTGGGCTTTGGAGGCGATGTTGAGGAAGGAGGCCGGGAGTCGCATGGTGCAGGTAAACTATGAGGGCCGCCCGAGATGGGGAAACGCTTTACAACTGGAGGGGATATCGGAGGCGGTGGTGACGAAGGTGATGAGGAGGTTGAGAGCGAAGTGCGGCTTTAAGATGGAATACGCGAATGCATGTAGACTGGCAGCGGAAATGGGAATTGTGGATGAAGACACTCAAAAGGAGGTGGGAAGCGAGCTGGCAGGAATCAGGAAAACGATGCTCATAGCGATTCAGCAAAGGAAGAAGTGCGAAAAATTCGAGGCAGGAATGAAAGAAGAGCTGTAGTCCGGAAGTCGGCGGAGACCGCCCCTGGGGGACGGTAGCCGACCCATGAACTCCCTGGTGCTCTTTCTGCAGGACTTGTCCTGCGGGAAGGCGGCCCGGGGATCATGTCACCCGCGGGCTTCGGCCCGATTCCGGACTCGGCGCAAGCCGGGAAGTATCACACACACACACGTTTGTTTTTACTCGCTCCCTCGTTTTTCCGAAACTTGTTGTCATAGCTTCCGTCGACGCCTCTCCTCCCTCACCCAGCCGTTGGGCGCGGGGCTCATGACGCCCTACCATCTGGAGCTGATTCGACAGACTTTTGACGGCCTTTTCCGGCCGTCCTCACCTGATTCCGCCGGCAAAGACCTCCTCGACATCGGTGGGGAGGAGGACGAGCCCGAACGCGAGAGCCCTCGTCCGTATTTGCATCGCACCTCCGGCTCGGTGCTAAATTCGTTCTTGTTCGGTCTCCGCCCCGCCGCCACGCACACCGCACCAGGAGCGCCCCTGCCCCGACCCCTACCGCCCCGAAGGCCCCGACCGCCCTGACCGCCGTCCGACGACGCCCGCCTCTGGCGCCGTCGAGCACAAGGACAAGGGAACTGGAGCCGCTCGGCCGTCTGTCGGAGCGGGTTCTGGCCTTCCCAGCTGATTCTTTTTGGATTTCAGAATCCTGGACGACGATGATGTGCCGAGCCCGCCCAAGCCCAAGAAGGCGGCCCCGGCGGCCGCCAAGCCCAAGAAGGATCGCGAGGCCCCGAAGAAGGCAAGAAGGCGGCCCCGGTGGCCGCCAAGTCCAAGAAGGAGGCCGCCAAGGAGGCGAAGGCCGCGGCCCCGGCCCCGCCACCGGCCCGCCGGAAGCCTGGGCCGCCTCATGAGGCCAAGGAGGCTGCGGAGGCGAAGGGCTCGGACGACGCCCCCAGGAGGACGCCAGGCCGCGGCACCGGCACAAGCACCCGGCCCCAGTGGAGATCTCCTCCTCGTCGTCGGACGAGGGCGGCCGTGCCCCGAACCCAAGGCGAAGGCCGAGCGCAAGCGGGCCCGGCCGACCGACCCGGACGACTTCTCCCCGGAGGCCGCTCGCCAAGTACTGCAGTCCGTCGTTGATCTCGTCAATGCGTACCTTGCGCGCCACCCTCCTCCCACCCCGCTCGGCAAGTAATGCAGTCCGTCGTTGATCTCGTCAATGCGTACCTTGCGCGCCACCCTCCTCCTCCACCCCGCTCGGCAAGTAATGCAGTCCGTCGTTGATATCGTCAATGCGTACCTTGCGCGCCACCCTGCCTCCTCCCACCACTCGTGACCTGTTTTCATCGTTTCCCTTTTTTGAACAAGTTACTGACTGCACATTCCTTTCGCTTTGTTCGGGTTGTTAGGGGGGCTCTTCGATCTCTCTGTCGGAAAAGTGCCACGGCAAGAGGGCCCATGTGCTGCTGAGCTCCATCGACCCCTGCCCGAGCCTCGCCCGGCCCCTTGCCTACGAGCGCCTCGGAGCAATTGTGGAATGGTTCGAGAAGCTGGGAGCGGCCGTCCTGTTCAGCATAATCGTCCAAACGTCGGCCCTGGACGAGGCTCGATACCAGGTGGTCGACGGCTCGCACCGGTCTGACAATGCTCTTTTGGTGGATCGGCCTCTAATCGTGCCCCTAGGTTCCAGGTTGCGCGCATCATCGTGGACCCGCGCCGGGTCTCCGAGTTGCCGCCCGAGATCACCGCAGAACAGCGGACCGAGCTTCGCCAAAGGGTGGAGAAGCTCAACAAGCTACACCCCCAGATCCGGCAGGTCTCTTGCACGTTGTCTCCGCCCTCATAACAACGCACCTCTTCCCCTGCACAGCACCTGAAGGAGGACTACATCGACATGGCCGTTTACAACACTCTCGATCCGGGAGGCCATGCTCGAGCTGCAACATCGGGTCAACCTGCTTACTCACGACGCGCGGTTTGGAAGCAGCACCTTCGACGTCCTGCTGAACCTCAAGCGTGCATCCCTCCAAGTCTGTCGTCTCCCGTCTATTGATTATCATCACCCCACCTCCCCGCCCTTATCAGGCCCCCCAAGCGCTACATCCGTGAGGATCCTGACTTTGCCACACATTTGGAACCCGCCCTCAAGGAGCTGCACTTCCCCAAAGGCGAAGACGCCCCGGCCAAGCTTGTGAAGATTCTGGAGTGCTTCTCCTGGAGATGCTGTGTGCCCTCTCCCAGCTCCCGGTTGAGCGACAGCCGTCAGCCACGAACCTGTGGCGCATCTTTGAGGTCCGCATGCACCAACCATTTCCACGCTGCCGCTCACACGTCCTGCCCGCCAGGCCAGGGATGCGGAGATGAATCGGTGGCTTGCTCGCGCCATGTTGGAGGGGTCGTTCAGTGGTTCTGAGGCCACCTCTACTGCAGCGGCCGATCTCAAGAAGCCCATTCGGCAGGCCGAGCAGACCTTCATGCTGCTCGAGGCCCACGATGCAGCTGAGGTGGCCGCCGGAGACCACCCCCGTCCTCTACCTGCCCCCGACGAGGCCGCCTGGGAGATCCTGCGGTGCCATCTCGTCCGGACCGAGACCTTGCCTTCATGAACTGCCTCAACGTGCGGCCCTTCCCATTCCGCAAGGGCAAGGTTCGACTCCCGGCCTTCTCCGAGGAGCTGGGTGAGCTGGGCTGCCCGTTCGAGCGCCTCAACGAGACGGACGTTGGCAACATGCCCCAGGAGATCACCTTCATGGACGGCCGGCGTCTCTCCGAGTTCGAGTTGGTCCTCGGGTACTGGCTGGGTGGTGCGCGGCACAACTGCCACCGGCAATGCAGGACTACCTGATGCCCGAGCACTGCCCGTACGCCCGGCTCTGGGAGGAGATGGGCCACCACGACATCCCCGTGCCAGCAAGCGCATGCTGAAGACCGTCGACCGGGAACTACGTGAGGAAAGGCGGGCACTCCGGGAGGAAGCCGCCTCCGAGCACCCAGAGCCGCCGAAGTCAGAGCCGGCCAAGCGGGCCACCCTGAAGGCGCTTTTCCAAGCCGAGCCGACCTCCGAAGCCGAGGCCAAGGCGGCGGAGGCCGATGACGAGTATGAGGTCAAGGCCTGCGCACTCCCACCGGAGTCGGCCACCGAGGAAGCCCAGCCTTCGTCGAAACCGGTGCCCGAGCCCGAGCCCAAAGCCAAGCCCCGAGCCAGCCAGGCCAAGCCGCCGCAGCCCGCCCCCAGGCCAAGCCGCCGCAGCCCGCCCCCCAGGCCAAGCCGCCGCAGCCCGCCCCCAGGCCAAGCCGTCGCCTCAGCCCCAGCCGGCTCAGCCTCAACCCCAGACCCCGGCCCAGGCCCAGCAACAACACTCCAAGCCACCGCAGCAGCGTCAGTCGCCCAGGCCACCACCAAGCCCGCGTCCGCTGCGCCTCGTTCCGGCCCCCAGCTGCTTTCCGCACCCGCGGAGGGCCACGATCCCTCATGGGAAAACCTTGGCCCGGTTCTACTGCGGGGATGCCGAAGCGATCTTGTTTCGCGCGAAGGATAATCCCGGCCGTGTCTGCAGTTTCCAACTTGTTGGATCCCCACTAACATCCTCGTTTCATTCAATAGACACTGTATACCTTGGCCGTGTTGGATGCTCCCTGGGGCATTACCGACGACCCTCGAGACAGACCCACCCCGGACTACGGATCCCTGGCCCAGTACCTCGACTCGTTCATTGCCCCCAATGGTACCATCATCGTGATGGATCCCCGGGGTCGAGTTGACCTTCAACGTTTGAATTTCTCCGCAGAAGATGGCTGATTCTGAATCGGTGACTATGTCTGATGCTGAGAAGGAGGCGGCTGCGCAAGAGGCTGCCCGTGTGCAACAACACAAGCGTGCGGCCGAGAAGAGTGCGGCGGAGGCGGCGGCTCCTGCAAGGATGAGGGAGAGCCCATGTTGGGATCAGGTCTGTTTGATTGAGTGCCGCAAACGAAGCGCCCTGAGTTGGGGCCGGCGGCTTGGAGTGATCCTGACGATCTTTTTTGTGCTGCAGGCTATTGGGGCTACGCTCTTGTTCCCTGATGGGAATCCTCTGTCCTATGCTGAAATTCAGGCGTCTTTTGCGGGCGCCGCGGTGGAGGGGTCGTTCCCCGAATTCTCAATTCTATTCGATCGTCCGACGGCCGAGCAGTTCACAAGGGTTGAGGAACTTGGCCAGAAGTTTCATGCTACTGTGAGGCCTATTGTGGCTGTGGCGACTGAATTCCAGCCGGACATTATCACGACAACGCTCTTCAAGGCGACGCTTGCTGGCTTTCCGACGGAGGCCAGTGAAGAGGATGTGGCGACTTGGTTGGGAAGGAAAGGTTTGTGTTGTGCTATGGAGAAGGGGTGTTATGGTTTTGGTAGATTCTCTGAGGGTGTTCAAGTTAATGCCTGCGATCTTTCAAGTCAGCTTCTTTGCGGAGGGAGAAGAAGAAATGCCGAAGTGGTTCCCGCGCCGGGATGCCAACCCGAGATGGCCCATTACCGTGGTGCCTCCCGAAGTGCGGGTCGAGGTGCCGCCCAACAAGAAGCTGGCGATGCTGCGCCGTCGGGATCTGGCGACTGTGCCGGCTGTCGAGGCCTGGTTGGCGAGCCTGACGCCTCCAATCCGCCCAGCGACCATTGCCAGGAAGGGACAAGCCTTCCTGACTGGTCGCTGGGACGGTACGTGGTTATTGGTGGTCGATCCCGAGGAACGAGACCGGCTGGCGAGGGAGAAGCAGCAGCAATATGGGGGGCCGCGGACTATTGTTCGGCGGACTGTGGTGCGTGTGGCGGCCAAGGGGTTGCTGTGATTTGGTTTGAGGTGTTGTGTTTTCAATCTGAATCTCTTTTGAAAACATGCCTTGAGCAACCATCGGATAAGGGTATCCCTCTCTCCCTCAAAGGACGAAACCATTGGAGTCACGACGCGTGTTCAGGATTCCACTCAAACATTTAAAGAATAAACAGAAAGTTTAATAATATCCCCGTGGGTTACTATCCTCAGCTCCCGCTCTTTTTGACGCGAGAACCAGGTTATCAGACCTCCCTGTTTACTCCTGCCCTCAATGAAGACCCCCGGGGCAACCCATAGGGCAGGACTGTTCCTCAGGTCTGCCGCTTTGCTTCGGCTTGCTAGGGGGGAAGAGGAACTAGAAAACCCCCTGCGACCTTTGCGCTTTTATCCTGCCCAGGGCCGTTTGTGGACCTGGGGCTTCTTCAAAGAACGAGGGCAAGGCGGGTCCCGAACCCGGGAGCCGCACGCCAGTGTCTGGGTGGGTAGGTGGGATATTTCGTCCTTTGAGGGAGAGAGGGATACCCTTATCCGATAAACCCTTCAAGTTTTCGGGTTTCTAAATAAGGGCTATCCATCACTCTCTCCCTCAAAGGACGAAACCATTGGAGACTTCAAAGATCTTCATCCTGTGGGTCCCCGACAGGTTCATCCACCGGGAGCACATCCTCCAACGAGGCAGGAGGGGCTCTGTTGTAGTGTCTATCGAGGGTCTCAGACCTCGCAGACCACCCAAACATCCGCCTGACAACTGCCTCCGGCACCTTGTGCTCGAGCAGCTTCGAGGCGCCCGCTCCACGAAGGGAGTGGGGCTTGAAGGAGGCTGGGATCCCAGCCTCCTTCATGACGGCCGCAACCCTTTTCGAAAGGTACTGCGCCGTGAGGGCACCATGAATCGGTCCCTTGATCTTCACAAAGGGACTGTCAGCCGCACCCTTGGGGCGTCCGCGGATCAACTGCTGCAGACAGCAGTGTGGACAAACCTCAGGGCTCTTTGGCATGCCCATGATTTTCTTGACAACCCATTGCCCATGGGATGTCTTGGTCTTGACGACGAGCTGGACAGAGTGGCTCGTGTCGTCGAAACGGGACAGCTTCACCGAGGCCCTTGCCATATCGCAGGCCCGGAGTCCCGACAAGTACAGCAGGGTTGCAGTCTTCCCCTGCAAGAACCCTACTGACTTGTCCTTCTTTCGAAGGACCTTCCCCAAAGGGGCGGGGTCGAAGGTCTCAGCATAGCGTGGTTTCGCTGGCCGCAGCTTCGAGACCGACCGCAAGAATGCCGACACCAGTGGGGTCGCACCGATGCTCTTTCCCAGCAGGAGGGAGAGCGTAGAAATGGCACTGGCTGTGTTCTTGAACCAGCCGTGGCCGTAAGTGAACCGATGGAAGCATTCGGTCAGGAAGTTGGTGAGGCGCACATCCGTTGCCTCAAAGGGGTCCATCCCCTTCTTCCCGCACCAGTCGGTCCAACGATCCCATGCCGTCTTGATGGCCTGTGTCCTGGACTTGGACCAACCATTCTTCATCAAGGCAAGGGCGCGGTCGTCCACCCCTCGGGGAAGGAAGACCGGACAAAGGTGAGGATAGAGCTTTCCGAGTAATTCGGGATCCTCCAGATCCTCTACCTCCACGACAACACTGTCGGTGTCAGATGGGCTGTCCGCTTCTTCAGCGGATGACCCGAGACCAGGACCGCCCACGCACTCCAGTGAGTGAGGCCGATCCCCTGACTGTTCCCGCCCAGTCCGGGCAGGAAAGTCTCCACCGTGTTGGGGAGAACCAGCGGGGCCCTGACAAGCAGGTTCAGGAGCATCGGCCACCACGGGGCCGAGCGCCAGACTGGCACAATCAACAGGGCAGTCACCCGTTGGCGGATGACATGCCTCAGGACTTTGCCGATCTGGTTGAACGGGGATTCCCGTACACCCGCACCTTGGCCCAGTCCTGGGCAGTATCTTGGGCCTCCGCTCCGGGGTCCGGGCGGAGACTCCAATACCTGGCGAGCTGGCTGTTGGCCAGCGTCGCGAAGGCGTCCACCTGGGGCTGGAAATCCAGTCGCAGGCAGACCTGTCGGAAGAGGGAGGGATTCAGCTTCCAGTCGGAGCTGTCCGTCCGCCGACTCAGAGCATCTGCTCTGATGTTGGTTTCCCCCTGCAATGTGCTCGGGAACCAGCCGAATTTGGAGTTCTTCCTTCAACTTCCACAATTCGAGGAGAAGTGCAAGGAGGGCTGGCGCAGAGGTGTTCCACTTCCGCACACAGCACACCGCGACTGTGTTGTCGCACTGCCACTTCACTGTCTTGCCCTGACCCGATCCGCAAAGGATCTCAAGGCCAAGAGCAAGGCGGAGAGTTCCCGCCAGTTTATATGGCGGTCTGTCTCGGTCGGGCCCTTCTGCCCCGGAGACGTTCCCCTCCAGAACCCGCACGCCTCCAAGGGACGTGTCTGGGTTCCATCGCTCCAGGTCGCCCCCCAGCCGCTGTTGCTCGCATCCGTCTGGATTGTGCAGACTGGGTGAGGCAGCGTCAAGGTGCAACCGTTTTGGAGAATGTGTTCGTGCCACCAGAGCAGTTCCTGTTGCGCTTGCGCCGACAGGAACGTGTTCCCCATCCACCCGCTCGCTCGAACCGCACGCGCTTTGCAGCGGTTGAGGAAGAACAGGTGAAGGTGCCCCGGCTCGAGAGCCGGGCGACACGACACGAGCTGTCCGACAAGACTGGCGAATGGCCGGGTCTTGGTGTGGCTCAGGCCCAGGAACTGGGCAATCCTTTCCCGGATGGCCACGGCCTTCTCCGGCGGAAGGGAGATTCGCATGGATCGACTGTCGATCTGAAACCCCAGAAAGACGATCCTCTGCGTGGGCTCGAACACGGACTTCTCTGTGTTCACTGTGAGCCCGAGGCTTGTCATCAGAATGCACACCCTGAGGGCAATCTGAGCTGCCTCCTCTCTGCTGGCTGCCATGCACAGCAGATCGTCGAGGTAGATCAGGCAGCGGATGCCCGCTGCCCGGAGCTCCTCGACGACCGGGCGCATCATCTTCGTAAACACGAAGGGCGCCAGGTTTGCCCCGAAGGGCATTGCCCTGCAGAGGTATATCTTGCCCCGCCAGGCAAACGACAGCTTCGGCTGCGACTCGGAAGCGACCGGCACATGCCAGTACGCTTTCCGGAGGTCGAGCTTTATCATGTAGTCCTGACTTCTCAGGACATTCCGAAGGTCGCCGACCCCTTCCATCTTGAAATGGGGTGGTTTGGCCACATTCGAGGGCCGACAGTCCAGGATTGGACGAAGAATCCCCCGGTCGCATAGACCCTCGAGTTTTGAATTCCTTTGCCCTGTTTTTTGCGTCGATTCTCTCGCTGCCTCTTGCTATTTTCCAATGAACAAGACTGAAGAACAATCTGGGATGACGATGGAGCAAATGGAAGAAGCCGGGAAGATTGAGGAGAAGAAACGGGATGCAGAAGCAGCTGTTGCGCAATCGGAGGCTGCGAGCAAAAAGAGACGTGAGGGTAAGGTCGGTACATTTCGCTTTTGTGGTGGGGTGAGGGGGGGACCTGCATCGGGTCCTGGCCCTATCAATGTGATCGTGGTCTTACTGGTAGTTTGTTGGATGATGTCTCTTTTGTCGCAGAGAGTCCGTGTTCCGGTTCGTTTCAAGAAGCCTCTGGACTCGTCCTCGCCCAACTATCGAAACTTGACATTGGCAATGGAGAGGGATGGATTCGCTGAGCCGCTTGTGGAGGGCTCCTACCCTCCTTTGAGGTGCTCATCTATGAAGACGATTTAGAGCTATTGGACAAGTTTTGTGGGGTGAAGGGATTGGACATCCTGGACCACCGAATGGAGGGAATTACCTGAGTCGCGCTCAGCCACTACGATTGTTGGGGACTTCTCCTGGAGTTGCTCCTGAAAGCGATTAGGGAAGCCAATCCTGGCTGCTTTGTGACTGGGAAACAAGTTCATGGCAAGGTCTGTCAGGTGGGGGTTGGGAATGATCATCTCTTGGTAGGTGCAAGACCCTATGATGAAGGTGTTCCGTGTGCTATGTGTGGTGAGGGGCCCGCCAGTGTGGCCATCGGTCGTGGCGGGTCGCCGGCCGATTTTGCCGGGGAGCGGTCGGAGCAGTTCGAGAATGTGCCTGGCAAGACGGTCATCGTGCTGCGGCCGGCTGGTTGCAGATCGGTGGCCGACGTGATGCGGTGGTTTGCGACGAGCGGTCTCACCGCCCCGGACCAAATCAAACTGAAGGATCGCGATTTGGATTCGGGGCGGTGGGACGGGGCTTCGTCCTCCGCATCCCGACCGACGAGGTCCCCAGGGCCCGGGCTATGGCGCGGAGGGGCAGGAAGTGGGGCTGTTGTTGTTGCGGATACGGGCGGGCTGTGAGTGAAGGAGCTGGGCGGGTTGTGGACGGGTGCGTGGGGGTGGGCAGCTGCTGTGATCATCGGCCCCCCCCCCTATTTCTCCCTGTCCTTCTGTGTTGGCACTGTCTGAAAACGAGTGGAAGGGAGCTGGTAAAGGGTGCAGAAAGGGGACTGGGTGGAGAATAATGGAAGGGTGGGCGCAATTGGAGAGGTGGATCGTGTAATCGCGAGTTTTGTTTGGGGCACGATGTATTGAATACCGAAAAACGAGGGGAAAGGGGGCGAGGGGATATGGGAAAAGGGAAAGAAGGGGTGGGGGCTTGGTTGGAATGGGGAGGGGAATCATTATGCAACTGAGGGGTGGAACAGATGGTGGAATTGGTGGAGAGAGGTGGAAGGTAAAATTGGAGTGGGTGGAGATATCACAGACAAGAAGGAGGGGAACGGGAATTGGGTGGGGAATTAATAAAGGGGTAAATGTAGTTGATCCAAAAGAGAGGGGCGAGAAGCGTGGTCGTCTGGGTTGGATAAAGACTGGTAATGAGAACTGGGAATGCTGGTACGGAGAAGGGGAAGACCTCTGGAAGGGGCGAAGGGGCCGGTGGTGGACGGGAGAGAGATGGGATCAGGAGGGTTGGCGGGGGTTGGGATGGCTGTTTTCTCCCGCGTTTTCTGGTGGGCTGAGCGCCCCTACTTTCCAACTGTGGTTGGATGGTGTGCCGGCTTGGTGTGGTGGCTGCATTGGGTGGCGACTGCCCTCAGGTTGGTGTGGTATGTCTAGCCGATGTCTCGTTGGTCTGTGGATGGAGGAAGATGGATGGAGAGTTTCTAATCATGCTTTGATCATAGTTTCCCGGCTGGACAGAGTGCTTTGCCTCGGAGGTGGGCCCTGTCTGGTGTCGGAAATAACTACCGGTTTGTTGGTTGTTGGGACGTCTGGCAGCGGCTCATCCTTAGAATTTCAGATATCTGGCCCCTGAGATGCCTGTCTGACCGTCTGGTCAGATGGAAGATCCTTCTCTGGGATGTTGTTGATGCGGCACGTTCTTTGGGAGAGTCTGTCTTTCCGGTATTCTTTTGTCATCTTCAGAAACTTTTAGGAATGTGGCCGCTGATTCTGTTAAGGCTGGTCAAGGGCAGCCTGGTTATTGTTTTGAGCTTTCCTGGAATGGGGTTGGTCTGTGTGTACCCTCTTTTTCAGTCATCCAATTCCAATACTGGACTCAGCAGATGGGAGCTCCAATGCCTGCATCCGCACAAAACCTCCGAATGAATGGGCAACTTTGGACGACGTCTGAAGGTCTGTGTGAGTATTCATTTATTACAGTTTACTCATTTCCTGAGATCGATGATCTCGGTAGGACTGGTGGTGACGCTAGGGCCGGTCAAGGGGTCAACGGTCAAACCAGGACCTCTAACACCCGCAGCGGTTCTGCGGGTGCTGGAGAGAGGGGGCCGCTGGGCTACGTCGGCGGGATGCCCTAGGGATCGTTACCCCTGGGGTGGCCAGAGAGAGGGTCGAGGACAACCTGGCTAAAATGTGGCAGGCAAACCTCACCGAGTGGTACGAGGAAAACCCCGATGGGGACAACCTCAAGAAGGAGGAAAACCCCGCCGTCGGGGACAACCTCAAGGGGCATCGCTGGGCGACATCGGCTGGGTGGGGGACGGACACGGAGGAGGAAAACCCCAAGGGGGACAACCTCAAGAAGGAGGAAAACCCCAAGGGGGACAACCTCAAGAAGGAGGAAAACCCCAAGGGGGACAACCTCAAGAAGGAGGAAAACCCCAAGGGGGACAACCTCAAGAAGGAGGAAAACCCCAAGGGGGACAACCTCAAGAAGGAGGAAAACCCCGCCGAAGGGGACAACCTCATGAGGGAAGGAGCAGAGGAGAACCCCGACTTTGGGGAAAACCTCGATGGTGGGATGGAGGACGATGCCGGGGATGGGAATGCGGCACAGGCTGGCGACATCGGGGGCATACTACTTTGGCTCAGGTGGCTGGGGCTGGCTTCCTTTTGGCTTACGGTCTGTGAGAATGTTTTCCTTGTTGCCGTTTGCCTTGTAGACTCCTTTGAGTTTCGGCAGTGCTCTTGGGACAGGGAGGTTTGGAAAGGGAGACTGGCTCGGATATCATGGTTGCAAGTGATAATGTACGCTTGGGGGGACTTGGAAGGTCTAGCATGCCAGGCCAATTGGAATTTTATTGTTGACCGATTTAAGAGATGGGTGGGGATGAAGGAGGGGTGGAAAAGGGGGTGGGCTGACATTGACTTGGCTGAGTTTTGAAAAACTGGTTGGGGTGGTTGAGTTTTATTGTAATGACGATGACATCGGTAAAAAGATTGGAGGCGGTGGGGAGCAGGATTGCTATGGAGGTGGAAATGGAGTGGGGAAGGTGATGGAGAGCTGGAGGATGGTAATGGGGCGGAATGTATAGAGGAATAGTTAATGTTACTGGCCACCGCTGCTGGATCAGCACGGCCTCCAGGTGGTTGAGGCGGCTGGGGGTGGGGAGTTGTACGAGATATTGCGGGAGGTCATGGGACCCCGGAGTGGGAAGAAGGGGTGTGGAGGGAGGGAGCGAGGGGTTTGGACGAAGGGCAGGATGGGGAAGCGGAGGAGGCCCTCGTTGAATTGCTGCGGAGGTCTGGGATAGCGGCAAAGGTAACTGTGGAAGTGGAGGACACATGTCAGGAGTGTGAGCTTATGAGTAGCGGAACGGAGAGAGAGAAGCGATCTAACGGTGAGATTGGAGCGGGATCTGGAGAAAATGAGTGACGCTGTGGGAAGGGTGATCCTTTCAAATCAGAGGATACGAAAAGGTGCCCTGGGTGTGGGGTGGATCGTTGGCATGCGAGGGAGGAGCGGGTGGTGGGAACAGAGGGTGTTATGGTCGTCCAAGTGACGCGGGGTAGGGAAGGGATGGTTGATAAGAGGCAATGGAGGGTCCAGCCGGATGTGGTGGAAGTGGGCGGTAAGGTGTATCACATGGTAGCGGTGGCGGAGTTTTGTGGGAGAAGGGGGGGTGGGCGACACTGGGTGGCGGTCAAAAGATTGGAGACCAATGGTGGAGGTTTAATGACAGCAGGGTCGGAGAAGTTGGGGAAGAGGAAGCAGGTCATGGAGATGTGTTCCTATGTGGAGGGGCAGGAAAAGGCTTCGAAGATGAGGAAGTCGGCCCTGGGACCGGCGTTCGGAGGTGTGAAGATGCAGATGGGAGGTGGGAAGGCTGGGGAGCGGGGATGGGCCGGGGCGGAGCAGTGCATGGGGGTGGGTGTGGGAAGCCTATCTGCAGTGGGGATAGTTACCCGGAAGTCAGGTGCGGGGGAGGGAAGGGAGTGAAGGCGCGGAGAAGGAAGGGGAAAAGGGATGCGCAGAGGAAGAAGAGGCAAAAAGCGAAAATGCTGGATATTGAGCGGGTGTATGATGAGAAGGCGGAGGCGGAAGAATTTTGTGGGGTGGAAAAGTGGTGCTGCGAAAAAGGAGGCTAACTTGAGGGCGGGGCTGCCGGGAAAGAGGAGGATCGGGTGAGGGTGGTCGGATGGAATGTGCGGGGCTGGGCTCGGAATGGAAAAGAAAAAATGTAGAAGATTTGCTGAAGGTGGGTCGAACGGACGTAGCGCTTTTGCAGGAAACGAAAGGAACGAGGGACAATAAAGAATGTCTGCAGGAAAAATGGATGAAGGGGTGGTGCTGGAGGAGCTCTGTGGCGGAGGAGTCTGTTAAGCGGCACCCGAGAGGGGGGGTGATGATTGGGTATAGAAAAACACTGCAAGTGGCAGTTCGAAAGATTACGGAGGTGATTCCTGGTTATCTCATGTTTATGGACTGGACGGAGGGGAAGAATCAGATGAGACTCATCAACATGTATTTTCCTACTGGGGACGGAGAGGCGAACGTGAGGGTAAGGAGTGTGATCTTGGAGCGGTTGGAGGAGTGTGTGGCGGGGGGGGCGTCGGATGGGAGAGGAGTCGTGGTGTACACAGATGCGAACGGATGGGCTAAGGAAGGAGGGGAGCAAGAGAAACTGGGATTGTATGATGTGGCGAAGATGATTGGGAAGGCGGGGGAGATAACTTTTATCCGGAGCCGGAAGGGTGGGACGGTGGCGAAAGAGGAAGAGCATGAAGGGAAGGGGAGGGCCCGGTTGGATTTGTGTCTGTCGACGCAGGGGACAATGGGGAGGGTGCTGGACAATTTGTTTGTTTGGCGGAATGATGAGATTCAGTGGCAGGCGGTCACGGATCACCACATGATTGTAACGGATCTCCGAAACATGGCGACAGTAGTTATAAAAGGAGAGTTCTGAGACAAGCGATTTTCACACACAATTTTTCACGCTTGCGTTGTTATTTGAGGCAAAAATCGATTTCTTCAGAACAAAATCTTTTTTTCTCATTATATTTTATCGAAAAGGAGCATTTTATTTTATCAGCTTTGAATGATTTAAGCATTAATTTTCTCGAGCTACAAACGTTATTTGAGGCAAAAATCGAATTCTTCAGAGCAAAATCTTTTTCTCAATGTTTTTAAGTAAAACGAGCATTTTATTTTAATCAGCTTTGAATGATTTAAGCATCAATTCATTCGAGCTACAAACGAAATTAGAGGCAAAAAAGCGAATTCTCCATGCATTTTCAATTTTTTTTCCATTTTTTGTCCCAGAAATTATTTTGCCATTTTTGTCAAATCAAACAATTCAATCATCTTAAGCATCAAACGAAAGAGAATTCAATCAGAAACAGCTTATCTCTTCATTCAAAATAAAATTGTGACAAAGTGCTTTTCAAAAGTGATCATTAAATAATGCATCAATCTTAAGTAAATGATGCATTCTTTTGATTGAATCAGCTCAAATAATTGATTCTAAGAAAATGGAAAAGTATGACAAAATGATAAAACAATATGAAATTTAATTTCAGCACCGAGCCCTTTAAAGCGAAAATTTACTCAGCTTTGACATGAATTGAAAGAGAAATCAATCAGATTTACCTTCTATTTCAAAGAGATAAAAAACAGCGTTTCATCATTTGAGCTCTGAGTGTTTTAAGATGATAATTCAATGAGCAACTGAGGCTAACTCAATGAAATAGTGAATGAGTGATAGCAGTTGATTAACATGTAAAGGTATTTGAAGAAAAATAATTATCTATAGTTAGTATATAGAGAATGAATTGTGATAAGCATCCAGTTAAGATTGATAGGGCGCTATTTGAACTCCTACAGGAGTTGATTAAGCTTCATGGTGATGAATATTTCAGTGTTACAATAACTAAGAAGAAAGGAGATGAGAGTGACGATTCCACAACAATAGTGTATGAAAATGAATATTTCCATTAACGGAGCTTCATATCATGCATTATATTATCTGTGTCAATACCTTCTCGAGTCAGTCTTCGTTTGACGAGTCTTTTCTTCTTTGTGTCATCAATCTTCTTGACAGCTTTTCAGTGCTCTCCTTCTCGATGATTTCACCAACCTTCTTCAACTCATATTGTTTGTAGTGTTTTTCAACAGTTCTCCAGACTTCAGGTTCTTGAGAACATACTTTTACCATCGAATGAGTCAATGATATAGACAGCGAGAGAATACTTTACTTCATCACCTTTAGCGAATGCTTTGAGCTTTCGAACAGCACGAACATGGTCACCAATATTATAAATACGTTCTATTTGAGTGACTGATTGTTTGTTTGTATCATGGTTGTTGAACACATTATAAGGTGTTGCTTTAATGGTTCTGTGGTAATCATTGTTGTAAGAAGATACCAAATCAGGAAGAACTTTAGTCCAATCGGAGTCACCAGAAGAGAGACGCCAACGTTGTAGTTTGAGAGCAATTGTACGATTGAATCGTTCAACAATACTATTCTTATTGATCTCTTCAGGGTCACTGAAATGAGCCACAACATGATTATCAGTCATCCATTTGACATATTGTTTAGCTTGGAATTCATTGTCACAGTTGATGTTTTCAGGAGTACCTTTTAAGTCATCATGGAAGATACTTTTAATTGCTTTGAGAACCTCAGTGGGCTTTCTTGTTTTAAGTGGACGACAGGCAGCATAACGAGAGTACACATCAATAACACAGAGGATGTTCTCGAATCCAGTTCTCGTCTTAAAACGATCATAGATGATGATATCCATCTGAACACATGCGAGAGCAGTATGAGCCACAATCGTGTTGAACTTTTTGGGTTTTCTATCTTCTTTCATGATTTGATAATCAGGTGTCTTATTTAGCACGTTTTGGACAGCATCTAAGGTGATTTTCTTGTCATCTTGTTTGAGTTTTCGATACAATTTAGGAGCAGAAACAAAGCCCGTTTTAGGATTGCTATAAGCATTTTGAATGGTCTTTTCCATTAGTATAATGAAGTTATAAAATTAAAAGTGACTTAGAGAAACCTTAAATTTATAGATTAATAAAATATTATGAAAAAATTTTATCTCACACTACTATAGACATGACAACTAAAACCGCAAATCCATTTGTTGCATTTGATGGACTCTCAGATGAAGAGGCGAAGAAGTTGTTCGAAGAATACATAAATAAACGTCAGGCAGCATCACCAAAAGAGGAAAAGAAGGAAAAGAAAGAAAAGAAAGAAGTGAAGATTGCACAAGAAGAAGTTATTGATGTAGATGCCTTATCAACGAAAGGAGCAGAAAACGTCGAAGATGAGTTTGGAAAAATAGCACAATATGAAGTGGTAGAATGCAAAAAAGCTATGAAAGGTTTCATGAAGAACTATTCTATTATGAACCATGGAAAGATCGAGGCAACTGACTACAAACAAAGTGTCGAGAGGTGTTTTGTGGACACTGAAGGAATGATAAAAAAGATATTATATGAAGAGATGAAGGGAGGGCAGTTCAAACTGAACATCGTGTTGAAATGTCAGTTCACCAAAGAAGACAAGTCAATGTATGGACACTTTTCGTCGGGCAGCATTCGAATTCTCGGTAAGAAAGACATTGAAGAAGGAATTGGGAATGCAGTGTCGAGAATCCAAGAGCTCAGTAGTTATAAAAGGAGAGTTCTGAGACAAGCGATTTTCACACACAATTTTTCACGCTTGCGTTGTTATTTGAGGCAAAAATCGATTTCTTCAGAACAAAATCTTTTTTTCTCATTATATTTTATTGAAAAGGAGCATTTTATTTTATCAGCTTTGAATGATTTAAGCATTAATTTTCTCGAGCTACAAACGTTATTTGAGGCAAAAATCGAATTCTTCAGAGCAAAATCTTTTTTCTCAATGTTTTTTAAGTAAAACGAGCATTTTATTTTAATCAGCTTGGAATGATTTAAGCATCAATTCATTCGAGCTACAAACGAAATTAGAGGCAAAAAGCGAATTCTCCATGCATTTTCAATTTTTTTTCCATTTTTTGTCCCAGAAATTATTTTGCCATTTTGTCAAATCAAACAATTCAATCATCTTAAGCATCAAACGAAAGAGAATTCAATCAGAAACAGCTTATCTCTTCATTCAAAATAAAATTGTGACAAAAGTGCTTTTCAAAAGTGATCATTAAATAATGCATCAATCTTAAGTAAATGATGCATTCTTTTGATTGAATCAGCTCAAATAATTGATTCTAAGAAAATGGAAAAGTATGACAAAATGATAAAACAATATGAAATTTGATTTCAGCACCGAGCCCTTTAAAGCGAAAATTTACTCAGCTTTGACATGAATTGAAAGAGAAATCAATCAGATTTACCTTCTATTTCAAAGAGATAAAAACAGCGTTTCATCATTTGAGCTCTGAGTGTTTTAAGATGATAATTCAATGAGCAACTGGGGCTAACTCAATGAAATAGTGAACGAGTGATAGCAGTTGATTAACATGTAAAGGTATTTGAAGAAAAAATAATTATCTATAGTTAGTATATAGAGAATGAATTGTGATAAGCATCCAGTTAAGATTGATAGGGCGCTATTTGAACTCCTACAGGAGTTGATTAAGCTTCATGGTGATGAATATTTCACTGTTACAATAACTAAGAAGAAAGGAGATGAGAGTGACGATTCCACAACAATAGTGTATGAAAATGAATATTTCCATTAACGGAGCTTCATATCATGCATTATATTATCTGTGTCAATACCTTCTCGAGTCAGTCTTCGTTTGACGAGTCTTTTCTTCTTTGTGTCATCAATCTTCTTGACAGCTTTTTCAGTGCTCTCCTTCTCGATGATTTCACCAACCTTCTTCAACTCATATTGTTTGTAGTGTTTTTCAACAGTTCTCCAGACTTCAGGTTCTTGAGAACATACTTTTACCATCGAATGAGTCAATGATATAGACAGCGAGAGAATACTTTACTTCATCACCTTTAGCGAATGCTTTGAGCTTTCGAACAGCACGAACATGGTCACCAATATTATAAATACGTTCTATTTGAGTGACTGATTGTTTGTTTGTATCATGGTTGTTGAACACATTATAAGGTGTTGCTTTAATGGTTCTGTGGTAATCATTGTTGTAAGAAGATACCAAATCAGGAAGAACTTTAGTCCAATCGGAGTCACCAGAAGAGAGACGCCAACGTTGTAGTTTGAGAGCAATTGTACGATTGAATCGTTCAACAATACTATTCTTATTGATTTCTTCAGGGTCACTGAAATGAGCCACAACATGATTATCAGTCATCCATTTGACATATTGTTTAGCTTGGAATTCATTGTCACAGTTGATGTTTTCAGGAGTACCTTTTAAGTCATCATGGAAGATACTTTTAATTGCTTTGAGAACCTCAGTGGGCTTTCTTGTTTTAAGTGGACGACAGGCAGCATAACGAGAGTACACATCAATAACACAGAGGATGTTCTCGAATCCAGTTCTCGTCTTAAAACGATCATAGATGATGATATCCATCTGAACACATGCGAGAGCAGTATGAGCCACAATCGTGTTGAACTTTTTGGGTTTTCTATCTTCTTTCATGATTTGATAATCAGGTGTCTTATTTAGCACGTTTTGGACAGCATCTAAGGTGATTTTCTTGTCATCTTGTTTGAGTTTTCGATACAATTTAGGAGCAGAAACAAAGCCCGTTTTAGGATTGCTATAAGCATTTTGAATGGTCTTTTCCATTAGTATAATGAAGTTATAAAATTAAAAGTGACTTAGAGAAACCTTAAATTTATAGATTAATAAAATATTATGAAAAAATTTTATCTCACACTACTATAGACATGACAACTAAAACCGCAAATCCATTTGTTGCATTTGATGGACTCTCAGATGAAGAGGCGAAGAAGTTGTTCGAAGAATACATAAATAAACGGCAGGCAACGTCACCAAAACAGGAAAAGAAGGAAAAGAAAGAAAAGAAAGAAGTGAAGATTGCACAAGAAGAAGTTATTGATGTAGATGCCTTATCAACAAAAGGAGCAGAAAACGTCGAAGATGAGTTTGGAAAAATAGCACAATATGAAGTGGTAGAATGCAAAAAGCTATGAAAGGTTTCATGAAGAACTATTCTATTATGAACCATGGAAAGATCGAGGCAACTGACTACAAACAAAGTGTCGAGAGGTGTTTTGTGGACACTGAAGGAATGATAAAAAGATATTATATGAAGAGATGAAGGGAGGACAGTTCAAACTGAACATCGTGTTGAAATGTCAGTTCACCAAAGAAGACAAGTCAATGTATGGACACTTTTCATCAGGCAGCATTCGAATTCTCGGTAAGAAAGACATTGAAGAAGGAATTGGGAATGCAGTGTCGAGAATCCAAGAGCTCGTGGACAATTTTGTTAACAATGGAAGTGCATGGGTCCTAAAACGTATTGAGAATGTGTTTTTGAATGTAGCCTCATACAAGCCAATGCGTGGAAGCAGTTACATTGAATTACCAGAGGTATTGAACCAGAAGAAAGCATTGATAAATATTCAGAATGATGACAATGAGTGTTTTAAATGGAGTGTTTTAGCAACATTGCATCCAGTTGATGTGCATCCGGAGAGAGTGAAGCAATACATGAAGTATGACAATGAGCTCGACTTTAAGGGCATTCATTTTCCAATGGAAATTGACAGTATACCACGATTTGAAGCTAAAAATAACATAGCCATCAATGTGATCGAGCATCATATCACAACAAAAAGGTTAAGAAGGAGAAGAAGACATCAGTTGTCTTCAATCCATTGTATGTCTCACCAATTTGGAATACGGCTAAAACAGTAGTCAATATGCTACGTATAACAGAGCTCGATGAGAATACAGAGGTGATGAAAGGAGAAGGATGTGAGAAGACAGAAACCAACTCACATTATGTGTTGATTAAAGATTTGTCTCGTCTCTTAAGTTCAAGCCAGAACAGTCACAATGGAAAAAGTATTTTTGTCTGAACTGTATGCATGGATTTTGGAATGAAAGCCTGTTGCAAAGGCATAAACCAGTGTGCTATGAGCATGAATGTTGTCAAGCATGGTTACCAATAGAAGAAGATGCTCATGTCGAATTCAAGCATATATCAAAATCAGTGAAGCAACCTTTTGCGATTTATGCAGATTTCGAAGCACTCACAACACCAATTGATGATGATGACGATGAGAAAAAATAAAAGCAGCATATCAGCACCATAATGTGTGTTCATATGCATACAAAGTTGTCAGTAATTATCCAGAGTTTGAGAGACCAATACAATTGTATCGTGGTGAAGGAGCAGTTGAGCATTTCTTAAAATCCATCATCGAAGAGCGTAAAACGATACTGAAGATAGTCAAAAGGAACTGTGAGATGAACTTATCGAAGGAACAACAAAAGAGTTTGATAAAGCCACTGTGTGTCATATTTGTGGACGAGAGATTGAAGATGAATCAGATAAAGTGAGAGACCATGATCATATTACGGGTGAATATCGAGGGCAGCACATAATGGATGTAACTTATTATTCAGTCTGAAGAATTACAAGGTACCAGTTTTCTTTCACAATCTAAAGGGTTATGATTCTCACCTCTTAATGCAAGAAATAGGGAACTTTAGTGAGAAAATTACATGCTTAGCATTGACTGAAGAGAAGTATCTGTCGTTCTCGATGGATGGAAATATAGAGTTCAAAGACAGTTTTGCATTCATGACAGAATCATTGGATAAATTATCAGAGAACTTAGGGAAGAACAACTACGATGATTTTATCAGAACAAAAGCAGATTGGGAAGGAATCAGTGAAGAGAACCTGAAACTTTTATGCCAGAAGGGTGTTTATCCATATGACTATTTGAACACAATGGAGAAGTTCGATGAGACTGAATTGCCACCAAAGGAAGCATTTTACAGTAAACTAAACGATAAAGCCATATCTGATGAAGATTATGCACATGCACAGACAGTATGGAACACATTTGAATGTGAAACGTTAGGTGATTATCATGACATATACCTTAAAACTGATGTGTTACTATTAGCAGATGTCTTCGAAAAGTTTCGTAGCATGTGTATAAAAAATTACGGGCTCGATCCGGTATGTTACGTGTCATTACCAGCAATGTCATGGGATGCGGCACTGAAGCGTTCGAAGGTGGAGTTAGACTTATTTAATGACACACAAATGGACATGCATTTGTTTATTGAGAAGGGTATTCGAGGAGGGATTTCAATGATAACGAACAGATATTGTCAAGCCAACAACAAGTACATGAAGACATACAACAAAGAGGGCAAAACGGTGTACATTCTGTATCTCGATGCTAACAACCTTTACGGCAAAGCAATGAGTTATAGACTACCAACGACTGATTTTCAATGGGAAAAGAACGTAAGCAAGTTCACGAAGAGCAAGATAATGTCATTAGACAAGAATGGAGATAGAGGCTACATATTAGAAGTGGATTTATCATATCCAAAAGAACTACATGACATGCACAATGATTATCCATTAGCACCATGCAAGAAGGTTGTAGAAGATGAAAAGTTATCTGAATACCAGAAGTTGTTGAAGACGAATTTAAGCCTAAAGCAGGCAAAAGTTGAGAAGTTGATTTGTGATTTTGAAGACAAGACTGATTATGTTGTGCATTATCGTGCACTCCAGCTATATTTGAGTTTAGGAATGGAACTGAAAGCAGTCAAAAGAGTGATGAGTTTTAAACAAGATGATTGGTTAGAAGACTACATAGGATTCAATACCAACGAGCGTTCAAAAACAAAGAATGAATTCGAGAAGGCACTATTCAAATTAGCCAACAATGCAGTCTTTGGAAAAACCATGCAGAACAATCGTTCTCACATCAACTTTACACTAACATCCAGTGAGGAGAAGGCACGTAAGCTCGTAGCCAAGCCAAATTATGAGAAGACAGTGATATTTGGAGATAAACTCGTAGGCATACATGCAAGACAGACATCAGTCAAATTGAACATGCCAATAGCAGTTGGGCAATCAATATTAGACTTATCCAAGATGCACATGTATGACTTTTACTACAACACACTCAAAGCAAAGTATGGAGACAAAGTCAAATTGCTATTCACAGATACTGACAGTTTATGTGTTGCAGTGGAGACAGAAGACATATATGAAGATATGAAAGAATTTGAAGACGAACTCGATACATCCAATTATCCAGAGGACAATGCGCTATTCAGCGAAAAGAACATTGCCAAGATTGGAAAGTTCAAGGATGAAGCCAAAGGCAAGCAAATCATAGAGTTCTGTGGATTACGTTCGAAGATGTATTCATATGTCATAGAAGGTGATGAAGAGAAGCATGCCAAATGCAAAGGTGTGAAGAAGTCAGCAATTAAACAGGAATTATCACACAAAGGTTCATGGACTGTTTGAACTCAGAATGTCTGAAGCCAAAACGCAAACAGAATGATGAAGAGATTGATGAAGAGATTGACGAAGAGATGAAGAAAAAGAATGAAGAGATGGAGAAAAAGAATGATGAAGAGATTGATAAGGCACATCCTAAGGTGAAGTTCTGTGCAATTCAAAGCAAATATCACCAACTCTATGCAGTATCAGTGAACAAGTTTGCATTGTGCTCTTATGATGATAAAAGGTATCTCAGAAACAAGACTGATAGTTACGCTTATGGGCATTATGCAATCAAGATTGCATAATCGAATGGATGGTTGCACCATCCGTTGCATTACAAAATGGAGCAATCGAAGACTAAGTGAAATTTTATCAGCGTTCATTATTATGGAACCATATCAACAGTCAACATTTGACAAGATGAATGCTAAACTGACATCAATTGAACGCTCAATGAAAGACATAACCAACCTATTAGAAGCATTGTTAGAAGAAACTGTAGTGTATGTAGAGTTACAGAAACAGTGCAGAGAGCAAAGCAGGAGATACAATTTGGAAGCACCAACTGAAAATCAAAAATGAAAGTGACTTAAATACAGTTGAAATATTATCTAATACTATAGTATAGTAAAATGAAATACTACATATATAAGATAGTCAACACTGTTGAGCCGAATGAATTATATATAGGTTCAACAAAGAACATCCGTTCGAGATGGGCAGTGCATAAAACGCATGTCAAGAGTGGATGTACACATCTGCTTTACAGCAGAATGAGAGAAGTAGGTATTGACAAGTTTACCATTGAAGAAATAGAAGCCATTTGTGATTGTGAGAACATTAAAGAGATAGAAGAGAAATACATCAAAGAATACACAGAAAAGGGATTCAAGATGTTGAACATGATTAAAGCATGCCGAACTGAAGATGAGCGCAAAGAATATCAACAGGAGAAATACAAGAAGACCTTTTGCAAGGATTTGTCGAACTACAAGCCGAGAGAATACAAGAAGAAGGAGAAATATGTGAAAGGAGCAAGGACTCAAGTAATAGTGACAAATAAGACAGATGGTACGAAAACAATATACAAGTCACTATATGCATGTAGTGTAGCATTGAAATTGAATCCAAATCAGGTTAAACAAAGATGTGAAAGTAGTTTTACATTTGATGACCTCGTATTTGAGTATGGAGAGTCAAAGAAACTCTTACCACCACAACTCAGGAAGACATTGAACAGTTTGCAGTCATCAATTACCTACTTAGGCATTTCAGCTAAGACTAACAAAGAGCAATACAAGCAAATGCTTTTTGATAAGATAAAAAACCATAAGAAGATACAGAAGGAAGATAAGGATGCACTTTATGAGTACCTCATTGATTTCTAAGTTGTTTTGAGTTTTGTTTTGAATTGAATTAATATAATCTATTGTTATATTAATCATGAAGGAAATGGATGAGAAAGCAGAGAGAAAACGTCTGATGCAATTGTCATTAGACTTATACAGACAGGAAGTTGAGAAGGAACCAAAAGAACCAGAATGGAAGTGTTGTGATAAACCAGATGCAGTTACGACACCAGAAGGTTTGAATGTCTGTCAGAACTGTGGATGTGTATTAGAGACACCATTTGTATGTAATTTTCAGGAAGAGCGAGCAGCACGTAATAAGTCACATTATGTGCCATATAAACCATCGAATTATTTCAACCAGGTGTTTAGCAAGATGGTACATTATCAAATAGCGCCGTCAGTCAGAGAAAGCATGAAGAGACAGTTTGCAAAGATAAAAGACAGGTTAGCCATCAGTAAGTATAGAATGAATTACAAGTTCATCATATACAAATTATTACAGGCTAATGGTATTGAAGATAAGAAGTTATACAAAAGAATTTGTGTCAATCGAGAGTTCATAAAGAAGTATGAGAAGAAGTGGAATGAGCTTAAATTAGGCTCGAGCTTAAGCAGTAAGTGATTTCATCGACATAAGATTTGACACTTGACGAAGCAATGTGCTTTTATCGAGGACTTTTGTATTAGTGATGATGCCGGAAATAGATGTAGCGATGTTAGATACAGTTTCAGATGCATCAGGAAGCATTAAACTGAGTTCATACTTATTGGTTGACACGACAGTCTTATCATTCTTTACGACATACAGCTCGAAGTATCTGATGAACTTATAGATAATGTTGTTGTATTTCACATTCATCACACAGATGTCGATAATGTTGTTTGCTTTGATTGCTTGTAGTATTAAATCGTAGGTGATGCCATTATACTTATCATTTTGATATACGACGCTCCACATTTTGATAAAGCCGAGCCATTCATTTTCGAAATTTTGCATTCGTTCAGTCACCTTTTTCTTTAGGATACCCCAGCATGAATTGACAGATGATTCATACTTGTTGATGTAACGTTTCATCTTTTGTATCTCATCGACGAGTCCACTATTTTGTGATACATCACACACGACAGATTCAACGAGCAGCTTATCGAGTTTGTATTTAAACACCTCCTCAATGAATCCACCGAGTTCAGCCATGGAATCCACATCGTCATCGAACTGTAAGTCGCGCCCGGAATTGTTCAGAAGAGGGTAAATCCATTTCATGTAACGCTCAAATGATTGGAAAATGACAGGTTGTTTGAACACATCAGATAACTCATACCATTCTTTCTTAATGAACACAGTTTGTCCACTGTCGAATCTTATCTTCACAACATTCTGTGCTAAGCTTTCATCTTGTTTAGCAATAGCATCATCATAAGGCGTTAGAATCACTTTGTTAGGGTGATGTAGTTCTTGAAGAGTATCATTTAGTTGATTTTCATTCACAGTTTCAACTGTTCTGTGCATGGTTGTTCATATGATATGGCTATAAATTTATCTTTGTTTTCCTTTCTTTCGTTTTGCTTCAGCTTCCTTAGCTTTACGAGTCGCTTCTTCTTCGATGGCTTTTTTATTAGCAGCCTCTTCCTTGGCTCGTTTCTGTGCCTCTTTTTCGTTTTGGAACCACTCGTCCTCGGCACGTTTTCGAGCAGACTCTTCTTCAGCCTTTTTTCGTGCAGCCTCCTCAGCCGCAGCTTTTCGTGCAGCATCCTCAGCCTGTCCCTTAGCAACCAATTCCTCGGCACGTTTATACGCAGCTTCATCCTCAGCTCGTTTCTGTGCAGCCTCATCTTCAGCTCGCATTTTGATATACTCTTCTTCAGCACGTTTCCTTTCAGCTTCCTCAGCTCGTTTCTGTGCGAGTGCAGCTCGTTGTACACCAATAAGGTTTTGCAATGACTTATTGTTATACCCCTTCCGTATGTAATTTTTTGTACCCAGTTTGTTCATCTTCTTCATCTTAAGAACGACATCATTTCCTTTAGGTATTGTATCTTTCCATTTCAATAAGATTCTGCCCTCACCACACCATTCCTCGAGTAATTCAGGGGTCACATCAGACGCATCGAATTTTTTGTAAACGGCATGTGCATTACCATGTATAGGATTAGTAAAAAATGGAATTTTTATTTTTTTGCCCAGTTTCTGTAGTTCTTCGGTTTTAATCCTATAGTATTCATTCTTAGGGACTCTAAAAATGTAAGCTTTTGGTGTTCCGGTCCTATTATAATAGTCATAAGGATACATAGGTCCGCTCAATAATATTTCATGACGAATAATTCCTTCCATTGTCTTGTCTCTCATATAACCAAAATACATGTCTTCAGGTGATTCACCACCAAATGCCTTAACCAATTCCGTTTGAATTTCTTCCGGAGGCAACTCATCCCCAGCGGGTGCAGGTTTAGGTTCAGCAGGTGCTTCTAAGTCCTCACCAGGTGCTTCTAAGTCCTCACCGGCTAAGTCGGCATCCTCATCAATGAGGACTTCTACGCTCTTTTCATCACCTTCTTCTCCCTCCTCATCACCTTCTTCTTCCTCATCATCACCTTCTTCTTCCTCATCATCACCTTCTTCTTCCTCATCATCACCTTCTTCTTCCTCATCATCACCTTTTTTCCCTCATCATCACCTTCTTCTTCACCTCCGCTTCCGGGCTCGGAACCAGAGTCAGAATCAGATTCTTCTTCAGTGAACATTGCATCGAGTGTTCCCTTTTGAGGTTCGTTGACAGGTTGTTGGTTATGTTGTTTTTGGTTGTGATATAGCATGATTGTTAAGGCTAATGCAACCTTTTGATTGCGTGTAAGGTGATCCATCATAATATGATACATGCATAAATTCTTCAATTGTTTTGTTTGTTCATATAGATAAAACCACCAACCACTAAGACAGCAGCAATAGCAATCAATGCAGTAGTGTTATCGGCAGTTTGTCCAATGTCGTGCTCTTCTTCATCTTTTGTGTGTTGATCCACTTCAGAATATATTTCAGCTAATGAATCATAAACTTGTTTGTTATATAGTTGATTGGTAGCAGTTAAGTCAACATCTTCGAGACTTGATGAAGGAACAAAGGCATCGTTGATGACTTGGAAGGAATTGACAACGTCGAAGGAGTTTCTTATGTTTTGCATCTGTTGGTTGACACGATTGACATCAACCACGTTCTTTAGCTTCTTAATCATGTCGAGCACGTTAAAGTTAGCGGTAAAGATACCACCTTGGTTTTGCTTTTCTGATATCTTGTTCAGGATGTCGTTGAATGCAGATGTGGCAGATGTTGATTCCAATATCGTTTTGGCTATGATTTGGTTCTTTATGTCATTGGCAAAAGAAATCTTCACGTTTTTGATGTGAGCTATGTTACGAAAGATGATTTCATTCTTTGCATTAAGAACCACATTGACTTGTTGCATTATGATGTTGGTTTCATTGACAGACAGATAGTTCAACAGGTCTTGCCTAATCGAATTATAACTAATGTTTCCTCCCATGTTGTATACAGTACTCATCGAAAATTTCACCTTGTATAGCATTAAGAATGATTCAGTGGAATTCATTGGGAAATGAAGAGCGTAGCCCTTCATTCGAATGCGCAGAGAACTCTGCGCTTTGCAGCGAAAGTAAGTTCATCAATGCTTTTCAACAGAACAATGTCAGTTACGTCAGGTTGACGTTGAAAATGGACTTTATATCAAAACGTCGATATGACAATCTGATGAAGGTGGAAGGTGAAGACAGAAAGCGTGAGTTAAAGACATTATATGCTAAGTTACGTGTTGAAATGCCGTTACGTGGAGGTAGTAAGACGAGAGCCTTTTACAGTGATTTCACGGTGCCACAGGCATTAACTTTGCGCATTCCAACAACTTTGACTTTGATTCATACACAGAGTTTTTTCCGGCAATAGCAAAATCCACCACTGAGGCACAGTTCCAAAAGTGTGTAAACTGTTCGAAGATTGAGTCATGTGCTAAGAATTGGGACTGTCTGAAAGACATTGAAGATTCAGCCCCTAAAGAGTTATCTGAATGTGAAAAGGGGTTCAAAACATTATCAAAATGAATGAATCATACCTAAAACAGATGGATGACTATTATGCTAAGTTTGATAAATGGAAAGATGAATACGACAAATGGTATTTTATGAATGATTCGATTCAATACATCCATGCAACAATCACGGGCTTATGGAATATTGATTCAATTGCCTTCAGCCTGATGACTGATAAGGACAAATACATTGCATCAACTATAAAGCAGAATGGACTCGATTTATCAAACCTTAATGTCCAATCATGTGAATGGAGTGAGTTAAACCGTCAGAACAAAACGGGTGAATTCATGATGACCTTTTATTATAAGCCTGAGTACTTATCACAACGAATAGCACAGATTAATGTAAATAAGCCTGAGATGCCATCAAAACCGCAATGGGGTGACTTAGTTTGTGTTGATTGTCGTAATATAATAGATTGGAAGAATGTAGGCACATTAACAAATGTCCAAATACAACAACTTAATGAATGTGTTGTAAATGCAGAGAAGGAAAAGAAGATGATAAAAAGCCCGACACTCCTGACGAGCCAATTCCTCCTGATGTAACGCCACCTCCAAGGCAACCTGAAGAGCCAAAAGAACCTGATGAACCATTAACTCCAATTCATCATGATGAAAAAGAAACAACAAACTATATCCCTTACATGCTATTTGGTGCAGGTGTTTTTGCACTTACGAGAATTCTATGAATTTAGGCATGAGTGACTACTGGTGCTCCTGTAATTTTGTCAGTTTTGACTTTTATTGCTTCAAGGAGACCTTGTAATGCACCCATCTGAGATGTGTCCTGTTGCGGTGCAAATATGTTCCGTTGGTTAGACATGAAGAACTTATAAATATTGCTATCTGGTTTAATATTTTTATTCGCCGTGTCGATCAATACAGCCAAATCTTGCATTGATTTACGCAATCCCTCAACTATAGGGCTTGTGTGTCCATATTTTGCCACAAACTCTGGAAGTTCTTTCTGATACTGCTTGTATTTTGTGACTAATGCGGTGTAAGTGATTGCATCATTGTCAGTCTGCTGAACTGCATAAAATGGTTGCGTAATTGTCAGACGTTCATCATATATCTTCTTTGCCATATCGAAATCTGCTCTATCAATAGGCACCTTCTCAAATACGTCGACATCCTTCCGAACCAATCCATATACAGTATTTGATTCATCATGATCTTTCGAGTACTCATGTTTTACTCTCACTCCATCTTTAATGTCACCTAAGAATATTGCCCAACAACTGTCATCCTTACGGTAGAACCTAAAGTTGCCGAGTTCAAAATCAACTCCGGCTTTTATTTCCGGCTGAGTCATGAATGTCTTTTGCATGCTGGTGAACTCTTTCTCTGGTATCTTTCCATTTCTCTTATCAATCATATCGAGCACCTTACCCATGGTAGCCTCAAATGATTCACCTTGAGAATGACGTGCTCCTTTATGACTTTTCCTCGTTCCTTTGGTTGCCCTCTTCTTTGTTTTGCTAACGGTGTCTGAATACGGATTTGCAGGCATTTTTTCTGACATTGGTTACTAATACAATTGATGGAGAAAAAATTTATCGACTAAATATACTGGATCACAATGGATGAAAACAATATTCGTGTCAATGCCGGAGCTGTTCTAACAGTTGGTTCAATCGTGAAAATCGTGAGGAAGGGTGAGGGATTTTGGATTATCATCACAGAGATCACTGGAAAACGATTGAAGGGAAAAGTGAATAATAAGTTGATACTTAAGCACCGTTTCAATCTGGGTGACGTGATAGGGTTCCGCGCAGGTGAAATCACTGAGGTAGCAGTCGATAAAGAAAAAGTTTAGTCGACTATTTTATTACTTAGGAAATGGTATTAAACTCGTGCTCCAAAAGCTCTCTCCTTCTTAATCCACTCTAAATAGCATGTTTACAGTCACTACATCAGTTGTTGGCTGTCCTGTTTCATCTAAGATCGAATAGTCATATGTCCTCGTAAGAGTCGATGTTGGTGACAATTCGAGCCCTTTGTTATCTGTTCCAACGAAAACTGGTATTGCTGCTTCACTCGTCACATTATTAATGATTTGGTCAGTGTATAAGCCCCGGATTACTACAAAATACATACTTCTGGTGACTGAATTGGTGACAAGATGAGTGCCTATAAGAGTTAGGTAATTTGGATTTTTGTTCATCCACTGGTTCAAAATGAGTGTTTTCTGCGTTGAATCAAGGTTTATTGAGAGGAACATGATGTGTTTCATACAAATCATGCATAAAAAGTTTCATCTGTCACAAAAAATTTTTGAGACGATGAGACATAGTCTCATCACCCGGGTGAAGGGCATGTGCCCTTCATCACATGAAGATATTGCATGTTGACAAGTTGTTGACATAACCAATCCAACACCATATTCTAATAGGTTTTTGTGTGTAGTTGAGGGCTCCAATGTTGATATTTGTCTCGTTTTCACTTAATTGTGATGCAACCTTAACTTTACTGAATCGTGAGGTTGAAACGATTCGACATAGTCGAATCACTCGGGTGACGAACATTCGTTCGTCATCACTTAGAAATTTTCAACATTTTTCCTGTACAAAAACGGTAACTCGTGACAGAGCGTAGATCGACGTTCACAGCCACGGCTTTTTCGAAACAGCACCATATGAATAAGATAGCTCGACATTTGCTAAGAAATCTGACAGTTACTTAACGTGCACGGGGCTGCACAAGTTTTGACGCGTTCGATTTTCAATACAAACTGAACTTCTTCCTTTTATCCAAATCGTTGTTCTGACACTGAATTTCAGTGCCGGGACTTAGTTTAAACATAGAAATCAGTGACTTTTCATGCTCGTATGTGGTACTGTCACAGTACTTTAAGTGCATGTCAAAAAGTGATATCTCATGTCAACCTCTGGAAAACATAAGGTATGACTTTTTATGAATGCCTACATGTTTTCTTACATAACTAAATGATTCTAACGCCTTGGATCACTTAGTTCTTGTGTTCTACAGTCAAAGTGCCTTGTTTTGTGTTATATCGATACCATGCTCGTCCGTATGCTAATACATTCAAAGTACAGTTATGAGGCAATCCCGCTGTGAAAGTCACGACTAATTTAGGGTTAGAATACTCTTTTAGCACAATGGTACCATATACATTGCCGTATGATTCAATATCATCATCCTTGCTTGGTAGTCCTGAAAAGCGTAGAGTGTAGATGTTCTTGTCAAATGCCTTCCGGAAATACATCATCTGTTGGAATTCTTGCGATTTAGCACTAATGGCTGTATCTGGATAGTTCTTGTTGTCAACAGAAAGGTGATATTCCGAGATATAGGCTGTTCCGGTGAATGGTGCTCCTGTCGTGTCATCAGACAGATACATCGATAGATACTCAACTTCATCAAATGGTAGGTCACATGTTATCGATGTGGCACCTTGTGAGATTAGATACTTGGTTGAATCAACGAATTCATTCTGTACTGTAACCATTCCTGCTTCATCCATATTGCTCCGTAGAATTGCCTTCTTCTCATCTTCATGCATTGTCATGTAGTTAGCTACGAGTTCAACATCGAGAAAAGTGTTGGTTAAAGTAGCTCCAACTGTGGAAGATGATGCTATTTCTGATATAGGGGCTATTTCTACTTCAAAATATGGATTTGCTTGTAAGATGTCGAGCCGTAGAGGGTTAAAGTCAATGAATGGATTTGGTATGTAAATCAGTCCTTCCTGTTGTTGCGACGGATCAATGTCTGTGCCGGTTGCTCCAATACGTGCGTTCTGCATCATCAGTGCTTTGCGCTCATTAATAGCACGTTGGTAATATTGATATATACCTGCACTGTCCAACTTGTATATTTCACGTCCTTGGTGCTTAAACTTAAGGGATTTGATGAGTTTCATCATGTATCCACCTACGTAAGTCACCGTGCCGGCTGATGCTGTAGTAGCTCCGAGTCTGATGTGTAGGTGTATGTCATTACCTGAGAGTAGTCCGCTGTATTTATTAATGTCAAACTGTGCGACACTTCCAAATGATATTTGCCGGTTAGGCTTGATTACTACCGGGTCCGTTACAATCTTAGGCTTGCGTATCTTAGTGGTTTTGTCATCCGTAAACTCATTGATTTTGATTGCATTCCTTTCGAGGTCTGAGTTCTGTGTAGTGTGTGATTTTAGAATAATAGCCGTTGCCATAGTGTGATAATTAATATCATACTAAGATAAAAAAATACTCAAATTATAAAAATCTTACCTATTTGCTGCTCGACACTTGTTCTTCAACCATTTTTACCTTGGTTCTGTAGCCTTCTCTCATCTCCCAATAGGCATTGTAAAGGTTAAGGTAATTGTCATGTAACAAAGGCTTGATCACCAAAATGTTGTGGTCTGCTGTCACTTTCTCGAATAGTTCTAAGAAATCTGCCTTCTTCATACACGACATATAATCATGATAAATCATGTCTTTCACTGAGTCATTCTTGGTGTAATGGACAAAACAGTAATTGGTGTTCTGCCTTGTTCTTGGTGAAATACCTGTTGGAATTTGTGTTGTAAGAATGACTGAGATGTTGTATCTTCTGTGATTGCAAAACAGACTGCCTAAAATATTACTTTGGTGTAACTTGTTGTTGCCATCTAAGATATCGTCGAATATCAATAAGACTGACTTTTTACCTTTTGTCTTCTCTTGGAACTTGATGAGCTTCTCAATGAATAATGGTGTCTCATCATCGTCAAAGCCTCCAAAGCATCTGTCATCTGGAATGTTCCCTAACTCTTTCTGATATCTGTCTTTATTGTCTTGTGCAACTGTAAATAGGTAGATCTTGTCAATCTCACTTCGTATCTGCTTTATAATTGAGAGAACTGATGTCGTTTTGCCACTTTCCTTCATGCCATAATGTAGCGAAATGAATGGTTCTTTCTTGTTTTTGAACCTGTCCACTATCTCTAATGAACTGAACTTAGGCATTTTGACATTACCTACCTTGACAATGCTTGCATCATCTTCTTTTACTTCAGGTGGTATGAAAACAACTTGCTTCTGCTCAATTTGCTCATTTTCTTCAACTTTCTGCTCTTCTACTTCCACCTTCTTCAATTTCTTCTCTTTCTTCTCCTTCATAACCTTCTCCTTCTTCTCTTTCTTCTCTTTTGGAGGAGCACATTTATGCTTCTTAAGCCACTTCTCACTCTTATATTCTTTTCCACACTCAGGGCACTTATATACTTCTTTGACTGATTCAGACGACATTTTTAATTGTAACTATAATCTATATAGAAAAAATATTTTGTGTGTGAACTATATTAGTTAACTAATATGTCTGACAGTGGATCTGAAATTGATGACGATTTGCAGTCTTTTGTCTCTTCCTCGAGTGAAATATCTATACCTTATGGAGATGAGGAAAATAGTGAAGATTCTAATGATGATGATGCCTCAGATGAATCCAATACTGATACTGATGAGTCTGATGATGACTCAAATGAAGAGCCTCAAGAAGAGTCTAAGGAAAAATCGTCGGATGAACTGATTGATAACATGGACTTCCTTCTTCGTAAAGACCAACTACACAATGAAATACCTGATGGTAAAATTGTGTTTAAGACAAAAGAACAGGTGGAAACAGAGCAAGAACTTATGCAACAGGCTATAAAAGAATTAGAGCAACAACAGGAACAAGCTAAACAGGCACTTAAGGCTCGTACAAGAGCACCTCGTGCAATTCATTTACCAAAGGCTCCAAAGAAACCTAAAATGACTCTCAAACGTGAAAACGACATCAATGAGCTGCTCGTGCTGACTAACCAACTCGGTATGGACCAAGAAAAATATAATGTGGCATTCTTCGCTGAAATGTCTGATGATGAATTGATGCAATTCAAAATTGACCTCTTTAAAGTTGTCGATGCTAAAATGGATGAATCATTTCACAGTAGCAAACATGTAACTGAAATGCTTCTAAAGACTGCGGATATAACTGAAAAGATCATGCCTAAATATCTTCATGGTTATCGTGACTCATTGGAATGCTCTCAAGAGGAGATTCAAAAATGCCTCGATGAAATGATTAAGAATGGTGATATGGAAGGCTTATTAAAGTCTAAGATGATGCAACCTAAGTACCAATTGATGATGATTCTCGGTGGAAACTTACTCGGACAAGTCAGTTCTAATATGAAAGCCGCTAAGTCTGTTGTGGTGAAGGCAAAAGAAACCCTCGACACTGTCCAAAAAAACTCACCCGCGTCACAAACTGTATTACCGCGTTCGGCTACATCGGAATCGGATGTCTTCTTCTAATCACCACTAAGTATGTCTTATTCTCCTAATTCTTATTTATCCTCAATTTTTTATCCATGAATAGTATTAAATCATCCATGGCTACATCTGACAGTAAATCTGCAATCGACCTTAAAGACATCACAATCAAATCAATCAGTGGTGTCTCATTGTATTGGCTTATCACTAAAACTCTCTCACTGAGGAGTGATTATGCTGAATATTTATATGTTGGACTGGCTGGAGCTGGTGGGCTTACTATTGTAGCACCTATTCTACAAAACCTCATCGATGGTAAAGACATAACGGCGGGACTCTCCTTTGATTCAACAATGCTCAAAAATGCTCTTGTCGATGGAGGAATATCGGCTGCAATATATCTTGTGCTGCACCTAACCTTTGGCGCAAAACTTGAAACCGGACTTCTGAATCGTTATGTCGGTGTTATTTGCTCTATTATTGGTGGTGACATGATTCGTCCTTACATCCTCTCTAAGCTATAAACTTATCGTCAATCAACACCTTAATATTTTCATGTTTTTGTATTTTTCTATTGCGGTTATATAGATGGAACCACAAAAGAAAGTCATCTTTACTGACAGAATCTCTCTCGCTAACACTTTTGGTTACGATAGAGTAGCTGTCGAAACTCAGAACGAAAATCCTCTCGAACTTAGATGTGATGCTGTATTAAAGAAAGATGTAACTATTGATGGAGAAACAGTGTTAGGAAACAATCTTACAATCAATGGCGGCACTCATACAGTCAATGGTGAAACTACGTTTAATGGACTTGTCAAATTCAATAGTGATGTCATTTTGCCTTCTGCTCCTATTCCTGACATGTCAATTGGACAACTGTCTAATGTGGATGTGTCAACTGGACTTGTCGATAAACAAACACTACTTTATGACGCTTCCACACAATGCTGGAAGAATTCAACTGCAAATGAATCAACCACTGCTAAATACAATACCATCACAGAAATGTCTGCCGGTAATGGCACTTCAGTGAATAATGTACTTATGGCTTCTGGAAAAGTCACTGCAACTAATGCACAAATCACCTCTTTTACCACCGCTGGATTGGTTCATTGTGACGCCTCTGGAAATATGTCATCATCAACTTTGATAAATTCTGATATTACTGATGGCACAATTAATGATTCTAAACTTAACACTATTAGCACCGCTGGAAAAATAGCTAACTCTGCTACAACTGCTACTGATTCAAGTTCTGCCTCCACTATTGTTCTTCAGAAATGCAAGTGGTGACACTAAAGTAAACAATCTCTCTGCAAACACTGTATTAGCAAACTCCGTCAAATCAGTGACTTCTGGAAACTTAGACATTCAATCAAATGGTAATGTAAACATTGATATTGATAATGACAATAATGAAACAGGCAAAAACTTCACTGTAACTACAAACAATGGTGCCTCTACATTGTTCCAAGTGAATGATGCTGGTAAAATTATAATTCCTACAATGGCTTCTGCTAATATAGTTCATTCTACTGCAACTGGTGAATTGGCTGTCTCTAAAATCATATCGACTGATATCGTTGATGGAGCTGTGACTGATGCTAAAATAGCCTCTTTATCTATTCCTAATGCTCCTTCAACCATTGTGCAACGTGATGCTAATAGCAAAATATACTGTGCTACTGTGGTAGCTGATAAAGTGGCTCCAACTGGTGCAACATTGAGTGTTCCTGCTGCTATCTCATGCAATTCTATCACTTCTGGTGCTGTTCTATGCACTGGAACGCTAAAGACCACAATAACAGATGCTCCAATCCTCGGAACTGACTCATCTGGATATGTTGTAACTGGTGCTTTTCCACTCGCTGTAACGGCTAACTCAATCACTACAAGCGGTGGCAACTTAATCATAAACAATCCAATCGCTGTTGACAACATTATTCCTCTTAATACTTCTCTCAAAATTGGTAACTTCACTGTGAATTCAACTGACACCACATTCGAAAATGCTGATAACACTACGTTCACAATCAAGTCAAAAGGCAACATCAAATACAATAGTGATTACAATGCTAATGACACTTCTCCAAATCATACATTCACTATTGGTGCTACTGACATGCTTTCCATATATTCAAATAAACTTAAGACTGCATTTCCATTTGAATGTCCATTTATTGGCTCAAACACTGGCTCTCTCAAAATATCAATGTATCCTTATGGTAACACAAACTGGGGCATTTATCAA
>JAPMOS010000171.1:0-66451 GCA_027972325.1 Paratrimastix pyriformis
ACGCTCCGCTCCACTACCTCCGTTCTTTGAACCTCAAGATCGAAGAAGTCAGGGGTGATCCGGTGATTACCCTGGCCGACGACTCTGCGGTCCCGATTGCTGGCGTGGCAGAGCTTGATCTGATCATTGCCGACCACCCGCACCCGCACTGCCGAGTCTATGCCCTCGATGCCCCGGACGCACCTGCCCAGCTCTCCCTCGGTCAGCCCGAGATCCAGGACTACCTCATCGACCTCCGAGCCCCCTGCCCCCTCCTGTCCCGCGCCTCTTTCTTTGGTTAAGAAAGTTAGTGTTGTGCATTGCCTGCGTGTGCCTGTTGCTCCCCGGCTCTCCCCCTTGCTTGGAACACGCTCGCTCGGACTCTCGGTCTATCCTGGGGAACTCCAACAATCCATACCGCCGGGATGGATTTTAGTACCCCCGACAAACATCGCGATACGGGTTCTGATGATGTAAATCGATGAGTTTCATCGAAAAAACACTTGGGATGATGTCAGAACACCACCCCGAAAAATTCGATTTCTATTGAAAATCCATCGGTATGGATTTTAGTACCCCCGACAAACATCGCGATACGGGTTCTGATGATGTAAATCGATGAGTTTCATCGAAAAAACACTTGGGATGATGTCAGAACACCACCCCGAAAAATTCGATTTCTATTGAAAATCCATACCGCCGGTATGGATTTTAGTACCCCCGACAAACATTTGATGGTTTAGTGGCTCTAACCTTGGGTAATAGCCACACTTGATCCCGCCAAAATGCCCAAGGAAAGCACTCAGGAACTTCGTGAGACGCGCAGCGGCCGCCGTTACCCGACTCCTCGTCACTCGCGGAATGACTCCTCGGAGGAGGAACCGCGAGGCCATTCGAGGAAACGTGCGCGCGCTGAACCCAAGTCATCCGCCGCCGATGCTGCGCCGGCCTCGCCTCTTCGCCTGGCCACTGTCACCGAAGATGAAGCTGAGCAAGAGGAGACCCAACGCGCCAGCCAGGAACACGAGGCGATCGAACAGGAACAAGAGGAGACCCAACATGCCAGCCAGGATGCCGATCAACATCACCCAGTCGTCTTCATTCCATCAGCCGAGCATTCTTCCAGCAGCGAACATGCGCGGGCGAGCGTGCTACTACCCGAGCCGCCCACCGCCGAGCATGAGCAGACCGCCGAGCCCGAGGAGACCCCTGAGCCTGAGCCGACCACCGAGCCCGTGCCTGAGCAGACCACCATCGAACCTTTGGAGACCACCACAACTGAACCCGAGGTGACTACCTCCGACCCTGTGCAGGCCACCACCACCGAACCCGCAGAACCCTCAGAACCCGAACCGGCGCAGTCCGAACTCCAGCAAACCGGCACAGAACCGGAAGCCGCCGAGCAGTCCGTCCCTGGTGAACCCGAGCAGCCCGCCGAACCCGAGCAGCCCGCCGAACCTGAGCTGACCCCCGAACCCGAGCAGACCGCAGCCCCTCCTCCGACGCCCTCAAAGCAGCCCCCCCAACGCCGGACCGCCCCTCCGTCGTCGTCGCTTGCCCCTCCTCCGAAACCGAGGGCGGGTTCGCCTCCCAAGAAACTGCCCGACTCGTGTGTGTGTGTGATACTTCCCGGCTTGCGCCGAGTCCGGAATCGGGCCGAAGCCCGCGGGTGACATGATCCCCCCCGGGCCGCCTTCCCGCAGGACAAGTCCTGCAGAAAGAGCACCCCAGGGAGTTCATGGGTCGGCTACCGTCCCCCCAGGGGCGGTCTCCGCCGACTTCCGGACTACAGCTCTTCTTTCATTCCTGCCTCGAATTTTTCGCACTTCTTCCTTTGCTGAATCGCTATGAGCATCGTTTTCCTGATTCCTGCCAGCTCGCTTCCCACCTCCTTTTGAGTGTCTTCATCCACAATTCCCATTTCCGCTGCCAGTCTACATGCATTCGCGTATTCCATCTTAAAGCCGCACTTCGCTCTCAACCTCCTCACCACCTTCGTCACCACCGCCTCCGATATCCCCCTCCAGTTGTAAAGCGTTTCCCCATCTCTCGGGCGGCCCTCATAGTTTACCTGCACCATGCGACTCCCGGCCTCCTTCCTCAACATCGCCTCCAAAGCCCACAACGGGGCTGGATCCATCGGGAATCTCTCCCTAGCCCGCCCATTCTCAAACATCAGAATCCCCACATCAAACCGCGCCTTCCCCACCACTTTCCTCCCAGTGCGCCAGAAACTCGGCTCCCAAAAAGCAAACCCACCCTCCTGGATGATGAAAAGCTCACGCATCTGAATGTCCCCCTTGATCGCCAAGCTCACACCGTGCTTCGGCTCACCCCCCGGCTGGATTCTGTTCGCTTTCCCTTCCCCGTACGGCACAATAACAATGCATCTAAACGCTCTTTTCCCTCCTCTACCAATCGGACTCTCCGCCCACTCTCCAATTGCTCGGAAAAACCGATCCATCTCCTCCTGGGGGTTATATTCCGGATTCGCATAAATCAACAAGTCCCGATTCTCCTTAAATAGCCCGTACCCATCCACCGAACCTCCCAGGAACCAGTCTTCCTTACTCGGCGTTCTATACTCTGGGAAACTGAGATCCGCATTCCCTGGGTGCGAAAACGCCATCACCGTTAGGCTTCCCGCCTGTCTCAGCAACGAAGATATAGTGTGGGGAGTCGTCCATTGGTTCCTCAGCGTACTCATATGCGTCCGCCCCTCCTTTACTGTCGTGCTTTTCCCTTCCTCATATCGGTCACACATCTCAGCTACCTCTGTCGAGAACGTTTCCCAAAAACTGTCCCATGTTCTCGCCGAAACCATCTCCCCGGGACCTCTCCATCAATTGCCATAGCCTCACCTTCGTGATCTGCCTGCCCCTTATCTTCACACACTCTCCCATCGGCTCTACCCACTTCTCCTCGACTGCCCGACTCCATCCCGCCCAAGACGCCAGACAGGGCCCCCCGGCTATCAAGAGGTCCGCTCCCATTCCACCGACATCGATCCTGGCAACCCAGCGTTCACCGCCGCCGCCGGCTGCTGGTTCAATCGTTGCTCTCAAGACGCCTCCGCCTCCGGCATCCGTGCCTTCCAGAACCCCACGTGCAGCCCCTGTCGCGTCCTCCGCCTCACGTGCAGCCCCGGTCACCGCCACGAGCACTACTGCCACGCCTCCAGCAGTGGCTCCGGGTCGGGCTTCCGTGCCTCCCAGAACCCACGTGCAGCCCCGGTCACCGCCACGAGCACGACTGCAAAGCCTCCAGCAGTGGCTCCGGATCGAGCTTCCGTGCCTCCCAGAACGCCCCGCACCGCCACGAGTTCCACGTCATCGCGTCCAGCAGCAGTCCCTCCCACAACTTCGAGTCCTCCGCCTCTGTCGTCGTCGAACACCGCCCCCCCGCCCCTCAATCGGTCTGTTTTTCTGTTTTACCTCTTGTGGGTTCCTTAAAACCTCTCCTCCAGGATCTACCTCGTCTGGCAATCGGAGACAAAGGAAGTGTTGAAACTCACTCGACAGGCATTTTACGAACGGATCTTTCCCAAGCTGCTGGCAAGTTGGTTCCCGAGCACAAACCATCTGAATCGCGGTCTCATCGTCCCTGTTCATTTTTTCGAGACCATGGCTGAGTACCGACTCTCCGGTGCCATCTGTGTTGAGATGCACAAGGTACTTAACCGGTTGGGACTCACCTTCGGGAAAGGAACACTTTATTGTGTTCCTCGGAGTAGAGATATTCTCTACTCGTTTGAAGTGATGCGTTCGGCGCATCTTCCTACCTCGCGCAAAGAAGAAAAGAATCAACCGGATACCGGCACGAATAGCCAGCTACACCCCGGTTCGCGCACGAATCTTCTTTCTTCAGACGCAAAATGGAGCCCTCCGTCTCGAGGTCGGCTCCCTTGTTGTTTTTCGACCAGTTTTCACGCGGTTCGACTTGTGAACCGTGTTGGATTGGTTTTGCGGTGATTCGGACTGACCGATCATCTGTTTTTCTCGCATAGTCCCTCTCCCGCTCCGCCGGTTTCGGCGAACGAGCCTTCGGTTTCTGTGCCTATGGAGACTATGTGCGTGAATGCGGCCATGTCTGCTGCTCTTTCACGGTCTTCGATCATCTCATTCTTTCCCTGACCGTAGGAGCCCTACTTTGGCGCTCTTGCCTGTCGGGAAGCTTCTTTCGGCCAATTCGGTCGCGGTGGAGAAGTCTGTCGTTCTGTTTGGCACGACTCACCTCCTTCACATCATCTCATCTGATCCCGGTCCGCTCGGTAGGGCCGACCTTTCTCTTGGCCAGTTTGCTGGGGCGAGGCTTTCGGCCGCGCCGGCGCCTCCGGTGCCCGACGTCCCGCGTCCCGCACCTCCCGCGGTTGTTTCCGCCACGGTGGCTTCCTCCCCGGTGGCTCCTGCCCCGGTGGCGGCGGCCGTCACGCCATCGGCTCCGGCTCCGGCGGCTCTCTTGCCTGCGGCTGGCGTTGCGCCTCTCTTGCCTGCGGCGGGCGTGGCGCCTCTCTTGCCTGCGGCGGGCGTTGCGAGTGGTGCGGCGGCTCCCGCTCTCCCCTCGCCCTTCGTCCAATCCGGGGCTCCGGCCTCGGCCTCCGCGCGCGCCTCGTCTTCGACGCCTGGCGGGGCTGGGGTTGCTCTGGCGCCCCCACTCCCCCCGCCCTCGGCCTTGCCCTCGATGGCCCACGGCTGGCCCTCTTCGCCCGGGGGTCTTGCTTCTCTCCTCGAGGAGGGGCTCCACTTTCCGCGGATTCCTCCTCCGCCGGCCCCCTTTGTCCCCGCCCCGGTCCGCCTGCCCGCGGACCTCGAGTCCCCGCCGCACCAGGCTTGTGGCCGCACTCGGCCGCGGGAACGCCCCTCGGCCGACTCTTCTGACGAGGAGTCTTCGGCCTCTTCGGTTCCCTCTCTGGAATTCCTTGGGGAGTCTACCCCGGTCTACGAGTCGCCTCCGTCTTCGCCCCGGCCGCCGCCATCGCCTCGTCCTCCGCTTCGTTCGCCTCTGGCTTCTCAGGCCCCTAATGCTTTGACCCTGGCCGCCTACCTGGCCAGGAACCCTCTGCGCTCTTCGAGCGCGGGCCTTGTGTCCACTCCCCCCCTCGTCGGGGAGCCTGCGGCTGCGCCGCCTTCCCGTTTCGCGGGGGGCCCCCCAGCTGTGTCGGCCACGTGCACTCCGCTTCCGGCGGCCCCCCTCCTCGCTGGGGTGCCCCCGGTGGCCACGGCCACGTGTACCCCTGTACCTTCGGGTTGCGCCTTCGGCTTGCCCTCGTCCCAACTCGGGCAGGGTGGTGCCCTTTCCTCGGCCCCCGCTTGTGGGAGCTTGTCGTTGCCTCCGGGCACGTCGCCTGAGGTGGCTCTCCTCTTCCGGCTCATGGAGGAACGGTTCGCGGCCCTCGCGGCCCAAACCGGTGGGGCGGCGGTTGTACCGCCTGGCGTTCTCCCACCCGCTAAGGAGTCCTACAAGGACTACCTTCGGCGGGTGGGGGTGCCTGAAGACAGGGGGTCGCTGACCCCCTTTGTCCCCCATTTTCCTTTGGCCGCGGCTGTTGACCTCGCCGAATTTGGTGGGGCTACCGTCAACTTGTCGACGGTGCCTCCGGATGTGGTTGCGCGGGCGCGGGAGCTGCTGGTGGCAGCGATCCCTGACCTCCGGTCCGAGTGGCCAGACGAAATCGCTGATAATATTCAGCGGAGCTGTCTGGCCGATATGTTACGACTTCCCTGCCCCAGGGGTTTTCCCCTGGGAGCGCCGTTGACTCCACCTGAGGAGTGCGCGCGGGGGGGTGAGACCGCGGACGCCCAACGTCGGCGCGAGGTGGACTCGCGCCGCATTCGTACCCACGTACAGTTCTTGTTGCTTAAGGCGAGGGGCCTGGAGCTCACCCGCCTCGGCCTCAAGGGACTTGAGGCCGCTCTCCCCGGGGCGGTGGCTGAGGCGCTGGGACCCGACCTGCAGCCGGCTGCGCAACTTGTGGCCGGTCGGCTGCTGGAGCGCGTCCGTCCCCTCATCGGGGATTGCCTCTCCACGCTGGGGGTGGTGGCGGCCCAGATCAACGCGGAAGCCTCCACGGAGACTAACAAGTTGAGGAAGATCTGGGCCGCCGTGGTTTCTTGGTCTAAGCTTAAAGCTTGGATCGCCAAGAAACTCTCCGAGAGGTCCCTCTACGCGGACCAGCCGGCAGTCCAAGCCAAGCTGCCGGACCCTGCGCGGCTTCTCTGGGCCCCCGAGGTGGTGGCCGCTCAGCTGGACGGTCAAAAGGCCACTGTCGAGGGGGACAAGGTGGAGAGGAGCCTCTCCCGCCGTGGCGAAGGGTCTCAGCGCCCCTTCCGGCCCCGCAATCGTCAGCAGAAGCGCCCGCGCCAGGAGCCCCGTCCGAAGGCCCCCGAGTCTCGACCGGCTGCGCCTCCTCGCCCTCCGGCCCCGCACCCTCCTCAACAGGCGGGCCGTGGACGGGGCGCTCCGTTCCATAAAAAGTAGATCGCCGCTCCCCTACCGCCCGAATATGATGGCGTCGTCCCTTCGATCGTCTCTGGGGCGGGGAGGGGGGAACTTGTGCCGACTTGCGTCGACATTTCGCGCCCGGGCGGGCTGGCCGTGTCGGAGTCTCTCTTCCTGGGGCCGTTTCGGTCTCCGGAGGAGCAGGCTCTCGCGGCTGGGTTGCCCCCGGGTGACCTGACTCTGGAGTCGGTCCTCTCGACTTTCTCCGGAGGTCCCCTCACTGGAGGGCCCAGACTTTGCGGGGGGCGCGTCCCCGGGGGTCTTGGCCGAGAGGGTGTGGGCGCAGTCGGCGTCCTTGTCTCTGGACCAGGCCTTGGAGCTCAATCGAGTCTCGGCCGGCTCATCTCCAGTGGGGGGCCGTCTCAACAGGTTTCAGGCGGCCTGGGACGGGCTGCGGTTCCAGTCGGATTGGAGCCGTGGGGTGATTGGGCGGGGTCTCGAGCTGGAGTGGCTCTCCTCTCCCCCGGAACATTGCATCCGGTCCTCTCAGATTCCGCTTTCGGCCGAGGACTCGGCTGCCTTAGGGGAGGAAATCTCTGCCTTCAGGGAGGCAGGTGCCGTGAAGGAGGTGGCCCCTTCGTTCGCCAGGGCGGTCCTCCCTCTCTTCACGGTCCCCAAGAAGGACGGCGGGAGGATGGGGGTGATCAATGCCGCCCCACTGAACGAGTACGTCTCCTGCCCTCACTTCAGGGTGGAGGGCTTGTCAGTGGCGGCGGCCCTGATCCAGAAGGGCGAGTGGCTGATGAGCTTGGATTTTTCCAAGGCCTATCTCCACGTCCCTTTGCCTCCCGCCACCTCGAGGTACCTTTGCTTCGAGTGGGAGGGGAAGACCTGGGCGTTCGTGGCCATGCCTTTTGGCTCAACGTTGCCCCTCGAGTCTTTACCAAGCTCATGAGGGTCCCGATTGCGGAGATCAGGTTTCGAGGTGTCAGGATTTCCATTTACCTCGACGATATCATGATTGTCGGGTCCTCGAAGGAGGAGGCTCTTCGGCACACAGTTTTCGTTGTGCTGCTCCTGACCGAGTTGGGCTTCGTCTTCAATGTGAAGAAGTGCACGAAGTCCCCAACGACGTGCCTCGAACATTTGGGCATGTTAGTGGACTCGGTCAGGATGTCCTTCCGGGTTCCCCCTCACAAGGTGGTGGCGACCTTGGAGTTGATCAAGGGAGCCTTGGGAAGGGGCCAGGACAGGCCTTTCTCGGTGAGGGAGCTCGCCAGACTGGCGGGTTCGCTCTCCTGTCTGCGGGACGCGGTTCTCCCGACCCACCTTTACACTCACAACCTTCTCCGGTTGGCGTCCAGAACGAGACGTTCCCCCGGGGGGTGGGAGGCTCGCACGGTTCTCGACGACTTGTCGCGTGCGGACCTCGAGTGGTGGAGGGACAATCTGAAGGGCTTCAACGGTGCGTCTTTCGCGCTGCCGCGCCCCCAGGTTGTCATCCAGACGGACGCGTCTTTCTTCGCGTGGGCGGGGATTCTTCGGACAAACCGTGGCCTATACCAGGAGACCAGGGGCATCTGGCCTCCGGAGCTGTGTCCCCATTCGATTTCCCCCCTCGAGTTGGAGGCGGGCATCCTGACGCTCAGGGCTCTGGCGCCCCTGGTGAGGGGCCAGCAGGTGCTTTGGCGCTGCGACAACAGTGCAGTGGTCTGGAGTGTGTCCAAGTGGAAGAGCATGTCCCCCGAAATGAATGCGGGGTTGCGACGGCTCTTTGCTCTGGTCACCGAGTTGGGGATCCGGTTGGTGACTCAACACGTGCCGGGTTGCGAGAACCGCCGCCCGGACTTCCTGTCGCGGTGGCTCGACCCGGAGGACTGGATGCTCCACCCGGAGGTGTTTCGGGTGGTCTCGTCGCTGTGGGGTCCGTTTCAGGTGGATGCCTTTGCCACGGCGGGAAACCATTTGCTCCCCCGGTGGTGGTCGCGCCTGTCGGAGGTGGGTTGCGAGGCGGTCGACGCTCTCAAGCAGGATTTTCGAAGGTCCTGGCTTGGTGCAATCCTCCTTTCTCCCTTCTTTTGCCTCTCCTGCGGAGGCTGGCGTCCCAGCGAGCGACTGCGGTGGTTTGCGTCCCAGTGTGGCCATCGCAACCGTGGTGGCCCCTGCTTCTGCGCCTGCTGGTCCGGCCGCCCTTGCGGCTGCCAGTGTCGCCGGACCTGTTTCTGCCGCAGTCCACCCTCAACCGTGCTCCGTTGGGTGCTCCGTCTTGGCCAGTCTGGGTGGTGCGACTGTCGGGCCATCCTCGGGTACGGGAACAGGCCAGGCTGGCCTTCGGCCCGCGTCTGTCCGTCCCGTCGGACGAACTGGTCTCCCTCCTTCCCTCGGGGTGGGAGGGCGTCGAGCCGAGGAGCTCGAGTGCCCGGATTGCTGGGTAGATTGTTGCGACGAGGTCGGGATCGAGGCGGATTCCTCTGCTGAGGAGGAGGCTCTGCCTGATGTGGGGGGAACCTCGGCTGCTCCCTTCCGCTCAAGGCTCCCTGACGGTTTGTCGGTCCGGGCGCAAAGCCTTATCGGTGGACGCCTGGAAATCTCGACCCAGAGGGCCTATGCCGCCGCTTGGAAACGCTATTGTTCATGGTGCGAGCGGGGGGGTCGGGACCCGTGTGTACGGGACCGGACAGCCCTGGCCATTCAGACGGCCAATTTCGTCGCTGACGAGCAGGCGGAGCTCCACCTGGGCTACTCAGCCTGCAAGACCCGTGTGGCTGCGATTTCGACGAGTCTGAAGCCGATTTTGGGCTTCGCTGTCGGGGAAGAGCCGACGGTTTCCGCTCTGATGACCGGAGTTCGGAAGGTTCGCCCTGAGGTTCCCCGGTACTCAGACCACCCAGATTTGGGTCTGATATGGTCCTTGTTCGACCGCTGGGGGGCCAACGACGGGCTCGAGGATTGGCGTCTGGGCCAAGGTCTCTGCTCTTCTCTTGATTTTCGGGCTCCGCAAGGCGGACCAGGTGCGCATCGACCTGTCTCGGTCCGATGTTGGCAAGGATGCGCTGCGTTTTCGCGCGCTGACAAAGGAGTCTCGCGCGATGTTGTGGGTAACGCAGCCTATTCCCGCTTGCCCAGAGCACCCATGCCGTTGCGCGGTGGCAGCGGTGGAGGAGCTCCTGGAGAGGCGCCCGTTGGCGGCCCCGAAGGAGCCTCTGTTCGTGAGCTTCCGGTCGGGATCGCCGTGCACGGCGAAGTGGCTCGGCTCTTGCGTCAAGAAGCTCATGCTGGAAGCCGGGATTGATCCGGTGAAGTTCAAACCTCATTGTCTGAGAGGTATGGGTTCTTCTCGAGCGTTGGAGGCCGGGATTCCGGAAGCGCTCGTGCTTCTTCAGTTCCGTTGGTCCTCCCGCTCCGATACCTTCACAAGGTTCTATCTGCGCAGTCAAAAGCTGCAGCAGCTGGGGGCAGCAGTTTACGCCTGACTCCCTCGGGTTCTCCGCTGGCGTCGCCGGTCAGGGGTTGGGGGTTGGTGGCGGCGCTTTCTTTCTTTCTCGGTCAGCGCCGGCTTGAGTAAGTAGTAACCTGTTGTGGTTTTCCCAATAAGAGTGTGGTTTCTCCTTTTATTTTTCTTTGCGTCTGCTCCCCGCGCTCGGGCGGGGTTCCTCCGCTAGGCGACTCTCGCTGCGGGGTGTGGTGGTGCCTCGTTCGTGAGGCTTGTGATCTCTCCTGACTTCAAACGAGTAGAGAATATCTCTACTCCGAGGAACACAATAAAGTGTTCCCTAGAGTGTAACTTAAGTTTTGGGAAGTATCGACCCAAAACAGAGAGTTACACGAATATAGGAGGAGTAGAGATATTCTCTACTCGGTCCCACCCATCCTCCCAGCGGGAGTTCCCGAACTAGAAGATGGAATGGTGCGCCTTGTGCGCGAACCGGGGTGTAGCTGGCTATTCGTGCCGGTATCCGGTTGATTCTTTTCTTCTTTGCGCGAGGTAGGAAGATGCGCCGAACGCATCACTTCAAACGAGTAGAGAATATCTCTACTCCTCCTATATTCGTGTAACTCTCTGATTCCCACCTCGCTGTAATAGCCGATGGCGTCGCTTGAGATGCTGAACACGTAGACGATGTCGTACAGATGGGAGATCTCGCTTAACAACCAGAGAGACATGCTGTGTATTTGCGAGGACGCAGGCGAAGAGAAACTTTACTCCCGCCTTCGCGTCGCGCGTTACACGTTCCGATGGGGGCCCTGGGCCTAATGACCTCGTGTTGGGCCCTCCTCGGCCGGGGCAGCCGCGGCGAGCGGAGCCCCAGTGGGTGGGTGATAGGGGCGGCGGGGAGGTGGGGGTGCCTTGTGTCAGGGGTGCGGCTCGTCGGCAGCCGCCCTGTTCCGCATGGTCATCAGGGCCAGGGCGTCGCGCACGAGCAGGGTGGCGAGGGAGGAGAGGCACTTCTGGAGGCCCAGCCGGATCTCAGGCGGGGAGGCCGGGGTGGTCCGAGAGAGGGCCTGCAGCGTGGCCCGAGGGACGACTCCCCGCGCCGAGAGGACGACCGGGACCACGCGGCAGGGTTGCCCGGTGGCTTTCGAGATCGACCGACAAAGCTCGGCGTAGTGGGTGGCTTTTCCCGCTGCCAGGGCGGGCCAACCCTGGCTGTCGCCCCTGTGATGGCCACGTCCACGAGCCACCAGGCGCCGTCGGGGCCCGAGACTGCAGGACCAGGTCCGGGTGCAGGTCTCGGAAGGCCGCTGGGATCTCATCGAGCAGGGGTTGCGGGAGGGCCGGCTGACGGTTGGTTACCGAGACCCCCAGGTAGTGCCGGATCACCCAGGCGTCCTGGCCGCCGAACCAGGCCCATAGGCGGCGGACGGCACGGTCGTGCCTGGCCGTGTAGTAATGGTGGAACCTGCCGCAGGCCGACAGCAGGTGGGCCATGGTCTCTGGGGCCCCGTGGCAGAGCGGGCAGGGTGTGGTCCAGGCAGCGCCCCCTTGGCCCGCGTAGAGGGCGCGGATGGTTGCCAGGGTGGGGAACGTGCCAAAGAGCAGCCAGACGAGGCGGCGCACCTTCCAGGCGGGGGCCGCGAGCTGCCGCCAGGCCGCCGAGGCCAGCTTCTGCTCGAGTGTGTCGAGGGTCACCCCCGATGAGGCCATGCTCCGGCGCTGTAGCCACTCGCGGCTGTCTTCCTCACATTGCGCAGTAAGTAACTCTTACCGCTGCGTGGCGTGCCGTAGATGATGCATGTGAACGGTTCGCGTGTAAACGTGTCGAGATCGAATTCGGTGAGCCGAGATCGAAACTCAGCGTCATCCTGGGCTTGCCGTGGTGTTAGTCTGTCCATTTAGGACTTGCAAATAAACCGCACTTTTCCCGGCTGCTGATATGTGTGGTGTTTGTTGCCGCACCGAAATGGAGTTCACCTGCGCCAAGTGCAATAAGACATACAAGACCGCAAAGAACCTCGAGCGTCACATGAACGGGAAGCATTCCGAAAGTGGCGAAGCTGCGAATCCAACTCCGACGGAAGAGACGAAACATGCCGAGCCCGCGCCCGCTGACGTGCCAGAATCAGTTGATGACGTGAGTATGGGTGGTGACGGTGGTGACGGCGGCGATGATGACTTCTTTGAGCAGGTCCGCGCTGATGCAGCTTTTGAGATGACGCATCCTGACGAGATCGACGATGAACCTACGAAGCGGAAGGCATCCACTCGCTCAGCCCCGCTTGACGCGCCTCCTCCGTTGCCGTCGATTCCGCTGGAGGAAAAGATTGAGGCGAAGAAGTACGCACAGGAAACCGTGACGCCCGACTCGCTCGGTACGAAGCACCCGCAAGCCATTTCGTCGATGCGCGAGCGTGCTGAAAAGGAGCATCTCGTAGCTGGCTTGGCGAAGCGGTTGGGCATCAAAGAGGTACAGGAAGCCGACTTGCGCGGCATGACGGATGTGGAACTTGAGGCGTATCACTCGCAGTTGCGCGGTAAGGTTGATCAGAAGCTTGTTGACGCCCTCACGCACTCGGACGTCATGACCGATACGTACATTGCGGGCGTGAGTGGGTTGGTGATCGCTGGAGGCCGATACATGAAGCGTGACACCACTCCTGTGCATGGTCAGCTGGAAGCGAATCGTCCGGCCATTTCTGAAGCTATCAAGGACTGGATGCGCGAGAACCCTGAGTTTGCTTCGAATCTCACACCGGCAACGCGGCTGTTTGCCGTGACCATGGCCTCCGTCGTCTCAGGAGTGATGCAGTCGACTCCACTCGACCCGCTTAAAAAAGCCCCTTCGACGAACTCCTCCCAGGCGACATCGCCTTCGTCATCCGCGCCGTCATCATCTACCGACGCGTCAGATCCGTTTGCCAAAGTACCGTTCGTGCACCATTAAACCTGCTCCGTCGCTGTACACGTTTTTTATGCTGCCGAAATGGACAGGCCTATCGCCGAAGACTTCAACGAAGAGTGGAGCAAACAGATACGCGATCATGGCTGGGATTGGATGACCGCTGAAGAGAAGCTTGGTCACCGCATCTCACTCAACTTATATCGTCAACTCGCAACAGGGAAGCGCGACTCCATGACGAATCCAGAGGCTGTCGCCGTTCTCGCGATGATGGAGACGTCGTTTCGTGAATACACCAGGGCGATGGCTGAGTATCGCGAGGCGCAAGCCCAGTGGTCGGCCAACGAGGCCCATCTCAACGAAGGAATTGAGAGCTTTCAGTACGCGTTCAGTCGTAACAAGGCAGTCGAAGTGCCGAAGGGCGCAGATCGCACGCTTGAGCGTTACAACCGCTACAACGAGTTGGAGTTCCTGATGTACGGCACGCAGCCTTCCCGTATTGGCTCACGTTTCTGGACCACGGTGGACGTCAATGCATGGTTCATGACGTTTTATCAGTACCCCAACAACGCCGCTATCGTACGCTTCTACAGCGAGCTGGCCACTCATCAATCGCCTCCCGTCAAGCCGGAACCCATCAGCTTCGGCAACGTCTTCTTCAACACGCAAACGATCGATGTGAGCATTGTAGGAAACGGATCTGAGTATAGGCACGATGCAGCTCATCAACGCCAGCGACTCCATGTTCCAAGTTCAGACGCTCGCCTCTATGACGGCACAAGAGCGCGCAGTGGCCAGTGAGACCGCACGATACTACACAGCGCTACGTCACATTGCGGAAGTGCAGAATGATCATCGCACGTCGCTGCAGGCTGAGGCAAAGACGATTGCACAACGGACGGCCGAGCTGCGTCAGATGAAGGCAACCTCCTCACTGCTGTCCGATTTGGGTTCTGTTGAAAAGCGCTACCGCATGACGCTTCCCGAGTATGGCCGCGAGATCAAGTTCATATCGGAGACGGAGGCATCGCAGCGTGACCTGGAACGCATTATGTTGCATCTTCATGAGAGCATCGAGTACGATAGCGCGCAGCTGACTGAGAGCGTCAAGGCATTCGAAACGCGCAAGACGCAGTTTGACCAGATGATTAACTCACAGCTCACAACCGAAAACACGTACCATTACGAAGCGTTGCGACGTATCTCAAGCGAACCCACTCCGGCGCCCGCTCCCGTACCTGTTATCACGCCTGTCGTTGAACCTCCTGCACCAGAACGCACTCCCAACACGACTCTCATTGCTTCCGTAGCCACCGTACTCGGCTTGCTGATGATCGCGTAAACGGTACAGTGTCGCGAAGCCACCTATTTTTTTTGTCGTCGCTAAATGGCTGACTCAAGCACTAGTATTCAAGCTGCGCAGCTCGTTCTCTGTCCTGGAGCATCAACTGCGCAAATCACAACAAGTAGCAACAACCCGGTCAAGTTTCCAACGGGTGCAATCGCTTCATCGCTTTCCGTCACGGGAGCATCCGACTTTGTGGGCGATGTTGTGTTTCATGGTAACGTCGCGCTCTCACAAGCACCAACAATGGACCTCAAGCTGCGGCAACTCACGGACGTCTCAATCGCTGCAGACGACACTACTGATAGGCGACTGATGCGTTACGACACGACACTGGGGAAATGGGTTGCGGATATCACGTACGACGAAGCGGCCTCATCGGGCACGGTCGTGAAGCGGACGGCAAATGGGACAATCAACGCAGCGGTGATCAATGCCTCGGGCTCGCTTGTTGCGGACACGGTTTCTGAACGTACAGCCGATCATGGAGTGAGTGTGGATGGGGTGACGATGCGTGACGGGATGGTGAACGCATCAAAGCTCGTGACTGCTACCGTGGAGACAGCAACGCCTTCTCTAACTGATCTCAACCTTAACGGCGTTACGGTGCGCGGAGGCAACCTCACCGCACAAACTCTGAGACTGAGCGGGCTTGCTTCGGGAGACGTTTATAGCACGAATGGCGCCATCACTGTCGTCGCTAATCGCGATCGCACCGGCTTTGAAGCATTCGACAACACGCCAGGTTATGCGTTCGACGCGTCTTATCATCTCGCCGTTGAGAGCGGTACAGGATGGGTTGCCGGTAAGCGTTTCGCGTGGACTCCTGCTGTACTGAACACTGATACGACCGTCGGCACTCCAACGCATCTCACAGTTGGAGGTGATGGGGCTCTCGCGGTTACGGGTGATGATTCTGATTCGATATGGACGGGCAATGTCGTGCTGCTCACCTTCCTACACACGGCGGCGCGGAGCTACGTGACGAACGATTACCTTACAACGGTTGATACGAGCCCTCTTTGTATGACCGCGCTCGATCACGCAGTAGGGACGACGCTTTCACCCGACTTCGCAGCCACGCTAACGGGAACGCAACTCGCGCTCTCGCCGTAGACCCTTTCGTACCGCGGCATCACAATCAAGTCTGCGGCAATCACTAACGTTACCGAGATCCACAACTTTGCGTTCAGCGGCGGCGTTTGGAGCGTCCCACAGATTAGCACCAGCATCATTGCGCGGACGAGCTCAGGCGCGCAAAGCACAAACTACAGCGTACACCTACTCGGGTTGATGCCCTGCGCGGCGGGCCCAATCGTCGTAGATATTTTGAGTCCTAACACGTTCACTTCTGCGCCCGAAGCGGCCATCTCCATTGATAACCGGGCGACAAGCATCCAGTTCGTTGGCTCTCTCGCCATGCTTCACGTCGTGCCTTTCATGTGGGTCATCCTTCAGAATTCGACGAGCGTGGTGGCCTCAACCTATCCAATCCGTTCACCGAGTGCTCCGACGCGTGAGAAGCTGGTCCTCACGATGAACGATCTCAGCGATTCCATGTTCAGCATCAACGGTGGCATTGGCCGGATATTTAGGCCTGATGCGACACGCGCCCTCGTGATCAACTCCATCGCGTCCGAGTCGTACACCACAATGAGCAGCGCACTCAAGCTCACGTATGGCGGCTACACGACAGGGTTTGTATCGCGTGCCGCAGATGGAGTACTCAGCATGACCACAGGATCGTCAACGGCAACCAACTCCAGCATCGTGCTGCGTGATGCGACTGGCGCGAGCGCCTTCACCACACTCTCAACCAGCGGGGCAGCGACGATTGGCGGCATCCTCACTGTACCCTCGGTTGCGTCGGCGGGAAACCTCAAGTTGCTTCTGAGCGGTTCGAACACAACGTGCGGCGTGTATTGGGGTGGCTCAACTGCGGGATCTGGTCTTGATGGTGTGGGCACTCCGCCGTCATGCACTGCACTCGCACTCACTGGCAACTGTTTACGTCTCAAGACAGGCACCTCAACCGCAGGAACGGGTCTCATCGTCGAGGATAACAGCGGCGCCGTTAACTTTGCCGTGAACACATCCGGTGCGTCCTACTCCCGTGGAAACCACATCATTGGCGGGTCGCTGACCATTGGTGGAACGACCTCCGCAAGCTTGCTGGGCACCGATTCTACGGGTCTTGTCGTCGCACGCACTGCTTCGATCAACTCGGCGATAAATACCTATGCCCTCCGCACTGGTGACGGGTCGTGTGGCTTCCACAAAGTTACTGGACCTGTTGGAAGCACGTTGCGGCTGGTGATGAACGGCACAGACCCAAACTGGGGGATGTATTACTCAGCTGTTGGCGCTACCGCACTGAACACTAACATCTATGCGCCCGGTTGCAGCCCGATTGGTTTGACTGGCCCAGCAATCCATCTGAGCACATACAACGCTGACTCGGCGGGGTTCGTTTACGAGTCGACAAGCGGAACATCTGGAACGACAGCAGTGCCGCAGTTTGCAGTGAACGCGCTCTCCGGCAACACGTACGTGAACGGAACTCTAACCGTCAACGGGGCTGAGATGCGCATTGGTTCCGGTGCAGCTGCTTCTGTCGCGAACACGAATGCCCTCACCATGCAATCCGACCAGAACGTAGTTGTGATCTCTGCCGATGTATCAGGCGCGATATACGCAGCCAACTCGAGCAACCCCAGCATCTTCTTACGCGCTGAGGGCGTCGACGTTATCAAGCTCAACAAGACCAAGTTCTACTCACTGGTGGCACGCCAGACAACACTGGATACGGATGGCCTGGACCTCCGCATCGACAACGACGGGAAGATTGGCCTGCCTGCGTCCGCTGCAAAGTACAAGACCGATATCGTCAACATGGAAGACACGTCCTCATTATATCGGCTGCGCCCGGTTAACTTCCGGTACAGGAGCGATCCATCCGGCGCGAAGTGTTATGGTTTGATTGCCGATGAAGCCGTTACCGTGTGTCCCGATCTCGTACGTATGAAGGACGGCGAAGTGGAGGGGCTTTACGATCACAAGTTGCCGTTCATGCTGCTGAACGAGATCCAGAAACAGCACGCCACTATTGTCTCGCTACAAGCCCAAGTTGATGACCTGCGCTCCGGCATGGCGGCGCTGCTTGAGGTGGTGAAGGCGAAGCTGCAGTAAAGCGTGCCATTTTTCGGTTGCTCTCGCAGGTGTCTATTTTTTCCAAGTCGAAATGGCTGCACCAACACAAGCAATCTCTGCTCAAGTCAAAGCACTCCAAGCAGATCTTCAGGCGCGTTCCGCTGCTGCGACGGTGATGGAACCAGTGAACGTGCCACCTCCTCCCACGCTTGCCGTCGATCCGGCCGGCGTTCCCAATCCACCCGTGGAACCCACAGACGAGATCGTGGAGATTGAGTTTGCGGACAAGGTGAAGCGCAACATCAAGGCTTCGTGGCAACGTCAAGTACCGCTTCTCGCGTCGAGCAAGATCATGAGGAGCTCACTCAAGTTTGACCGTTACATCTTCCCCCTTCTGAACGGCGACACGTTGCGCTGGAGTGAGGACGTGGACACAAAGCGCGAGCTCGGCGAGATGGTAGAAGAGCTGCGCTGCTACGGAATGGCGCTTTCCGAAGAGCAACTCCAGTCGGTCTCGGACGGCAGCGGCTTCACGCGCCAGATCAACAAGGTGCGCGACTACATCAACTCTCATGAGACCGCATGCTTCAACCGCTCGTACCGAAATGCGACAACGCAGTTTGCCGCGCAATGGGATAAGTACGTCGCCGTGCTCGGCGCGAAACTCCAATGCGAGAAGATGGAATCACTCAAGTTCACGCTGCTCCGGGATACGGTGGTGTCGAAAGATATCTACAGCTTGCTTGATCTGAACCTCAAGTATCGCAACGTCGTGTATGAGTTCTTCGACTGGTTTGACGCGTTTGTGATCAGAGGCGACCGGGAAGGTCTCGTGCGGCGGACTGTGGATGTCGCCCTGAACATCGACATGAGTGTGTTGAATGGCGCCTCAGATGTGATGTCGATCGTGAGCAACATCTTAACCAGCTTCAAGGGCGCAAACATCAACAAGGAGACTATAATCGCCAAGCTCGCAAGCATCGCGCAAGTCAGTGAGCTTCGTGGACAGGGTGAGACATCGGCCTAAACCCGCGACGGGTAAAACTGACCAGTTTTGGCGCCTGTGTGTGCGTTTGATTTTTTCATGTCGTCAAAACACTCCATCACAATGGAAGCAGGAGCAGTTCATTTACCAGTAGCACACCCTCGAGTGCCAAGAGCGAAGGCAGCGGCGACGAATTTACCACGGCCTCGGTGGGATGCCCCAGTCCTGAAGCAAGAAGCTCGCGTGGCTAGGCCGAAGCCCTCAATGGAGCAAGCTTGGGAGAATTTAGAGAAGGCGGGTCGATCCTATTTCCTCACGAATTGGCGCGGCGACCTTAAGGCCCAAATCGCATCTCGCAACAACTTTCGCAAGTATGTGATCAGTTATGCCAAAGCCGAGGCGCGCCATTTCCGTACGCCGCCTGCGGTTCCACCATATCGCATGAATGAGGCCGAGAAAGCCGCTGTGAAGCAGGCATATCAAACTGCGAAAGCGGAGGCAATCGCCGAGTATGGAAACCCTGATCTCGCACGGACAAAGGAGGAGCGGACCGCGCTCATGAAGCAAGTTAATGGGGCTGCGCTCCGGGCATCTGCAACGCTGGGCGCCCAGATCAGGCGTGAAGGCAGACGTGGAGGCGTTGGCTGGTCGCTTAGGATGCCTGGGCATCACGACGCTAACCCATACACGCGGGAGGCCCCGTTCAATAGATACGACGGAGCTGAGGATCATCAAGACGGCTTCGGAGCGCCTCGTTAAAAACTGATTAAGGACGCCCGACCCCCAGAAAAAGCAAGGCGCAGGAAAATAACCCGCCCGCCCAAAAATTTTCAAAATTTTGGGTTTTCTACTTTTTGAAAACTTTTTTTCACTTTTAAAAGAATTTCTGGGCGGCGAAAAAATATCTCGCCTTCAAAATGCAAGAACAGCAACAGTCTCAGCGTTTCTTCGGAGCACTCGGCTCTGATGCACTTCGAGGCCTCTTTCTCTATCTAAACGGAATAGGCTACCAGGTTGGCGGGCGACCTCCAAACGTGGCGGAGGGAGAGCAACGGATCAGAAAAGCAAACATCATTCACGATTGGAGCCTCACGACGGCGGAAGATAACCGCCTGCTCCGCAGCATGCGATCAAATGCGAGCGTTGAGGACGCGATCAACCAGGCCAAGTCAGGAAACGTGATGTGTCAAACTCTCTTCTCTCACCTTCCGTCACCGCGCGCGCCAGGCCAAGGCCCTCAACCGCGCATCGCGAAAGCGCCGGCACGGCAAATGCCGCAGGTCCAGATCAACCCTCCTCTTCCGCAACAGCCAGCGCCGCAACCTGCCCCGTACCAAGAGCTTCCCGCTTCGGCAGACGTCGGGCAACGGATGCGGGCGCTCCGCGAACGTGTTGAAGCACTGATCGCCCTTCACGAGCAACGGAAGCATATCGACGCGCAAATTGATGAACTCATTCGGGTGATTCGCGTGATCGGGGGTATTCAAAACGCGCTAAGTTGCAGCCGTCCAACTATTCCAATACCGATGCCAATGCCCATGCCGATGATGCCTCCACGACCAATCGAAGCCCCGATGATGCCCATGCCGATGCCCATGTCCATGCCGATCATGCCGCAGACGCCTGCGCCTGTCCCAGCACCGCCACCTCCCGAGCCAGAGAAGCCGATTGAGCGGCCGCTTTCAACTGTCCCCGCAACACCGCCACCACCGCCTCCGCCAAAACGCGTCGAACCGAGGACACCGGCCAAGCCAGCGGCTAAACCAATCGCGAAGTCACCGGCTAAACCGCCGCGCGATCCACTTCTTGCGAGCCTCCCCGCCGAAGCAGCATTCAATGCTGACGGTAACCTCATGTGCACCATTTGCGATGTGGCCTTCACAACAAATCGAGATGACACTGATGGAAGGCTTCGGCAAACCTTTGGTCGCCATGTGAAGAGTCGTGGACATGAAGCGGCACTGGCCACGAGAGCGAAGGCCGTAATTCTGTCTGATGATGAAAGTTCAAGCGCTGCATCCGAAGAGTCGTCTGAAGCCGCGGAAGAGATGAAGGATCGGCTCACGCGACTTGTCAACACGTTCGCATTCATCAACACGAAGAGTCGGGGACCGGCCGCCGAAAAATCAACTCGGAAGATGTACGGTACTGCAGTTCGCGACATCTTGATGTGCTTACCGCGCGAGATGCAGACTCCAAAGTTCTACAAAAACGTCGCTGAGATTCGCCAAATCGTGCTCGATCGGGCGCTTAGTCCTTCACAACAGAAAGTACGTGGTGCCGCAATGAACTCATTCATCCAAGGCCTCAAACTGCCCGGCGAAGAAGGCGTGATGTATGAGCAGCTATACAACGCCTTGATGCGCGAGGCCACGCCAAAGGTCGATGTTGCCCAACTGTTGCGGAAGCACGTGAAGCAATGGGTGCCGTACACGCAGCTTGTTGAAGCGCAACAGCAGCGTCTCGCAATGTTTGAAGAGGCACTCGAGCGCGAACCCGCTCTGAAGGCAGCCGTCGAAAGCCCTGGCAACGACTTCAATCACGACCCCATCAAGCCAACGGATCCCGAAACACGGGCAAAAGTAGTCGACGCCTTCCTCACCAGCATGTATATCCTGCTTCCGCCTGTTCGCGTCGAAGAAATCATCCTTCTATACATCAATCCACAGGATGTACAGGTTGAGGGCGAGGCACCTCTCGACGATGTCGTTCGCGAGGGTGCCGCCGAAGATGACGCCGAAGATGCTGAAGATGCTGAAGAAATCAAGGCTGATGAATATCGTAATTGGATCGATTGGACCGACCATACCTTCGTCGACGAAGGAGCACTTGTTGGAGCTTATGGTAAACCCCAAGCTGCAAAGGAGCGACAGGGTCTCGAGCATCTGCCTCTCGGCCTCCCCCCTTGTGGCGCAGAGGATCAGGATGTCGTCCAAATATACGACGCACCTGATCCCCTGCGCCCGGAGTTGCTCCACTACTGGTTTCAATAGTTTGGTGAAGCAGAAAGGTGCCAGCGACGCCCCAAAAGGCATCGCCATCGAGACAAAGGTCGTCTGCCCCCATCTGAACGCCAGTCGGGGCTGGGATTCCGCCGCGACCGGAACATGGTAATAGGCTTTGCGAAGATCGACCTTCATTAGCAGGTCGTCTTTCTTCATCAGCCAACATGCCTCTGTCAAACCCTCGAGTTTGAAATGAGGCGGGTCCAGGTATTGATTCGATAGGCGGCAGTCGAGAATGGGCCTCAGCCCACCCTCGCCCTTCGGGATCACAAACAAGGTCTGTAGCAACAGTCCTTGCGTGTCCTCGCTCACCGCCTTGATCGCCCCCAAGGAGATCATCTCGCTCACTTCGTGCTCGATCGCCTCCCGGGCTTCCCCTGACAAGGCCTTGGGAGGCCTGGCCTTGAAGAGTTTCTTCGGGACCACCACCGGATCCACGCGAAAACCCTCCCTCAGGAGCTTGACCGCGAACGCCGCGCTCCTGGATTTGAGCCCCTCCCAAACCGCAATGCATGCCCGCAGTTTGTTCGGAAAATCTTTCAAGCTGCTCGTCTTTTCGCAGACCGCGAGGCAGCTGGCGACGAAAAAAGCGCCGCCGCTCCTCCTCCCCCATCGGGGTGATCACCGGGTCCACGGGCATCAGGGTCCCCACCGCCACTCCACAAGGCAGGGGCTGAGGGCCGTCCCCGAAGCCTGGCTCTCCCTCCCCTCGCTTTCAAGCGAAGACGAAGAATAGGAGGCAGCCTTCTCTTCAGTACGCGGCTTCTTAAATGATGTCGTCGGGGCCGCCGCCGGCGCAGCCGGCGCCGCTGCTTGAGAACGGGGGCCAAAACCACGCTTCTTGGCGAACCGCTTGCGGCTCATGGCCCCAGGCCGCCTCGCGGCTCTGCCCGCAGCCACCGATGCCGCAGATGCAGCCGGCTTGGCAGTCGGCTTCTTGCCCGCCTCCGCCAGGGTGGGGGCCGCGACCGCCTTCTGGAGCTTCTCCGTACGCTCCTCCAGGAGGTTCAGGTCACTTGGGGTGAAGAGCTGGTCCTCAGCCTCCGTGCATCCACGGGCCAGAAGAGTGCTCGCATGCAGGAATGGGGTCAGGCGCTCCTTCCGAGAGCGCTCGATGCGGGAAAGTATGGCCTCTCCCGTTGTTGTGATACTATTTCGACTGCCAGTAACTGCGCGCAAAACACAGAAAACTGAAACAGAAGAAAATCCGTTCATCCGGTCGAAACCGGCGGGTAACATGCCGACCTACACCCCCTCAGGGGTAGGCGCACAGACGGCATGGCGGGAAAGAGAGAGACTGGAATGTCGCCAGGAAACAGAATCGTTCAAACACTTGACAGCAAACAGAAGGAACATCAAAAGAAAGAACGGGGTAAGGGGGGGGGACAAAAGGATCCAACACTGAGACACGGGACACGAGGAACAATGAAAGGGGGCGAAGGAAGCAAAAGACAAGAACAGTTAGAACGAAAAATATTCCCGAACCCAGCCTGAGGGGGGGGCGGAACCCATCCACCATGACCTACCACCTCGGTAGGACAGGCGCACGGGCCCCTGAATCCACCACCCCCACACACGTTGCTCCCTTCCCAAAGGCCCACGGTTGGCAACAGGCGAGAGGTCGGAGAGGCTAATCTTCGGAGGCACGGCAGAAGCGGCATGGTCGGGCGTCGAGGTAGCACGAGCGGGCGCAGCAGGCACAGCAGACAGTGTGTGTGTGTGTGTGTGTGTGTGATACTTCCCGGCTTGCGCCGAGTCCGGAATCGGGCCGAAGCCCGCGGGTGACATGATCCCCCCCGGGCCGCCTTCCCGCAGGACAAGTCCTGCAGAAAGAGCACCCCAGGGAGTTCATGGGTCGGCTACCGTCCCTCCAGGGGCGGTCTCCGCCGACTTCCGGACTACAGCTCTTCTTTCATTCCTGCCTCAAATTTTTCGCACTTCTTCCTTTGCTGAATCGCTATGAGCATCGTTTTCCTGATTCCTGCCAGCTCGCTTCCCACCTCCTTTTGAGTGTCTTCATCCACAATTCCCATTTCCGCTGCCAGTCTACATGCATTCGCGTATTCCATCTTAACACCGCACTTCGCTCTCAACCTCCTCATCACCTTCGTCACCACCGCCTCCGATATCCCCCTCCAGTTGTAAAGCGCTTCCCATCTCTCGGGCGGCCCTCATAGTTTACCTGCACCATGCAACTCCCGGCCTCCTTCCTCAACATCGCCTCCAAAGCCCACAACGGGCTGGGTCCATCGGGAATCTCTCCTAGCCCGCCCATTCTCAAACATCAGAATCCCCACATCAAACCGCGCCTTCCCCACCACTTTCCTCCCGGTGCGCCACGCATCTGAATGTCCCCCTTGATCGCCAAGCTCACACCGTGCTTCGGCTCACTCCCCGGCTGGATTCTGTTCGCTTTCCCTTCCCCGTACGGCACAATAACAATGCATCTAAACGCTCTTTTCCTCCTCTACCAATCGGGCTCTCCGCCCACTCTCCAATTGCTCGGAAAACCGATCCATCTCCTCCTGGGGTTATATTCCGGATTCGCATAAATCAACAAGTCCCGATTCTCCTTAAATAGCCCGTACCCATCCACCGAACCTCCCAGGAACCAGTCTTCCTTACTCGGCGTTCTATACTCTGGGAAACTGAGATCCGCATTCCCTGGGTGCGAAAACGCCATCACCGTTAGGCTTCCCGCCTGCCTCAGCAACGAAGATATAGTGTGGGGAGTCGTCCATTGGTTCCTCAGCGTACTCATATGCGTCCGCCCTCCTTTACTGTCGTGCTTTTCCTTCCTCATATCGGTCACACATCTCAGCCACCTCTGTCGAGAACCTTTCCCAAAACTGTCCCATGTTCTCGCCCGAAACCATCTCCCCGGGACCTCTCCATCAATTGCCATAGCCTCACCTTCGTGATCTGCCTGCCCCTTATCTTCACACACTCGCCCATCGGCTCCACCCACTTCTCCTCGAGCAACTGGTCCGGGTCTTCAGCTCCTCCGCCTTGTCCAACCACTCAATTAGCTTCACTGCATCCGCCCCTTTCCATCTCTCCCCACACATCCCGCCATCCCTGGGCACTCAAACACCAAGTGGTTCATGTGGTCCCTCACCCCACACCAACACTTCCCATCCCTCCCCGTTGATGTAGAACCGGATGTTGGCCGTGATATACCGCTGCAGGATTGCCATCATCGCCAGCTTCCTGACATCTCACACCTCATCGTTTGCACGTTGATCCCTCCGTTGCGACTCTCTGCATTAATCAACACAATCTCGTTTTTCTTTTACGAGCCGCCCTCCACATTCGACTTTTCCTCCCCATTCCTTCATCACCTCTGAAGTCTGTCTCCACCTCCTTCCCGTCACTTCTCCGCACCAGCTTGAATCCCCATCCTTTCTCTTCGGGCACCACGCTCGGCTCCATCTTTATGCTCCGTCCCGCAATCTTGTCTGCCAATCTGTTCCCTCCGCATCCAGCGACGCACTAGTTTCCTGATGTCCCTTAACCCAGACCAGTCGTATCTCCACGATGCTCCTTCACAATCCGCTGCCCCTCCGCAGCAGTCCCTCCGCCTTCGATTCTATCAGATCCGTTGGTTTCCACCAACCCTCAACCCACCCTTTGCCACTTTACTGTCCGTTCTCACTTCCACATTCGCATCCTGTCCAATCCGAATAGCCTCCAGAATAGCCTCCAACTCCGCTTCATTGTTAGTCTGCCCCCGACCCGAACACCTCCTCCCGCTCACCGCCAGCGCCCCATTTTTTAATCTCTCAATCACCGCGAACGCCGCCCGTCTTTCCTTCCGGCTTGTCGCACTCCCATCAGTATAAAACAACCTCCATTCCGCCTCTGGCTCCACCACTCTTACTTCCACCTCATCACACTCCGCCATCAACTCTCCCGCCTTTTCCACAATACCTCGTCCCACTCACCAGCCCTCGCCCTCCCATCTTGTTCCCCCTCCCTCCACCTGCCCTCCCTCTTCTTCGCTCGCCTCAATCTGCATCCGACCCCCTCCCATCTTCTTTCTCGCTCCTTCTCTCCCCTTTCCCACCCTCCTCCCTCCCATGTTTCCTCCGTTTCACCTGCCACCTTCCCCCCCGACGCACTGCAACTTTGCCTCTTGACTTTGGTTTCCTTCCCCGACCGCCCAACCCCCGACTCCCTCACTCCTTCATTCCCCTTATCTGCATTGCCTTCCTCCTTTCCTTCTCCACTCTCCGCCTTTTCCGCCCCTCCTCCGCCGACTCCTCCTCCCGAATCCGCCTCGCCAATTGCAGATAGTCCGGACTCACCCTGTTACCATACAGACACACCCGCTTTTTGATCGTCTCCACATACTGCGGCATCACCCCTTTCCAATGAAATCTTCCCCTATGATGAGGTCCGCCACACTCCGAATCTTCCTTTTCATGAGGGTCTGTCTGTGCTTCTTTGTTATCTTGCAGGGCTCCGCCATCTCTTCCAGTGTCGTCGGCATGCCGTACTTCACTTCCTCCTTCAGTTTCTCACCGTCCCTCAGGATCGCCATGTCTCTCCTGTGCATCACCTGCAACGCCCCAATCACCACCCCGGCATCTTCTCCTGCCCGTGCATCTTCACCCACTTCCCTGCATCATCCAACAGCGGCTCACGCGTCGTCCACAATTTCTGCAGCAGCACGATCTCCTCCCTCAGCACCACTCCACACCCCTGCTCGTCCGCCATCCTCCCAGAATTTGTGTCATCACCATCATATCATGGACATCAATCGGGTCCTTCAGCCCCATACCCCTTCCTCCTCCGGAAAGAACAGCACCTCTGCCGGGTCGCATTTCCCAATACAACCTCCGATTTCCTGAACACCCTCGCATATCTCTGCTTCAGTGTTTCCAAGTCCCTTGTCGGCATTGGGCACTGCCTCGCCGTGTATTGTAGGCAAGTCGAGACACACTCATTAATCATTTGCACCATCAACCTCGGAGGGACCTTCTTGTCCATGAGCCTGTGCAGTCGCCCACACATTTTCTGGATCACCTTCTCCGTGTTGACCTTCATGTTCATCTCCTCATCTATCCATATCCCAAGATACCGAATTGCTCCACCCTTTGCTGCACTCTGATCTTTCGACCCTCTCCCAGATCCAAGTCCGTCTTCCCCTTCACCCCGCCACACAGGTAGTCACACTTGCTCCACGACAGCTCCATACCAGCCTCTTCCACTTTCCGCCTTACCGTATTCACCAAACGGACCATCTGTTCCCTTGTTCTCGTCACCAACATAATGTCGTCCGCAAATGCCAACACCTTTACCTTCCTGCCGCTATCCAGAATATAGCCCTCCTGTCGTCTCACCTCCGCCAAGACTCCTCCATGAAGGAGATAAACAGCAGGCAGGACAACGGGTCCCCTTGACTAATTCCTCTCAATGTCATAGCTATCCGTCAACCCGTACCCCGTGATCACCCGCGCCTTTCTCCCCTCATACAAGCTGTCCACATACCTGACAAATTCCTCTTCCACCCCCATCCTTCTCAACCCTCCTGAGCGCCTCCATGTCAACTGTATCATAGGCCTTTCTTATATCTAGCGCGCACATGTGGAACTCCTTACCTCCCATAATCTTCGAGTCCGTCAACACCCCAAAATCTCGGCAATAGGCGTCTCAATCCTCCGATCCCTCAGGAAACCAAACTGCTCCGCCCCGAATACCCCTTTTCAACGCACCAGTCTTGAAATCTCGAGGCAATCACTACCTGCAGTCCTTTCAAAAACCTGTATTAAAGTTATAGGCCTTCTGCCGGCCGGATCCCCGGATGCTCCGTCTGCGATTTGGTTGCCATATAGACCGAGCTGAGTTTCAGCTCCTCAGGAACCTCAGACTTCTCCAACATCTCGTTGTATCGCCTCCCCAACCACTCCTTAATTTCGTCCTGACAAGCATGGACCATCTCCGCCGTCACTCCATCCGGGCCAGCCGCTTTCCCGTCCGGCAACGCCCCCAGTATTGTCTGGATATCATGCGTCGTCAGAGGCCATAATTACCCTTCCACCCACGCCTCCCGTTACCTCCTTCAGTCTTTGCCCCCGTCCCCACCGGCAGCTTCCTTTTGCAAGCCCCGCCATGAATCCACCATCCCCTCTTAACCTCCGCCGGGTCCGACACCACCCTGTCCATCTTCCCTCCGCATTTCGAGTCACGTAGGTTGTGATTGGCGCCGCGCCATCCGTCATGATACCCTTATAGATACGCTTGCGCTTTCCTCCAATGCCCTATCTCTCTTACCATAATGCACCGACCTCATCTTCGCCAACTGTTTCAACATCTCCTTCCTCTTATTCAAGTCCTCCTCCGCCAGCGCTCTCCTCCTCAATTTCTTTATCCTGAAAGGCTCAAAATCTCGATCCGTATTCATCACATCCCTATAGCCGAAAACGCAGCCAGCTGTCACCCGAAGAAACTCACTCATCTGTTCAAATGATGGCTCCTCCCCTTCACAGCTGCCTCTCGCAACATTTGCGCAACCTTCCCACGGTACTTTTCCATTTTCCCAACCATAACATCATACTCCTCCTTCTTGTCCCGCAACAGTGCCTCCACATCCGTCCGGGAAGGGCAGATGGCCACCTTCCTCCGAGCCATTTTCACCGCAGAGGCGCCATGTTTCGGAGATCCGTTACAATCATGTGGTGATCCGTGACCGCCTGCCACTGAATCTCATCATTCCGCCAAACAAACAAATTGTCCAGCACCTCCCCATTGTCCCCTGCGTCGACAGACACAAATCCAACCGGGCCTCCCCTTCCCTTCATGCTCTTCCTCTTTCGCCACCATCCCACCCCTTCCGGCTCCGGATAAAGTTATCTCCCCGCCTTCCCAACCATCTTCGCCACATCATACAATCCCAGTTTCTCTTGCTCCCTCCTTCCTTAGCCCATCCGTTCGCATCTGTACCACGACTCTCTCCCATCCGACGCCCCCCCACACACTCCTCCAACCGCTCCAAGATCACACTCCTTACCCTCACGTTCGCCTCTCCGTCCCCAGTAGGAAAATACATGTTGATGAGTCTCATCTGATTCTTCCCCTCCGTCCAGTCCATAAACATGAGATAACCAGGAATCACCTCCGTAATCTTTCGAACTGCCACTTGCAGTGTTTTTCTATACCCAATCATCACCCCCCCTCTCGGGTGCCGCTTAACAGACTCTCCGCCACAGAGCTCCTCCAGCACCACCCTTCATCCATTTTCCTGCAGAAATTCTTTATTGTCCCTCGTTCTTTCGTTTCCTGCAAAAGCGCTACGTCCGTTCGACCCACCTTCAGCAAATCTTCTACATTTTCTTTTCCATTCCGAGCCCAGCCCCGCACATTCCATCCGACCACCCTCACCCGATCCTCCTCTTTCCCGGCAGCCCCGCCCCTCGTTAGCCTCCTTTTTCGCAGCACCACTTTTCCACCCCACAAAATTCTTCCGCCTCCGCCTTCTCATCATACACCCGCTCAATATCCAGCATTTTCGCTTTTTGCCTCTTCTTCCTCTGCGCATCCTTCCCCTTCCTTCTCCGCTTCCCTTCCTCCCCGCAGGCACCCTGACTTCCGGGTAACTATCCCCCACTGCAGATAGGCTTCCCACACCCACCCCATGCACTGCTCCGCCCCGGCCCATCCCGCTCCCCAGCCTTCCCACCTCCCATCTGCATCTTCACACCTCCGAACGCCGGTCCCAGGGCCGACTTCCTCATCTTCGAAGCCTTTTCCTGCCCCTCCACATACAGGAACACATCTCCATGACCTGCTTCCTCTTCCCCAACTTCTCCGACCCTGCTGTCATTAAACCTCCACCATTGGTCTCCAATCTTTTTGACCGCCACCCAGTGTCGCCCACCCCCCCTTCTCCCACAAAACTCCGCCACCGCTACCATGTGATACACCTTACCGCCCACTTCCACCACATCCGGCTGGACCCTCCATTGCCTCTTATCAACCATCCCTTCCCTACCCCGCGTCACTTGGACGACCATAACACCCTCTGTTCCCACCCGCTCCTCCCTCGCATGCCAACGATCCACCCCACACCCAGGGCACCTTTTCGTATCCTCTGATTTGAAAGGATCACCCTTCCCACAGCGTCACTCATTTTCTCCAGATCCGCTCCAATCTCACCGTTAGATCGCTTCTCTCTCTCTCCGTTCCGCTACTCATAAGCTCACACTCCTGACATGTGTCCTCCACTTCCACAGTTACCTTTGCCGCTATCCCAGACCTCCGCAGCAATTCAACGAGGCCTCCTCCGCTTCCCCCATCCTGCCCTTCGTCCAAACCCCTCGCTCCCTCCCTCCACACCCCTTCTTCCCACCCGGGTCCCATGACCTCCCGCAATATCTCGTAACTCCCCACCCCCAGCCGCCTCAACCACCTGGAGGGCCGTGCTGATCCAGCAGCGGTGGCCAGTGACATTAACTATTCCTCTATACATTCCGCCCCATTACCATCCTCCAGCTCTCCATCACCCTCCCCACCCATTTCCACCTCCATAGCAATCCTGCTCCCCACCGCCTCCATTCTTTTACCGATGTCATCGTCATTACAATAAAACTCAACCAACCCAACCAGCTTTTCAAAACTCAGCCAAGTCAATGTCAGCCCACCCCTTTCCACCCCTCCTTCATCCCCACCCATCTCTTAAATCGGTCAACAATAAAATTCCAATTGGCCTGGCATGCTAGACCTTCCAAGTCCCCCCAAGCGTACATTATCACTTGCAACCATGATATCCAAGCCAGTCTCCCTTTCCAAACCTCCCTGTCCCAAGAGCACTGCCGAAACTCAAAGGAGTCTACAAGGCAAACGGCAACAAGGAAAACATTCGCACAGACCGTAAGCAAAAGGAAGCCAGCCCCAGCCACCTGAGCCAAAGTAGTATGCCCCGATGTCGCCAGCCTGTGCCGCATTCCCATCCCCGGCATCGTCCTCCATCCCACCATCGAGGTTTTCCCCAAAGTCGGGGTTCTCCTCTGCTCCTTCCCTCATGAGGTTGTCCCCTTCGGCGGGTTTTCCTCCTTCTTGAGGTTGTCCCCCTTGGGGTTTTCCTCCTCCGTGTCCGTCCCCAACCCAGCCGATGTCGCCCAGCGATGCCCCTTGAGGTTGTCCCCGACAGCGGGGTTTTCCTCCTTCTTGAGGTTGTCCCCCTTCTTGGGGTTTTCCTCCATCGTGTCCATCCCCCACCCAGCCGGTGTCGCCCAGCGATGCCCTTGAGGTTGTCCCCGACGGCGGGGTTTTCCTCCTTCTTGAGGTTGTCCCCATCGGGGTTTTCCTCGTACCACTCGGTGAGGTTTGCCTGCCACATTTTAGCCAGGTTGTCCTCGACCCTCTCTCTGGCCACCCCAGGGGTAACGATCCCTAGGGCATCCCGCCGACGTAGCCCAGCGGCCCCCTCCTCTCCAGCACCCGCAGGAACCGCTGCGGGTGTTAAGGGGGTCCTGGTTTGACCGTTGACCCCTTGACCGGCCCTAGCGTCACCACCAGTCCTACCGAGATCATCGATCTCAGGAAATGAGTAAACTGTAACAAATGAATACTCACACAGACCTTCAGACGTCGTCCAAAGTTGCCCATTCATTCGGAGGTTTTGTGCGGATGCAGGCATTGGAGCTCCCATCTGCTGAGTCCAGTATTGGAATTGGATGACTGAAAAAGAGGGTACACACAGACCAACCCCATTCCAGGAAAGCTCAAAACAATAACCAGGCTGCCCTTGACCACCACCCCGTACGGGACGATTGCGATGCATCGGAAAGCTCTCTTCCCAGCTCTTCCCATTGGACTCTCTGCCCAATCGCCAATTGCCTTAAATAATCGGTCCATCTCTTCCTGGGGGTTGTACTCCGGGTTGGCAAAGATGAGGAGGTCACGATTCTCCTTGAACAGCCCATATCCATCCAGTCTTCCACCCAAAAAACAATCATCTTTGCTGGGTGTTCTGAATTCGGGGAAGCTCAAATCGGCATTCCCAGGATGCGAGAATGCCATCGTTGTCAAACTGCCTGCTTGTCTGAGCAGAGAGGACACCACGTGGGGGGTCGTCCACTGGTTTCGCAGGGTGCTCTTGTGGGTCTGCCCTTCTGCCATCTCCGTGCTCACTCCATCCGCGTACCGATCGCACAGGTTCGCCACTTCTGTTGAAAATGTTTCCCAGAAGCTGTCCCAGGTTCGGGCGCGGTACCAGCGCCCCGCGATCGCTCGATGAGCTCCCAGAGTCTGTCCATCGCTATCTGCTTACCTCTCACCTGCACGCTTCGGCCCAGAGGCTCCACCCATTTTTCTTGGAGCAATTGTTCTGCATCTTCTGCTCCTTCCCCTTGTCCAGCCACGCGATCAGTTTGATCGCGTTGCTCCACCTTTCCGCGACACTGCCCATCATCGAAGGGCATTCGAAAACCAAATGGTTTGTACAATCTCTCGCCCCACACCAACATTTCCCATCCCCTTCACCATTGATGTAGAATCTGATGTTGGCCGTGATGTAACGCTGCAAGATTGCCATCATGGCCAGTCTGCCCGACATTTCGCATCGCATGGTCTGCGTATTTATTCCGCCATTTCCCGTCTGAGCATTGATGACCACTAGTGCATTCTTGCACTTCTGGGCTGTCCTGAAGATGCGCCCTTGCGGCCCCACTCTTTTAGGTTTTCACGAAAATCTCCCTCCACCGTCTTTCCATCGCTCCGCCGGACAAGCCGAAATCCCCAGGTCTGCTCTTGCGGCTCCTTGGTGCTCTCCAGTTTTATACTCTGGCCTGCAATCTTGTCCGCCAACCTATTCCCTCCGCATCCAGCGATGCCCCTGTCTCCTGGTGCCCTTTACCCAAACCAGCCTGACCTCGCCCCTATGTTCCTCCAAGATTCGTTGGCCCCTCCGAAGAAGACCCTCAGCCTTCGACTCGATTAGGTCGGTCGGCGTCCAGTCTCTCCTCATCAGCCCTTCCACCCATCCCTTTGCCACCTTGCTGTCCGTGCGCACCTCCACGTTTGCATCCTGTCCCACCCTGATGGCCTCCAGGATGGCCTCAAGCTCTGCCTCATTGTTTGTTTGCCCCTGCCCGTGCACCTTCTTCCAACCCGCACTGCCAGCACCCCGTTGGGCAGCCGCTCCACCACCGCCAGTGCCGCTCGCCGGTCCTTCTTCCTGGATGCACTACCGTCCGTATAGAATGTCCGCCACTTGAGTTCGGGCTCCTCTACCCGCACTTCGTCGCATTCCGCTCGCAGCGCCTCCATTCTGCTCCTCATGCCGCCATCTTTGTTTCCTCCTGCTTCAGGCGCCCCTTGTTGCATTCGTCGTCCACTCGCCCCTACCTTCTCTTTTACCCTCCCTGTCGCCCTGCGTCTTTCTCCGACACGTCGCCGGCACCACCACCGAGCTTCCCACTCTGCCCCAAAGCCAACTTGGTCTGCTTCTTCCCCTTCTTTGCTTCTCCAGTCTTGAGCCGGCTCCATTGACCTTGTCCTCGCCATTCCTCTGCTTCAATGCCCTCTGGCTCCCCTCCCTCGCTCTCCATCCTTGCTTTCTTTCCTTCTCCGCCTCTTCCTCTCTAATCCGCCTCGCCAGCTTCACGTACTCCGTCTCCACTCTGTTCCCCAGACGCAGACCCGCTCCATGATGGCTTTGACATACTGTGGCTTCCTGCCCTTCCACTGGAACCTACCCCCACTATCAGGTCTGCCACGCTCCTGATCCCCCTCCTCATCAGTGTTTGTCTGTGTTGCTTGGTGATCCTGTGCGGGCTTGCCAATTCCTCCAGTGTTGTTGGCATCCCAGACCCTGCTCCTCTTTCAGCTCCTCGCCCTCCCTGAGAATGGCCAGATCATTCCTGGACATGACCTGCAGCATCCCCGAGAGGATGCCAGGCATCTTCTCCTTTCCGTGGAGCCTTACCCACTTACCCGGGTCATCCAGCAGGGGTTCACTTGTGGTCCACAACTTCTGAAGAAGTGCAATCTCCTCACGGAGCATCACCCCATCCTTGCTCATCCGCCACTCTCCCCAACAACTGTGTCAGCACCATCATATCATGCACATCCACCGGGTCCTTCAGGCCCATGCCCCCTTCATCCTCCGGGAAGAAAAGCACCTCCGCCGGATCGCACTTCCCCAGACAGCCACCAATCTCCCTAAAGACCCTCTCATATCTTTGCCGTAGGATCTCCAAGTCCTTCTTTGGCATGGGGCACTGTCTGGCCGTGTACTGGAGGCACGTCGACACGCACTCGTTGATCATCTGCACCATCAACCTCGGGGGGACCTGATTGTCCATCAGCCTGTGCAGCCTCCCGCACATTTCTGGATAACCTTCTCCGTGTTGACCTTCATGTTCATCTCCTCGTCTATCCAAATCCCCAGGTATCGGATGGCCCCACCCTTCTGCTGGACCTTGATGACCCGACCCTCACCCAAGTCCAGGTCCGTCTTGCTCTTCACCCCCCCACACAGGTAGTCACACTTGGTCCACGACAGCTGCATGCCCGCCTCCTCCACCTTCCGTCTCACTGTGTTGACCAACCGGACCATCTGCTCCTTGGTTCGAGTGACCAGCATAACATCGTCAGCAAAGGCAAGGACTTTCACCTTCCTCCCACTATCCAGGATATACCCACCTTCCTGCTTTCGCACCTCTGCCAGCACTTCCTCCATGAATGAGATAAAGAGCAGACACGAAAGCGGGTCCCCCTGGCTGATACCCCTTTCTATGTCGTAGCTCTCTGTCAGTCCGTACCCTGTGATCACTCTCGCCTTCCTTCCCTCGTACAGACTATCTACGTACCTGATGAATGCCTCCTCAACCCCCATCCGTCTCAACCCCTCCTCAGTGCGTCCATGTCCACCGTGTCGTATGCTTTTTATGTCCAATGAGCACATATGGAACTCTCGACCTCCCATAATTTTCGAGTCAGTGAGCACTCCCATAATCTCTGCGATTGGGGTCTCAATCCTCCGACCCCTCAAGAATCCAAACTGCTCCGCCCCAAACACTTGCTTCTCTACGCACCAGTCTTGAAACCGCGACGCCACCACCACCTGCAGCCCCTTCAGAAAAACTTGGATCAAAGTGATCGGTCTCCTTCCTGCCGGGTCCCCGGGTGCTCCGTCTGCGATTTCGTGGCCATAAACACCGAGCTAATCTTGAGCTCCTGCGGCACCTCACTCTTTCCAGCATCTCATTATATCTCCTTCTCATCCACTCCTTGATCTCATCCTGACAGGCGTGAATCATCTCCGCCGTCACCCCGTCCGGGCCCGCCATCTGGGAGTGCTCCCAGGATCGTTTCAACGTCATGCATGGTAAGGGGCCATGATGACCCTCTCCTCCTCCTGAGACCTTCCCACCGGTGCCTGCTTCATTCCGCCCATCGGCATCACTCTCCTTGCCAGGTCCGCCATGAATTCCCTCCATCCCCTCTTCACCAATTCTGGATCTGTCACCACCTTATCCACCTTGCCTTCACCGTTCTTGGTGGCATACGCCGTGACGGGCGCCACCCCGTCAGTCATTATGCCCTTATATATCCGTTTGCGTTTTCCTCCAACGCCCTGTCCCGCTTCTTGTAGTGCATGCTTCTCATCTTTGCCAATTGGCGCTGCATCTCCTCCTCCTTTCCGAGTCCCTCTCCTCCACCGCCCTCCGCCGCAGCTTCCTCATGCGGTGGGGCTCGTAGTCCCGATCCGTATTTGTAACCTCCCGGTACCCAAACACATGCCCCGCCGTTTCCCTCAGGATCCGACCCATCTGTTCGAATGACAGCTCCTCCCCTTCCCCGATGCCTTTCGAATCATCTCCGCCACCTTCCTCCTATATGAGCCCATCTTCTCCACCAACACATCGTACTCTTCTCTCCCTTTTTCACGCAGCAACGCGTCCAAGTCCGACCTGGACGGGCAAATGGCCACCTTCCTCCTTCTCGTCCCCGCCCATGCCGGCAGCATGTTCCTCAAGTCAGTCACGACCATGTGATGGTCTGTAACTTCGCTCCACTGTATCTCCTCATTTCTCCATACCTATAGGTTATCGAGCATCCTTGCCATCGTCCCTTGCGTTGCGAGGCAAAGGTCCAACCGAGCCACCCCTTTCATCCCCGGCTGCTTGTCCTTCTCCTCTGCATCCCCCCTTCTTGTTCCGCACAAACGTGATCTCATTCTCCTTGCCTACCATCTTCGCCGTGTCATACAGTCCCAACTTCTCATGCTCTCCGACTTCCTTGGCCCAGCTATTCGCATCCGTGTACACCACCACTCCCCTTCCCTCTGCCGCCCCTCCGCCATGCACTCATCCAGCCTTTCAATAATCACCTTCCTGACCCTCTCCTTGTCATCTCCTCCCCAGTCGGATAGTACATATTCACCAGCCGGAGGTTGGTCTTTCCCTCCGACCAGTCCATGTACATCAAATAGCCCGGCAGGACCTCCGTGACACGACGCACCGCCATCTGCAGGGTCCGTCTATATCCTATCATCACCCCCCCCTTGGGGTGACGCTCCACCGCATTCTCCACCACCGAACTCCTCCACCGCCATCCCCTCATCCACTTCTCCTCCAACTGCTCCTTATTCGCCTTCGTCCCCTTTGTTTCTTGCAACAGGGCAATGTCTACCCGTCCTACCCGCAACAGGTCCGCCACATTACTTCGCTTCCACTCTGACCCAAGTCCTCGCACATTCCACCCTGCCACCCGCATCCTGTCCTCCTCCTTCATCGGCAACCCCGCCCTCAGGTTGGCCTCCTTCCTCCCCTGGCACCACTTCTCCACCCCCCGAAACTCCTCCTCCTCCGCCTTCACGTCATATCCCCTCTCAATATCCAACATTTTTGCTTTTTGCCTCCTCTTCCTTTGTGCATCCTTCTTCCCCTCTTCTTCCTTGCCTTCCTGCTCATCCCATCCCCAGGTCGCCGACTCACTTCCGGATACGACACGCCCGCTACCAGGACCTGCTCCTCCTGTCCTTCAGGCTTCTCCGCCTTGTCTGCTCCCCGCCCTGTCATCCCTTGACTCTCTTTCCTCACCGCACACGATACCTTCTGCAGTCTCCCCTCTGCAGCTCCCCCCAAATGCTGGCCCCTCCCGGACCTTTGCATCCGCGACCCCATTCCAGCTTCAGCCACGTACACGAAAACATCCCCATGCATAATCTCGCACTCCTCCACCTCATACACCACACTGTCATTGAACCTCCACCACGCCCCATCAATCCTTTTCAGTGCCACCCAATGACGCCCCCCGCCCCTTCTTCCACAGAATTCCGCCTCCGCTTCCAGGTGGTAGCTTGTCCCGAGTACGTCTACTATGTCCGGCTGCACTTTCCACTGCGTCTGATCCGCCCCCCTACCCCTCTGGTTCCGAACCACCTGCACCACCAGGACACTCTCCCCTTCTATCGCACGCTCATCCCGTGCATGCCACTGGTCCCCACCACACACCGGACACTTCTTCATGACACGGTCATCTGCCATCACTACCCTCCTTACCGCCTCATTCATACTGTCCCCGTCCCTCATCAGACGCACAAACAAGCACTCCCGCGCCCTCTCTCTGCCAACACTTTCACATCCGCATTCCACACACACGTCCACCACCCTCATCCTGACTCCCACCGGGATCCGCGCCCTTTTCAGCAGCTCAATCACAGCCACCCCGCTTCTCCATCCTGCGTCTCGTCCAGTCCCTCCGTCCCCCTCTTCCAAATCCCTTCTTCTCCATCAGGGTCCCCACCGACACCTCTGACCACATCAAACAGCGGATCTGCCCCACCAACCGCCTCCGCCGCCTGCAACCCGGCGCTCAACCAACACCTGTGTCCAGTCGTGTTGGCGATGCCACGATATTGCTCGACGTCTCCCTGCACCGGTACCCTATCCATCCCCGGCTGCCCGCTCCCTCCCCATCCAAATCGTCCATGCCTCTCCCCTCCAGGGGTACATCCTCGCCCGGACACCCATCGACACCTCTCGATGCCACCACTTTCACCCCGTCCCTACCAACCGAACCCCCCGGCATCCATCCGCCCCGCCCTCGTCCATGCCGCGCCATCCCCGCACCCTTCTCCGAGCCGTCTTCCGCCCCGTCTCCCCACTCCATCTCCGCACCTTTCTTTGCGCTTCTTCCTTTTCCCACAATCTCCTCCTCTGCACCTCACATTCCGCTATCCCCATCGCCAACAACCAATTCCATGTCAGCCCCAACCCTGCCATTACCACCCTCGCCCACCGTGCGATCCACTGGCTGATACATCTCCAGTGTCCTTCGTTCATCTTGTTTTCTGAAATATAATGCCAGACCATTGTTGTTCCGCTGCCTTTTGCCTGACCGAGATCACCGTCCCATCGCAGCCCCAGAGTCCGTTCCCCTGATCAGCAAATGGCACAGAACCCTCATCCTTCCGCTCACATGCCACATCTTCTCGGTCCCCACAGCATCTTTCAACATGACTCCTCGGGCTCCCCCTACCCCATCGCTCATCCTGCATAAGTTCAGCCTTTTCCGGCAGCCTCCTCCGGCTAGAAGCTATCCCCCACGCCCAATACTCCTTCAGTTCGCCGGTCAGTTTCTTTTCCCCATCATCCCAGCTTCCCTCAGGTACCAGAACTCTCCTTCCCACATCCACATAGCAGCCATTCAGCCAACATCCTCTTTGTACCAGCCATCTCCTCTCCAAACGCTCGATTCCATCGATTCTCGCGTTAATTCCTATCCCTTCCTGCCATACTTCATCCACCAGGTCCACCCATTTTCCCACTTCCAATTTTCCACATCCACTGCCCCATAGCGCTTCTCTCCCAACCATCTCCACCATCTGATCCCGTACCCAGCTCACCTCCATTGACCCTGCCACGCCCATTGTTCCAGTCTGTTGCAGAGTCCCACCACCTCAAGATGCCACGATCGATCACTGTCCCAATTCCATCCCACCGTTCCAGTCTGCCCCTTGTTACCCCTCGTTGTCCCCCATCCATACTCCTCTTCCAGAGACGCACCAAAAATGTTTACAGCGCGATGGCCCGTCTCCATATGCATCTCAGAAGCGCGCCTAGCTTCGAGAGGCCCCCTCATCGTTACCGATGCGACGACCCATGCCCATGTGCATGCGTGTGGTGATGCGAGTGCGACGAACGTCGCTCCCCGCTTGGGCTGGGCTTCCTCTTCTTGCTCTTGGCCGTATCTGTCGCCGAGGCAGTCTTGGCAGCTGCCGTCCCCTTCTCGCCAGGGGCACTCTTCGCCGCCCCATCCTCGGGCTGCATAGCCTGCCCCGTCCCCGGCGTGGCCAGAGTCGGCGTCACCGGCACTGACGGCGTCGGCGACGTCACCAGGGGCCGGGCTGACGCCGGCGTCACCGCTGCAGGGTGGTCGAACCCTTCGAAGACCGAGGCCAGCTTCGCTGCAGGGGCCTTGCCTCCGATGAAGGCCGGCCTGGCCTTCTCCCTCTTTTCCATCCGGAACAGAGCCACTGTCCTCAAAACAGTGAGCCAACGGTAGCGGGATAATCAGACCTTTAAGGGAGACCAGGTCCGCTGGCGCTGCAAAGACCATGCCACTGTCCCATTTCACCGCAGATGCATCCGCAATTGTCCCTTCGTCCAGGGCAGCCTGGAGGGCCACTTCGAGCTCCATCTCCGACCTTCCGCTGCGCCAGCCCAGGTCTTCGGTCTTCTTCGCAGCGCTTGGGGCCAGCCTCCAACGCACCTCCACCTCGCGCGACGCTGACCGCACTGGGACCTTCACCGGGCGGGTAACAGCCCGCTCAACCGGGCCACGCACCTCCAGGACCAGGCTCCGGCCGCAAGGGGTCACTCCAACATTGGTCGTGCTGGTGCGTTGCCGTTTCCACGCAGCAAATAAAGCCTCGGGGCTACCATCTCATTTGATAGGAAGGTTGTCCTCTCGCCAGCAGAGGGGTGGCCGACATCACCTGGGCACCAACCGACTCCGCCCAGGCCTTCGCCTCATCCAACATGTTCCCCGCACACCCCAGGGACAGAGCCGTGTTTCCCACCATGGGCAGCGCATCCATCTTTGCTGGGGGTCTCGGCAGACTGCGGGCATCAGGGTGGTGGATTCTGACCAGCCACCTATCCTTGACCACGGGCCCAAACAATCCCTTCCCTCTGCGCACCGGCTCAGCCTCGTCCACAGCGCCATCCACCGAAACCGTTGGAGACCCGTCCGGACGGACAGCCTCCTCCGCTGCCCCACCAACAACCGGGGACGGGACCAGCGGGGCAGGAGCCACCGCAGCAACTGGATCGGCCGAACCAGGGGCAGGGGCCAACGCTTGGCCAGGAGCAGGGGAGTCCAGCACCGAAGTTGACATAGCACCTACCGCACCACAGAAGAACAACAAAGTGAGGATCGTTGCCAGGCCGCAGATCATCGATTGCATCCCCTTCACTACGGCACCAAAATACGTCCAACACGACGAAAATAGTTCATTCCCATTCCCTTGTTCCCTCCTACTTTCCCGCATTCCCCTGTTCCATCCCTTGCCTCGATGAGCTCTCTCAGAATAAAGCATTCTTGCCAACACTCGACTGATAGCTGTCATTCTCCTACCAATAATAAAACAATAGATCAGCATTTCCAATTCATTATTTCCCAGGTTCGTCCTGAGAGCATTCCGCACGATCTGCTCGATCGTTTGCGGTGCAGGTCTCCGAACTGCTTGTTCAGATCCCAAGGCGCAGACTTCTTGTCTGTAAGCCCATACACGCAACGCAAACATAAGCGGAACTAGGACGGACCAAATGCGCAGATTTAAAGCTTGCAACAGAGATTATAACGCGGGGGGCCCGTTAGGAAACAATCTTACAATCAATGGTGGAACTCATACAGTCAATGGTGAAACTACATTTAATGGACTCGTCAAATTCAATAGTGATGTCATTTTGCCTTCTGCTCCTATTCCTGACATGTCAATTGGACAACTGTCTAATGTTGATGTGTCAACTGGACTTGTTGATAAACAAATACTGCTTTATGATGCTACTTCTCAATGCTGGAAGAATTCTGCTGCAAATGAATCAACCACTGCTAAATACAACACCATCACAGAAATGACTGCCGGTAATGGCACTTCAGTAAATAATGTACTTCTGGCTTCTGGAAAAATCACTGCAACCAATGCACAAATCACCTCTTTTACAACTGCTGGATTGGTTCACTGCGATGCCTCTGGAAATATGTCATCATCAACTTTGATCAATTCAGATATTACTGATGGCACAATTAATGATGCTAAACTTAACACTATTAGCACTGCTGGAAAAATAGCTAACTCTGCTACAACTGCTACTGATGTAAGTACTGCTTCCACTATCGTGCTTCGAAATGCAAGTGGTGACACTAAAGTGAACAATCTCTCTGCAAACTCTGTATTGGCAAACACTGTCAAATCAGTGACATCTGGAAACTTAGACATCCAATCAAATGGTAATGTAAACATCGATATCGATAACGACAATAATGAAACGAGCAAAACCTTCACTGTAACTACTAATAATGGCGCCTCTACTTTATTCCAAGTGAATGATGCTGGAAAAATAATCATTCCTACAATGGCTTCTGCTAATATAGTTCATTCCACTGCAACTGGTGAATTGGCTGTCTCTAAAATAGTATCAACTGATATCGTTGATGGAGCTGTGACTGATGCAAAAATAGCCTCTTTATCTATTCCGAATGCACCTTCCACAATTGTACAACGTGATGCTAATAGCAAAATATACTGTGCTACTGTGGTAGCTGATAAAGTAGCTCCTACTGGTGCAACATTGAGTGTTCCTGCTGCTATCTCATGCAATTCTATCACTTCTGGTGCTATAACATGCACAGGCTCTCTGAAGACTGCAATCAATGATGCTCAAATCCTCGGCACTGACTCATCTGGTAATGTCGTATCTGGTGCCTTTCCTCTCGCATTGACTGCTAACTCAATCACTACAAGCGGTGGCAACTTAATCATAAATAATCCAATCGCTGTTGACAATATAATTCCTCTTAATACTTCTCTCAAAATTGGTAACTTCACTGTGAATTCAACTGATACCACATTCGAAAATGCTGATAACACTACGTTCACAATCAAGTCAAAAGGCAACATCAAATACAATAGCGATTACAATGCTAATGACACTTCTCCAAATCATACATTCACTATTGGGGCTACTGATATGCTTTCCATATATTCAAATAAACTTAAGACTGCCTTTCCATTTGAATGTCCATTGATCGGCTCTAATACCGGTTCCCTCAAAATATCAATGTATCCTTATGGTAACACCAACTGGGGCATTTATCAGTCAAGCTCTGGCGCAAATGCTGACTTCCCTGGAACTGGTGCGGCATGTGCCGGGTATGATATGAACAACGCAATTCGATTCCGTGTTTATGACAGTAATTCTACCGGATTAATCTTCGAAAACTCAAACAATGTATGCAACTTCTCGGCAAATTCCAATACTGGTACCTTCTGGACTCGTGGACTGCTCACTGCTGGTGGTAATTTGGCAAGTCCAAAAATTAGCTCGGTGGCATCTTCTGCAAATCTCGGACTTAAAATTGGATTCAATGGAACTGTTGATAACGCCTGGGGTGCCTATATGTCTGCAACCACTTCATTTGACGGAACTACTGCATGTGTCGGATACGATTTCTCAGGACAAGCACTTCGACTTAGGGCTTATAACAATGCTAACTGTGGTATACTATTCGAAAACAGTGACAATGTGACTAACTTCTCTGTCAATTCAAACTCTGGCGCATTATTTGTACGGGGTATGGCTTCATTTCCTGGTGGCATTCGTCTTCCACAAAATGTGAACGGTTATCTCGTTAGTGACCTAAATGGATTCATCACGACTACAAGTAGCATTTGGCGTGCTGAAAATATCGCTGGAAAAGTAACACTGTCGCTTCTATCACCTCAACTGGAAATAAAATCAACATCTCTGGTGATACTGACTCTGCTTTTATACGGCTAACAACTCGAATTATGGCGTATCAATTTCTTCTGGTAGCGTGAACTGTATGAACTTTGGAGAAACTCGTATTACTTCACCTCTCATTCGTTCTACCACTCAATCAACTGGTGATTCTCTGCAAGTGTACATCGATTCCAATGGAAAAATGCATGTTCCTTCCTCATCTATTCGGTACAAATCAAATGTTGTCGATATGGAAGACACTTCTTACATCTACAATCTTCGTCCTGTCAATTTTATCTTTAAAGATGACCCTAAAAGCACTAAGTGTTATGGACTTATCGCTGAAGAATGCGCTCCTGTATGTCCTGATCTGGTATATTATAAAGATAACATTGTCGAAGGTATTAGGCAAGACAGACTACCATTTATGCTGCTCAATGAATTAAAACGTCTCAAAGTACAATGTGATTCAATCACTGCTGAAAATAGCGCTGTTACTGCTCGATGTGATTCATTAACAATTGAAAACGCTTCACTAAAAGCACAAATAGAAACATTGAAAACTGCTGTAGCGGAAATCAGACAGATGATTTCTGTTACTTTCGAAACGACTCAACCTTCATCAATTGACAATGGTAAGATGGCATTTTATGTCGCTGACGACTCTACACTGAAGGCTACATGGAAGATAAACAATGTACGACAAGCTACCAATATTTAAGCAAAAAGAGACTTTGAATTGTCTGCTTTCTTCTTCCCTTCTTTCACTATAAGTAGCTGTTTGCATGAGGCTGAGATTCCATAATGCTGCTTATCATCAACCCATACTTTAAGTTGGACTATCATTTTAACTGTGCTCCCTGGATTGACGGCTTTCCGTAAATCCTCGTTTGTTTGTATTGTTGTGTCCTGTTTTACCTCACCATCTTCATCTTTTCGGAAGACACTCGGATACAGTGTATCTGCATATCCAACTGCTACTTTATAGTAGCTCGGAAACTTGTCATTATCACTCGTCTTGGCAAATGATTTGTATTGAAATTCATCTGGTTTGCCTTCTTCAAAAGTACCATTCACAATGCTTTCCACATTGTTTTGACAGTACTTCTCGAGCTTGTCTATCATCTTCTTAAAGTCATCGCCTACATTCTCAACTGGTAACCTGATGGTTTTAGTGTTCTCGTAAAAGTTCACTCCATAAGGTCCTAAGTCGATTTGTGGCGTCTGAACTAAGAGGTTACTACCATTATGTTCAATGTGACACATCTTCATTGCCTTCTCTTGCTTCCTGGATGATTCAGATAATGCTTCAATTGACACTTTCTTCACTACAAAATCATTCGGAATGATCACAACTGGCATATCAGACTCAACAGATTGCTTGCTTGACATTACTGGTTATTATATACTAACTATAGATAATAATTTTTCTTAAAATACCTTTACTGATTCAGTGATTATAATGAGTGCGCATTCTGATGAGATATTTCTCATTATATCATCAGTTGCTCATTGAATTATCATCTTAAAACACTCAGAGCTCAAATGATGAAACGCTGTTTATTATCTCTTTGAAATAGAAGGTAAATCTGATTGATTTCTCTTTCAATTCATGTCAAAGCTGAGTAAATTTTCGCTTTAAAGGGCTCGGTGCTGAAATCAAATTTCATATTGTTTTATCATTTTGTCATACTTTTCCATTTTCTTAGAATCAATTATTTGAGCTGATTCAATCAAAAAGAATGCATCATTTACTTAAGATTGATGCATTATTTAATGATCACTTTTGAAAAGCACTTTTGTCACAATTTTATTTTGAATGAAGAGATAAGCTGTTTCTGATTGAATTCTCTTTCGTTTGATGCTTAAGATGATTGAATTGTTTGATTTGACAAAAATGGCAAAATAATTTCTGGGACAAAAAATGGAAAAAAATTGAAAATGCATGGAGAATTCGCTTTTTGCCTCTAATTTCGTTTGTAGCTCGAATGAATTGATGCTTAAATCATTCCAAGCTGATTAAAATAAAATGCTCGTTTTACTTAAAAAACATTGAGAAAAAAGATTTTGCTCTGAAGAATTCGATTTTTGCCTCAAATAACGTTTGTAGCTCGAGAAAATTAATGCTTAAATCATTCAAAGCTGATAAAATCAAATGCTCCTTTTCGATAAAATATAATGAGTAAAGAAGATTTTGTTCTGAAGAAATCGATTTTTGCCTCAAATAACAACGCAAGCGTGAAAAATTGTGTGTGAAAATCGATTGTCTCAGAACTCTCCTTTTATAACTACTAACAAGTACGAATCCTCAGTAAATTCATGCTGGGGTATCTTAAAGAAAAAGGTGACTGAACGGATGCAAAATTTCGAAAATGAATGGCTCGGATTTATCAAAATGTGGAGCGTCGTATATCAAAATGATAAGTATAATGGCATCACCTACGATTTAATCCTGCAAGCTATCAAAGCAAACAACATAATTGACATCTGTGTGATGAATGTGAAATACAACAACACTATCCATCGTAAGACTCAGGATAGCAGCCGACAGCCTCCGTCTTCGGCAGTCTAGGTGCTATATCTCCTTGTTCTTCATGATAAACACCACACAATGCAGAAAAGTCACAAGTCAAACCCAGGTGAAAGCACTTGGAAACATCTCAAAAAAAGTGTCCTGGGTGGAGAACCGGTCAGGATGGACATGGGTCGACCGGTGGTCGATAGGGTTGGTTCGACCGAAAAAAACCAATCCTAAAATTAAAATCGTATGGTCACGACGGGCAGCGTGTCCAATACGCGTCCATAAATCACAACAAAAATCGGAGAGAGAGGTCAAAGGGAGCCAAGAACATCGGGCGAAAAGAAAAAATTTAACACGCATCGGAAGGGGTGAGATTCGGGGTTAACGGCCCGAGATTCGGCAAATCTCCGATCTCCGAAAACCGTTAAGGTAATTGCGGGCCAACGGTCCATGATCGAACCGTGAAGTGACCCCGATTTGGGCTCCGGAAGGGGTCCCAAGAGAGGGTAAACAGAGCAAAAGTTGAAAAAATGAGATCTGAAATTTCCCGCCCAATTCCAGTACTTAAGGGGGCGCCCCGGACCAGCACAGTGCCTTCGTTTTTTCGTGGTGAACACCCGTTTTTCAAGGACTACCGACCGAACAACAACGAAACTCTACTCCAATGGCCTCTACTCATCGACTTCAAGACCCTCCGATGCCCAAGATCAACATCAAGGTTCCAACTCCTGGGACACCCAATCCGACCCCCAACGGCTCTTCGAGTGGCTCTTCGAGTGCCGTTTCGGCGGGAAGGGGCACTCGCGGCCCGGGCTCGACCTTCTTGGACCGGCTGATGGTTACGGATGCCCGCGTGTCAGGGGCGGCTCCCGGTGGCCCGGCAAGCCCGGCGCAGGCCCTACAGGCGGCTGCGGCTGTCCACAAGGCTGCTTCCGCCGCGCAGGCCGCGTCCGGCCTGGCCACCGCGACCGCTCCGCTACCATCCCAGGACCTCGACGACGACGGTGCCGCCCAGAGCGGGCCCGAGGGGACCGTCCCGCTGCCCCCGCGCCCCCTGTGCCCACCCCGGCCCTGCAGATTCACTCTGCCGTCACCCCCCAGCCCCAGGAAGGCCTCGACCTCTACATCCGGCGCGTGATGGAGGCCTCGCTGGGGGACTTTCTCGAGCAGCAGCGGGCCTTGCTCGTGGCCGCAGCTGCTGCCTCCGCGGCCTTGCCTCCCGCCCAGGAGGCCGGCCTTGCTGCCCGCGGTGCTGCTGGTGCCCCCGGGTGCCGGTGGTGCCGCCGCCGTGCCGGCCGCGGATGAGCCTGCTCCGCTCTCGTTTTTCGGCCCGACCAGGCCACTGCAACCAACGTTCCGTCCAACCAAGTCCCAGCCGCCGCAGCCTTCCGGCGGCTCGCCCGGGCTGCTCCCGGTCCCTTTCCGGGGAGGCCGACCCGCCCAGCGGCGACGATGATGCCGCCGGCGCCGAGGGCGAATTTGCGGGGACGACGCTGCCGCCGCCGGCGACGAGGATGAGCTCCGGCACGCAGCCGACCCGCAGCAGCAGCCTGGCGACCGCGAGGCCTCTGACAGGCTCGCACTGGAGCGCGCCCGGGCATTTGTCCGGGGCGTTGCCGTGCCAGCGACTTTCCCCAGCTCGGCTCCGTCACGGGCCTTGCCCGCGAGTCCAGGGCTGAATTCCGCTTTCTCCAGCGCCTTCACCGGGAATCGCTCAACCTTGAGCGGCTGGCGCGCCTGCCCTGCACCGAGGAGGACTTGCGCGCCGCCCTCTCTTGCTTTGCTCGCTCCATTGCCTCCGCCATCGTGGACCGCAAGCGGCTCGCCTGGGTGCACAGCACTTGCCCCGACGTGGCCCGCATGTACGAGTATGTCCGCACCGCTCCCGAGGTCGCCACGGGCCAGAACCTCCAGCAGCTCGACTTCGCCATCCGCCTCGCTCAGGGCATGCGCGCCCTGCCCGGCCAGCAGCAGCAGCAACGCGGCGGCCAGGCTGGCGGGCGTCGCATGGGCGGGGGCCGGGATCGCGACTTCCGCTCGTCGGGTGGCCGCGGCGGCTTCGGCGGGCGCAGCTATGGCGGCGGGTTTGGCCGAGGCGGCGACCGGTTCAACGACTTTGCCCAGCGCCAGCAGCGCAGCTTCCCGCAGCGGCGCCGCTTCGACAATGGTGGCGGCAACAACGGCTCCGCCGGCGGGCGCCAGCAGGCGCAGTCGGGCGGCGCCGGCGAGCAGTAACGGCGCGCAGAGCCCGCGCGCCGCGGCAGCAACGGGGTCCGCCTTCTCCACCACCATCACCGCCGCCCTCCCCGCTGCCGCCGCCACGGTGCGACCATCCCCCGCTCTCGGGCCGGCCGCATCTCCACCACCACCACCACCACCACCAGCTCGCTTCAGCACTGGGCGTCCCTCCCTCCCGCCCTTCCGGGCCTTCTGGGAGGAGCATTTCCACTTGCCCCGCCCCGTGCACAACTGGCTCCTGCACGGCTTCCGCATCCCGCTCCTCTGCAAGCCGTGCAGCTCCCATTCTGCCCAACTACGTGCACCCCGAGCACGCCTCCTTCGTCGACCAGGAGGTGGCTCGCCTCCTCGAGACGGGCGCGATCCGACCCGTCCAGGCGCCGCCGCACAACATCTCCCCGCTGACGTGCGCGCCCAAGAAGAACGGCAAGTTGAGGCTGTGCATCGACATGCGCTTCGTCAACTCCTTCGTCCAGGCGCCGGCCTTCAAGCTGGAGGACCTGACCACGCTGGCGCCCCTGCTGCGCGACGGGGACTACATCTCGACGGCGGACCTCTCCGAGGGCTACCATCACCTGCGCATTCACCCCGACGACCAGCAGCTCTTGGGATTCGCCTGGCGGGGCCGCTACTACGTCTACACGGTTCTCCCGTTCGGCCTCTCCTGTGCGCCGTGGGCCTTTACCAAGTTTCTCAGGCCCCTCTGCGAGTACCTCCGGGGCCCCTCGTGCGGCCTGCGGATGCTCTCCTACATCGACGACTTCATCGTGGCCAGTCGGCCGGCCGAGGCCGATCGCGAGTGGGCGCGCTTCGTGGCCGTGATGGAGCAGGCGGGCATGAACCTCAAGCTGGAGAAGTGCCATCCGCCCGCCCCGCGGCAGCAGTTCCTGGGGTACGAGGTCGAGACCGCTCCCCAGGTGCGCTACTGCGTGCCCGCCGAGAAGCGGCGCACCATCCGGCACGAGATCGCCCGGCTGCTGCGCTGCTCGCGGCCCCACGTGCGCCGGGTGGCCCACGTGGCGGGCCTCTGCCTGTCCGTCTCGCGGGCCGTGGCGCCCGCCAAGTTTCTCCTGCGCAACGTCTACCGCGTGGTCGCAGCAGCCCCAACTGGCACTGCTGCGTGATGCTGGACGAGCCGGCCCGGGGGGACCTCCGCTGGTGGCTGGAGGGCCTCGAGGGCTGGAACGGGGCCTGTCCGCTCCCGGCGCCGGCCGATCTGACCTGCGCCACGGACGCCTCGGACATCGGCTGGGGGGCCTGCTGGCTGGAGCGCAACGAGACAGCCCAGGGCCCCTGGACGGGCGTCATGCGCGAGACGCCCATCAACCAGCGCGAGAGCATGGCCGTGCTCAACGCCCTGCGCATCTGGGCCGCGACGCCGAGCCTGGCGGGGCCGCACGGTGCTCTTCCAGGTCGACAACGCGACGACGGTGGCCCACCTCAACGGGTTCGGCCGCCTCAACCAGGCCCTGGACGGGATCGCCCGGGCCATCCACGCCCTCGCAGCGCGCCACGGGATTACCCTGCAGGCCGAGCACGTGGCGGGCGTGACGAATACCACGGCGGACCAGCTCTCGCGGGACTTCGACCGCAGCGACTGGATGCTCCACCCGGCGCTGTTCCGCTCGCTGGACCGGCTCTGGGGCCCGCACTCGATCGACCGCATGGCCACCTTCGCGACGCGCCAGGTGCCCCGCTACGAGAGCCGCCACCGCGATGTGCAGTCCCTGCGCGCCGACACGTTTTCGGCCCGGTGGGAGCCCGGCGAGAACAGCTGGGTCAACCCCTTTTCGCAGATCCACCGCGTCCTGCGCCACCTGCAGCACTCCGGGCCCGGCGTGGAGTGCACCCTGCTGGCCCCGGTCTGGCCGAGCCAGCCCTGGTGGCCCCTGCTGCTGGCCCTGACGGTGGACTGGCCCGTGCTCCTGCCGCAGGACCCGCGGGCCTTCCGCCCGGCTGCTTCCGGCCACTCGGAGCCGACGAAGAACCTCAGCTGGCGCGTCTGCGCCTTCAGGATTTCTGGGCGGCCGGAGCGGCCCATTGGAGCGCCCAAGGTCGCCAGCTACTTGTCTCGGCTGCTGTAAAGCCCACCACCGAGAAGAGCCTCACCAACCGGCTGCGTGCCCTGGCACGGTTCTGCGCCCGCCGTGGCATCCCGCTGGTGCCCATGCCCGTGAGCGCGCTGGCCGACTACACCGACGAGGCTACCCGGGCCAGCTGCCGGCCCCGGTCGACTCTGTCGCTCATCGCCACTGTGGTCAATCTGATTCACGACGCGCTTGGGGTGCCTTCCCCGGCGCGAGACCACCTTACGGACGCCTGCGCAAGGCCATCCGTCTGCGCCGCACCACGCAGCCCGTCCAGAAGGGGCTGCCCGTGCCGCCCACCCTGCTGGTGGAGCTCTTCCACCGGTGGGGCCCCAACGACGCGCTTCCGCTGGAGCGCCTCCGCGCCAAGCTGGTCGCCCTGCTGGCCTTCCTGGCGCTGCTTCGGCCCTCGGACGTGACCCTGCCCACCGTGGCGCAGGTGGCCGTGCCGCCGGCCGCCGATCGGCTGGTGGTCTGCCTGCTGGGCTTCAAGAACGACTACACCGCCCAGGGCGCCTCCGTCACCATCTGGCGCGCCGCCGATGCGCTGCTCGACCCGGTGAGCTGCTACCAGTGCTGGCTCCGCCGCACGCGCGCCATGCGCCCCGACCCGCCCGGACCGTCGCGGGTCGTTATCCAGCTGCGCCGCCCCTACGAGGGCGTCAAGCCGGCCACCATCAGCCACATCCCTCAACAAGGTCATCGTCGCCGGCGGGGCGATCGCTCGCTCCTCTCGGCCCGCGGCTTCCGCCGTGGCGGGGCCAGCTGGGCCATTGCGCGCGAGGTCATGCCCGACAAGATCCTGCACCTGGGCCGCTGGGCTTCGGCCAAAGTGTTTGCGCAGCACTACGTGCAGACGGGCGTCGACAGCAACTTCACCGACCTGATGTTCGCCCCGGCGCCGCCGCCGCCGCCGCCCCGTGCCCCTGGCGCCGCCGCGCCGCTCGCCGCCACGGATCTCGTCCAGGCCGTGCGTCCGGCGCCTCCGCCTCCGCCCCTGCCGCCAGGCTCGCCTGCTTCGTCGCTCTCGCTGTCGGCGGCCACGCCGCGTCACCGCCCGGCCGCTCCGCCACGCCAGCGCGTTGTGATATGCGACGACGACGTTTCCGATGAGGCGAGTCCTTCGGGCGATGCCACGAGCACGCCTGCTGCGCCTGCTCGCCGCCGCTCGAGCAGGGCGCCTTCTGCTCCGCGCCGCCGCCGCCGGAGCGCTCTCTGGGCCAGGCCGTCTGATGACGACGAGAACGACGAGCTCGAGGCGGATTCGTCCAGCCTGCCCGCCGGCGAGTGCTTTTGAGTTGCCGCGCCGCGCCGGGCCTCATTTGTCTGTTTTATGTTTTCTGTGTTTCTCCTGCTGCCGCCGGCCGACTAGATGCTGGTTTTGGCATGCCTTTCTGGGAATTTTCATTTTTTTCCTTTTTGTCTGCGGCCAGCCGACTAGATGCTGCGCTGCTGTGGGTTTTCTGTTTTTGCTTTTCTCCCACGACTCTCTCTCTGCATGTGATAGCACCTAGACTGCCGAAGACGGAGGCTGTCGGCTGCTATCCTGAGTCTTACGATGGATAGTGAGTCGACAGCCGAAGTCGAGGCAGGATAGGTGCTACCCTCCCTCTTGTCTGCTGTTTTTAATTTTTCTGCTTCTCCCTTGAGCGCTGGACCCACCCGCACCCATCCTGCTGCTACTGACGGGGTTTGTACGCCATTTCAACCGGCCGCCTCTGCCGCGACTCGTACGGAGAACACCACTCCAAAACGAAGGCACTGTGCTGGTCCGGGGCGCCCCCTTAAGTACTGGAATTGGGCGGGAAATTTCAGATCTCATTTTTTCAACTTTTGCTCTGTTTACCCTCTCTTGGGACCCCTTCCGGAGCCCAAATCGGGGTCACTTCACGGTTCGATCATGGACCGTTGGCCCGCAATTACCTTAACGGTTTTCGGAGATCGGAGATTTGCCGAATCTCGGGCCGTTAACCCCGAATCTCACCCCTTCCGATGCGTGTTAAATTTTTTCTTTTCGCCCGATGTTCTTGGCTCCCTTTGACCTCTCTCTCCGATTTTTGTTGTGATTTATGGACGCGTATTGGACACGCTGCCCGTCGTGACCATACGATTTTAATTTTAGGATTGGTTTTTTTCGGTCGAACCAACCCTATCGACCACCGGTCGACCCATGTCCATCCTGACCGGTTCTCCACCAGGACACTTTTTTTGAGATGTTTCCAAGTGCTTTCACCTGGGTTTGACTTGTGACTTTTCTGCATTGTGTGGTGTTTATCATGAAGAACAAGGAGATATAGCACCTATCCTGCCTCGACTTCGGCTGTCGACTCATTATCTATAAGTTCATCCGGTACTTCGAGCTGTATGTCGTAAAGAATGATAAGACTGTCGTGTCAACCAATAAGTATGAACTCAGTTTAATGCTTCCTGATGCATCTGAAACTGTATCTAACATCGCTACATCTATTTCCGGCATCATCACTAATACAAAAGTCCTCGATAAAAGCACATTGCTTCGTCAAGTATCAAATCTAATGTCGATGAAATCACTTACTGCTTAAGCTCGAGCCTAATTTAAGCTCATTCCACTTCTTCTCGTACTTCTTTATGAACTCTCGATTGACACAAATTCTTTTGTATAACTTCTTATCTTCAATACCATTAGCCTGTAATAATTTGTATATGATGAACTTGTAATTCATTCTATACTTACTGATGGCTAACCTGTCTTTTATCTTAGCAAACTGTCTCTTCATGCTTTCCCTGACTGTTGGTGCTATCTGATAATGTACCATCTTGCTAAACACCTGGTTGAAATAATTCGATGGTTTATATGGCACATAATGTGATTTATTACGTGCTGCTCGCTCTTCCTGAAAATTACATACAAATGGAGTCTCTAACACACATCCACAGTTCTGACAGACATTTAAACCTTCTGGTGTTGTAACTGCATCTGGCTTATCACAACACTTCCATTCTGGTTCTTTTGGTTCCTTCTCAACTTCCTGTCTATATAAGTCCAATGATAACTGCATCAGACGCTTTCTCTCTGCTTTCTCATCCATCTCCTTCATGATTAATATAACAATAGATTATATTAAATCAAAAACGACAAAAGTTAAAATGGAGTGGCTGCTTGAACTTAAGCATCCACATATTAAACACTGCAAAGGCTAAAAAGTACACTTGAAAAGCAATGCTGCGTAACAATAGTTGTTCGCTACGATACTCTCGGGCGGAAGGATTTGTGGTCACTTGAAATCCCGGGTTCGTAGTGACGTGCAAAAAAGCACGGACGATATGAACTGTAAGTTCACACGTAACTGAAACTATGTTACCGTTATCACTCTTCATATTGGTATTTTTTGCCTTCTAAGCAACTTACATGATTCCATGGATGTATTCTGTTCAGTGATAGCCTGCGAAACACTTTTAGCGCTTATCAGTGCTTCCGGTTCTATTTGAACAAAATTCATTTGATGCTAAGCTCAATTCATGAGAAAACAACGCTGCGAAACACAATTGATATCTGAATGTGTTCCCGTCATTATTTAATCACTGCATGGCTTCTCATCAAAACACCCAACCATTCAGTCGGCTTCTTGTGCATATATGTAGTTGATAGAATAGCACCTTTATGTGGTACTACTCCATAATTACTATATTTCATAATTCTTTAAGCCATTTTTATAAAATAATTTGAGCTATAGGCATTATTTCATGTCACTTTGCTGAGCCTTCAGTGATCCTGATTGAAATTTTGCTCATCTTGAGCCTGTATCTAAAAATCACTACTTTCTCATTTTTGCCTCTTCTTGGTGCCATACCTACTCAAATTCATCAAAAGTAACATATCCATTGGATATATTAGCTAAAATTGAAACAAAACAACTCAGAAATCAATGAGATACTCATAAAGAGCATCCTTATCTTCCTTCTGTATCTTCTTATGGTTTTTTATCTTATCAAAAAGCATTTGCTTGTATTGCTCTTTGTTCGTCTTAGCTGAAATGCCTAAGTAGGTAATTGATGACTGCAAACTGTTCAATGTCTTCCTGAGTTGTGGAGGTAAGAGCTTCTTTGACTCTCCATACTCAAATACGAGGTCATCAAACGCAAAACTACTTTCACATCTTTGTTTAACCTGATTTGGATTCAATTTCAATGCTACACTACATGCATATAGTGACTTGTATATTGTTTTCGTACCATCTGTCTTATTTGTCACTATTACTTGAGTCCTTGCTCCTTTCACATATTTCTCCTTCTTCTTGTATTCTCTCGGCTTATAGTTCGACAAATCTTTGCAAAAGGTCTTCTTGTATTTCTCCTGTTGATATTCTTTGCGCTCATCTTCAGTGCGACATGCCTTAATCATATTAAGCATCTTGAATCCCTTTTCTGTATATTCTTTGATGTATTTCTCTTCTATCTCTTTAATGTTCTCACAATCACAAATGGCTTCTATTTCTTCAATGGTAAACTTGTCAATACCTACTTCTCTCATTCTGCTGTAAAGCAGATGTGTACATCCACTCTTGACATGCGTTTTATGCACTGCCCATCTCGAACGGATGTTCTTTGTTGAACCTATATATAATTCATTCGGCTCAACAGTGTTGACTATCTTATATATGTAGTATTTCATTTTACTATACTATAGTATTAGATAATATTTCAACTGTATTTAAGTCACTTTCATTTTTGATTTTCAGTTGGTGCTTCCAAATTATAATGAATTCTGCTTTGCTCTCTGCCCTGTTTCTGTAACTCTCCATACACTACAGTTTCTTCTAATAATGCCTCTAATAGGTTAGTTATGTCTTTCATTGAGCGTTCAATTGATGTCAGTTTAGCATTCATCTTGTCAAATGTTGACTGTTGATATGGTTCCATAATAATGAACGCTGATAAAATTTCACTGAGTCTTCGATTGCTCCATTTTAATCCGGTAATGTCCATAAGCGTAACTATCAGTCTTGTTTCTGAGATACCTTTTATCATCATAAGAGCACAATGCAAACTTGTTCACTGATACTGCATAGAGTTGGTGATATTTGCTTTGAATTGCACAGAACTTCACCTTATCAATCTCTTCATCATTCTTTTTCTCCATCTCTTCATTCTTTTTCTTCATCTCTTCGTCAATCTCTTCATCAATCTCTTCATCATTCTGTTTGCGTTTTGGCTTCCAGACATTCTGAGTTCAAACAGTCCATGAACCTTTGTGTGATAATTCCTGTTTAATTGCTGACTTCTTCACACCTTTGCATTTGGCATGCTTCTCTTCATCACCTTCTATGACATATGAATACATCTTCGAACGTAATCCACAGAACTCTATGATTTGCTTGCCTTTGGCTTCATCCTTGAACTTTCCAATCTTGGCAATGTTCTTTTCGCTGAATAGCGCATTGTCCTCTGGATAATTGGATGTATCGAGTTCGTCTTCAAATTCTTTCATATCTTCATATATGTCTGTCTCCACTGCAACACATAAACTGTCAGTATCTGTGAATAGCAATTTGACTTTGTCTCCATACTTTGCTTTGAGTGTGTTGTGGTAAAAGTCATACATGTGCATCTTGGATAAGTCTAATATTGATTGCCCAACTGCTATTGGCATGTTCAATTTGACTGATGTCTGTCTTGCATGTATGCCTACGAGTTTATCTCCAAATATCACTGTCTTCTCATAATTTGGCTTGGCTACGAGCTTACGTGCCTTCTCCTCACTGGATGTTAGTGTAAAGTTGATGTGAGAACGATTGTTCTGCATGGTTTTTCCAAAGACTGCATTGTTGGCTAATTTGAATAGTGCCTTCTCGAATTCATTCTTTGTTTTTGAACGCTCGTTGGTATTGAATCCTATGTAGTCTTCTAACCAATCATCTTGTTTAAAACTCATCACTCTTTTGACTGCTTTCAGTTCCATTCCTAAACTCAAATATAGCTGGAGTGCACGATAATGCACAACATAATCAGTCTTGTCTTCAAAATCACAAATCAACTTCTCAACTTTTGCCTGCTTTAGGCTTAAATTCGTCTTCAACAACTTCTGGTATTCAGATAACTTTTCATCTTCTACAACCTTCTTGCATGGTGCTAATGGATAATCATTGTGCATGTCATGTAGTTCTTTTGGATATGATAAATCCACTTCTAATATGTAGCCTCTATCTCCATTCTTGTCTAATGACATTATCTTGCTCTTCGTGAACTTGCTTACGTTCTTTTCCCATTGAAAATCAGTCGTTGGTAGTCTATAACTCATTGCTTTGCCGTAAAGGTTGTTAGCATCGAGATACAGAATGTACACCGTTTTGCCCTCTTTGTTGTATGTCTTCATGTACTTGTTGTTGGCTTGACAATATCTGTTCGTTATCATTGAAATCCCTCCTCGAATACCCTTCTCAATAAACAAATGCATGTCCATTTGTGTGTCATTAAATAAGTCTAACTCCACCTTCGAACGCTTCAGTGCCGCATCCCATGACATTGCTGGTAATGACACGTAACATACCGGATCGAGCCCGTAATTTTTTATACACATGCTACGAAACTTTTCGAAGACATCTGCTAATAGTAACACATCAGTTTTAAGGTATATGTCATGATAATCACCTAACGTTTCACATTCAAATGTGTTCCATACTGTCTGTGCATGTGCATAATCTTCATCAGATATGGCTTTATCGTTTAGTTTACTGTAAAATGCTTCCTTTGGTGGCAATTCAGTCTCATCGAACTTCTCCATTGTGTTCAAATAGTCATATGGATAAACACCCTTCTGGCATAAAAGTTTCAGGTTCTCTTCACTGATTCCTTCCCAATCTGCTTTTGTTCTGATAAAATCATCGTAGTTGTTCTTCCCTAAGTTCTCTGATAATTTATCCAATGATTCTGTCATGAATGCAAAACTGTCTTTGAACTCTATATTTCCATCCATCGAGAACGACAGATACTTCTCTTCAGTCAATGCTAAGCATGTAATTTTCTCACTAAAGTTCCCTATTTCTTGCATTAAGAGGTGAGAATCATAACCCTTTAGATTGTGAAAGAAAACTGGTACCTTGTAATTCTTCAGACTGAATAATAAGTTACATCCATTATGTGCTGCCCTCGATATTCACCCGTAATATGATCATGGTCTCTCACTTTATCTGATTCATCTTCAATCTCTCGTCCACAAATATGACACACAGTGGCTTTATCAAACTCTTTTGTTGTTCCTTCGATAAGTTCATCTCACAGTTCCTTTTGACTATCTTCAGTATCGTTTTACGCTCTTCGATGATGGATTTTAAGAAATGCTCAACTGCTCCTTCACCACGATACAATTGTATTGGTCTCTCAAACTCTGGATAATTACTGACAACTTTGTATGCATATGAACACACATTATGGTGCTGATAGGCTGCTTTTATTTTTTCTCATCGTCATCATCATCAATTGGTGTTGTGAGTGCTTCGAAATCTGCATAAATCGCAAAGGTTGCTTCACTGATTTTGATATATGCTTGAATTCGACATGAGCATCTTCTTCTATTGGTAACCATGCTTGACAACATTCATGCTCATAGCACACTGGTTTATGCCTTTGCAACAGGCTTTCATTCCAAAATCCATGCATACAGTTCAGACAAAAATACTTTTTCCATTGTGACTGTTCTGGCTTGAACTTAAGAGACGAGACAAATCTTTAATCAACACATAATGTGAGTTGGTTTCTGTCTTCTCACATCCTTCTCCTTTCATCACCTCTGTATTCTCATCGAGCTCTGTTATACGTAGCATATTGACTACTGTTTTAGCCGTATTCCAAATTGGTGAGACATACAATGGATTGAAGACAACTGATGTCGTCTTCTCCTTCTTAACCTTTTTGTTGTGATATGATGCTCGATCACATTGATGGCTATGTTATTTTAGCTTCAAATCGTGGTATACTGTCAATTTCCATTGGAAAATGAATGCCCTTAAAGTCGAGCTCATTGTCATACTTCATGTATTGCTTCACTCTCTCCGGATGCACATCAACTGGATGCAATGTTGCTAAAACACTCCATTTAAAACACTCATTGTCATCATTCTGAATATTTATCAATGCTTTCTTCTGGTTCAATACCTCTGGTAATTCAATGTAACTGCTTCCACGCATTGGCTTGTATGAGGCTACATTCAAAACACATTCTCAATACGTTTTAGGACCCATGCACTTCCATTGTTAACAAAATTGTCCACGAGCTCTTGGATTCTCGATACTGCATTCCCAATTCCTTCTTCAATGTCTTTCTTACCGAGAATTCGAATGCTGCCCGACGAAAAGTGTCCATACATTGACTTGTCTTCTTTGGTGAACTGACATTTCAACACGATGTTCAGTTTGAACTGTCCTCCTTCATCTCTTCATATAATATCTTTTTATCATTCCTTCAGTGTCCACAAACATCTCTCAACACTTTGCTTGTATTCAGTTGCCTCGATCTTTCCATGGTTCATAATCGAATAGTTCTTCATAAAGCCTTTCATGGCTTTCTTGCATTCTACCACTTCATATTGTGCTATTTTCCAAACTCATCTTCGACGTTTTCTGCTCCTTTTGTTGATAAGGCATCTACATCAATAACTTCTTCTTGTGCAATCTTCACTTCTTTCTTTTCTTTCTTTTCCTTCTTTTCCTCTTTTGGTGATGCTGCCTGACGTTTATTTATGTATTCTTCGAACAACTTCTTCGCCTCTTCATCTGAGAGTCCATCAAATGCAACAAATGGATTTGCGGTTTTAGTTGTCATGTCTATAGTAGTGTGAGATAAAATTTTTTTCATAATATTTTATTAATCTCTAAATTTAAGGTTTCTCTAAGTCACTTTTAATTTTATAACTTCATTAATGGAAAAGACCATTGTGTGTGTGTGTCATACATGTTTGCAACATAGAGATGCAAAACTCCCGATTCCGGCCGAAGCCGGGGGTAACATGACCCCAGTCCCTCCCATGTCCCCGCAATTCTGCGGGCAACTAGGGCTAGGGGCGGGGCTATGGTGACAGGGAGAGGTAGAAAAGAACGGGGGAGGGACCAAGGAATAGGGTGGATCGAGGAGATAAATCAGGGAAAAGACTGAACAACGGGACAAAAGATTGAACCGAAAGGAACACAATTCCCTTACATTGGGACTTCTTGGGCGTTGGGCATCCGCGTCCCCATGTACCATCTGGTACTGGTGCGGAACACGAACATCGGGGCGTGTTGGCGGATCCACCATCCAAAGTCCCGCCTCCGCGGCCCGTCCGGTCCCGCGGGCACTCGAGCCGCCCGCTCCCTTCAACCCCAGATCCGTGGGGCAGAGCGAGGCTCCCTTCGGCGTGGCAAGAAGCCCTTGCGCTGGGGCAGGGACAAGCGCAGGGGCAGCATGGGCAGGGGCAGCATGGGCAGGGGCAACATGGGCAGGGGCAACATGGGCAGGGGCAGGGGCAGGGGCAGGGGCAGGGGCATGGGCAGGGGCCACAGTGGGAGTCGCAGTGGGGCTGGTGCAGATGCAGTGGGGCTGGTGCAGATGCAGTGGGGCTGCTGCAGATGCAGTGGGGGCTGGGGGCGGCACCCTGGCGAACGGATTCCCGACCGGCGCGGGCTGCTGGTGGGCAACAGCAGGGCGCACAGCAAAAGGATTGCTGTCAGCCTTCTCCTCAACCCTGTCCTTCTTCTTTGCTGGCGAAGGTTCAGGGGATGGCGGACGTGGCCGACTCGTACCACCTCCAAGCTGAAGCGGGGCAGCTGAGGGGTCGATGCAATGTGCGGTCACTTTTCCGGGAGGCTGTTTGACAGTGCTCGGTGACTTTGGACACAGGCCGGATTGCGGCGAAGCAGTGGACGGGTTCACCGAAGCCACAGGTCGGGCGGGAACGGGGGTCGCCATGTGTGTCATACATGTTTGCAACATAGAGATGCAAAACTCCCGATTCCGGCCGAAGCCGGGGGTAACATGACCCCAGCCCTCCATGTCCCCGCAATTCTGCGGGCAACTAGGAGCTAGGGGCGGGGGCTATGGTGACAGGGAGAGGTAGAAAAGAACGGGGAGGGACCAAGGAATAGGGTGGATCGAGGAGATAAATCAGGGAAAAGACTGAACAACGGGACAAAAGATTGAACCGAAAGGAACACAATTCCCTTACATTGGGACTTCTTGGGCGTTGGGCATCCGCGTCCCCATGTACCATCTGGTACTGGTGCGGAACACGAACATCGGGGCGTGTTGTTGGCGGATCCACCATCCAAAGTCCCGCCTCCGCGGCCCGTCCAGTCCCGCGGGCACTCGAGCCGCCCGCTCCCCTTCAACCCCAGATCCGTGGGGCAGAGCGAGGCTCCTTCGGCGTGGCAAAGCCCTTGCGCTGGGGCAGGGACAAGCGCAGGGGCAGCATGGGCAGGGGCAGCATGGGCAGGGGCAACATGGGCAGGGGCAACATGGGCAGGGGCAGGGGCAGGGGCAGGGGCAGGGCATGGGCAGGGGCCACAGTGGGAGTCGCAGTGGGGGCTGGTGCAGATGCAGTGGGGCTGGTGCAGATGCAGTGGGGGCTGCTGCAGATGCAGTGGGGGCTGGGGCGGCACCCTGGCGAACGGATTCCCGACCGGCGCGGGCTGCTGGTGGGCAACAGCAGGGCGCACAGCAAAAGGATTGCTGTCAGCCTTCTCCTCAACCCTGTCCTTCTTCTTTGCTGGCGAAGGTTCAGGGGATGGCGGACGTGGCCGACTCGTACCACCTCCAAGCTGAAGCGGGGCAGCTGAGGGGTCGATGCAATGTGCGGTCACTTTTCCGGGAGGCTGTTTGACAGTGCTCGGTGACTTTGGACACAGGCCGGATTGCGGCGAAGCAGTGGACGGGTTCACCGAAGCCACAGGTCGGGCGGGAACGGGGTCGCCATCGATACTCGCGATACAGTAACGGGCTTGCTGGAAGACTCCAAATTGAAAATGGTGGCACCACAAATGAATTGAATCAATTGCGCAAGCTTTTGGCAGCACAGAGATTGATCGCCCCCCGCCGACCGTAGAATGCTCAAACTGATGCGCTGAAGCAACTTGGTCGACGGGATGCGCTTCTCAGAGGCCACCAAATACCCAAAAAGTTTGCCAAACTCAGGGATCATGGTAGAAGTGAAGGAAAGACGGCTCAGCTGGTCCATGCTCCGGAAGATAGCTCGATGATCGTCGAGCTCGTCAATAAAGCACAGAAATGGATCTTCTTCATCAAGAATAGAAGCATGTTTTTCAATAAAAGCAATGGTTGCGTCGTCCAGATCATCATTCACCGCAGTGATTTCGCAGGCCATAGCCCTGCGTAAATCGTGTTGAACTGAGAATAGTGCCGGGGGAAAAAGACCATTCAAAATGCTTATAGCAATCCTAAAACGGGCTTTGTTTCTGCTCCTAAATTGTATCGAAAACTCAAACAAGATGACAAGAAAATCACCTTAGATGCTGTCCAAAACGTGCTAAATAAGACACCTGATTATCAAATCATGAAAGAAGATAGAAAACCCAAAAAGTTCAACACGATTGTGGCTCATACTGCTCTCGCATGTGTTCAGATGGATATCATCATCTATGATCGTTTTAAGACGAGAACTGGATTCGAGAACATCCTCTGTGTTATTGATGTGTACTCTCGTTATGCTGCCTGTCGTCCACTTAAAACAAGAAAGCCCACTGAGGTTCTCAAAGCAATTAAAAGTATCTTCCATGATGACTTAAAAGGTACTCCTGAAAACATCAACTGTGACAATGAATTCCAAGCTAAACAATATGTCAAATGGATGACTGATAATCATGTTGTGGCTCATTTCAGTGACCCTGAAGAAATCAATAAGAATAGTATTGTTGAACGATTCAATCGTACAATTGCTCTCAAACTACAACGTTGGCGTCTCTCTTCTGGTGACTCCGATTGGACTAAAGTTCTTCCTGATTTGGTATCTTCTTACAACAATGATTACCACAGAACCATTAAAGCAACACCTTATAATGTGTTCAACAACCATGATACAAACAAACAATCAGTCACTCAAATAGAACGTATTTATAATATTGGTGACCATGTTCGTGCTGTTCGAAAGCTCAAAGCATTCGCTAAAGGTGATGAAGTAAAGTATTCTCTCGCTGTCTATATCATTGACTCATTCGATGGTAAAAGTATGTTCTCAAGAACCTGAAGTCTGGAGAACTGTTGAAAAAACACTACAAACAATATGAGTTGAAGAAGGTTGGTGAAATCATCGAGAAGGAGAGCACTGAAAAACTGTCAAGAAGATTGATGACACAAAGAAAAAGACTCGTCAAACGAAGACTGACTCGAGAAGGTATTGACACAGATAATATAATGCATGATATGACGCTCCGTTAATGGAAATATTCATTTTCATACACGATTGTTGTGGAATCGTCACTCTCATCTCCTTTCTTCTTAGTTATTGTAACAGTGAAATATTCATCACCATGAAGCTTAATCAACTCCTGTAGGAGTTCAAATAGCGCCCTATCAATCTTAACTGGATGCTTATCACAATTCATTCTCTATATACTAACTATAGATAATTATTTTTCTTCAAATACCTTTACATGTTAATCAACTGCTATCACTCGTTCACTATTTCATTGAGTTAGCCCCAGTAGCTCATTGAATTATCATCTTAAAACACTCAGAGCTCAAATGATGAAACGCTGTTTTTATCTCTTTGAAATAGAAGGTAAATCTGATTGATTTCTCTTTCAATTCATGTCAAAGCTGAGTAAATTTTCGCTTTAAAGGGCTCGGTGCTGAAATCAAATTTCATATTGTTTTATCATTTTGTCATACTTTTCCATTTTCTTAGAATCAATTATTTGAGCTGATTCAATCAAAAGAATGCATCATTTACTTAAGATTGATGCATTATTTAATGATCACTTTTGAAAAGCACTTTTGTCACAATTTTATTTTGAATGAAGAGATAAGCTGTTTCTGATTGAATTCTCTTTCGTTTGATGCTTAAGATGATTGAATTGTTTGATTTGACAAAATGGCAAAATAATTTCTGGGACAAAAATGGAAAAAATTGAAAATGCATGGAGAATTCGCTTTTTGCCTCTAATTTCGTTTGTAGCTCGAATGAATTGATGCTTAAATCATTCCAAGCTGATTAAAATAAAATGCTCGTTTTACTTAAAAACATTGAGAAAAAGATTTTGCTCTGAAGAAATCGATTTTGCCTCAAATAACGTTTGTAGCTCAAGAAAATTAATGCTTAAATCATTCAAAGCTGATAAAATCAAATGCTCCTTTTCGATAAAATATAATGAGAAAAGATTTTGTTCTGAAGAAATCGATTTTGCCTCAAATAACAACGCAAGCGTGAAAAATTGTGTGAAAATCGATTGTCTCAGAACTCTCCTTTATAACTACTCTCATCCGACCCCTCGCAATGGTATTTCTCGCATGCAGCGCTGGGTGAAGCGCCCGTGAAAACGAGCGGCGGCGTTCGAAATCGAACACAAAACTGCAGCCACAGTACTGCATTTCACCAGCCATGTCGTCGGGTGTGAAATCAGGACCCAAGTTCAAACCAGCACGTTCAAAGCTGCAAGCCGTCTGTATAAAAAACGGTAATGTTTGTTCTTTCTTCGTGCTGGTTTTGTTTGTTTTCGTTCATTTGAGAACAAGGAACAGAGTTTTTCCACGTCTGTCTCTTCTGGAAGAGCAAATACCAGGAATCAACACAGACCCGAGAGGGGTTGGTGGGGAGGCCGGGGCCTCCGATCATTCTCCAATCACCTCACAAGACCCAGCGGGTCACAAGTCCGTTTCAGCCGGCAAACGACGAACAAGCACGAGGATAACAACCGCGGGGGGAACCCCGAAGAACCCCGAGTGCCAACTGATACATGAGCGGGAGGTCGCGATAATGCACCACCGAAGTGGCGCGGAAGCGAGTGCGCGTGAGTCAAAGGGCACCGCCCACCGTTCCCAAGCAGAGCGCAGATCTTTTCAGAGCTCGTTGAAGCTTGAAAGCGACATTGTCAAAACAGATGAGGTCGATCATCCAACCCCCGCTCCCGAGGACAATAATGATGCAGTTTTCTTTGACTTCAGAGTTCCCAATAAGCTATGAAAAATGAGTCCGAGAGGACCGAGAAAATAGAGAACTCCGGGATAAAGGATTGCGTTGCGATTTGCTTAGTGCGCAAAAGGACGAGTCGACTGCCGGCACTGACATGACATGTCAAATTCTTTTGATAAAATTTTGGATGTCAGTGCCGTTTTGCGTGCTTGCTGTGCAAGTGTTCACTCTTTCTTGGTTTGGGTTTGTTTGGGGCTATCCCACGAAGGCTGTCCCTCGTTCTCCGAACTCGTGAAGGAGAATGATGTTTTCTTTGGGTGGGCCTGCGCTTGCCCATGACCATCACCCCAACAGTGGGACCCTTGTGTGATTTCAACGCGTATCTGCTCGTTTGCATGCCGCGGGTTTTCTCATGAGGGCGCTCCGTTGGATGTCCGGATGCCCCTCTGCCTCGGTGTGTACGTTGACTCACCAACACCGTGACGATGGCATGCATGCACCGCTGGTTTTTTCATGAGGGCGATCCGTTGTATGTCCGGATGCTGTGCCCGTGGGTACACCAACACCGAGAAAATTGGTGCTATGTACTTGAGGGCTTGCACGTGTTCATGCCCTGGTATGTTCATGGGGTGTCTGTCTGTTCATCACCCGCACTGCTCCCCGATGTTCTCTTATGAGTCTATGCTCGGGCGCCCTTCTGCCCCGGTGTGTTTGTGGACTCCGAGCACCGAGGCAGGATAGCTTACACCCCCAACGGGGTATATATCGACAGGGGTATGTTTACCCACCACATGCCTCCGCGGCCACAGTGAAGGGCGGTGCCACGCGGTGTGTCTTTACACTCATCAGCCAGTGCGACACTGTTACCCTGTGGGGTCCTTGAGCGGCCTCTGTTGTGCACTGCTTCGCGGCACAAGAGTTGGTGTTGTTCCGGAGCGGCCCTGTGTGCTCATCATGTCCTGGGATATGTCCTGGCACACCATCGTCTGGGGCGGGCCTGAGGGCGCCCAACATGCCCCTTGGATGCACTCTCACACCGGCAGCATCATGACAGCACCACCACCACCACGCACCATCAGTGTGGCGTTGCTCAGGGCGGGCCTGTGTGCTCATCATGCCTTGAATGGGTCCTGGCACCGGGACATCTGTTTGATGCGTCTGGGGGCGGGTCGGAGTGTGCCCACATGTCCCCCGGTGTACACTCTCACACCAACAGTATCATCAACACCACCAGTGTGGTGACTTTTCAGGGCGGGCCTGTGTGCTCATCATGCCCTTGAATGCGTCCTGACGTCACCAGGACAGCTGCTTGACTGCTTGAGGCGTCTCAGGGCGGGCCTGAGTGTGCCCACATGCCCTCTGGTGTACATTCTTACACCAGCAGCAGCAACACCAACACCATCACCCAGCACCACCAGAGGGGTGATTTTCGGGCGGGCCTGTGTGCTCATCATGCCCTTGAATGCGTCCTGGCACACCAGGTCAGCTGCGTGGCGGTGCGTCTGGGGGCGTGCCTGTGTGCCCATATGCCTCCTGGTGTTCATTCCCAGCAGCAGCATCACGCCAGCGCATTCAGACCAGAACCACCACACCAGCACCATCAGAGTGGGGCTTTGCTGGGGCAGTGTGATGCTCGATGTTGCATGCCTGCTCACGCATCGACTGATGCCTTCTTGTGTGTCGGAAGCAGTGACAGCACTCCGCACCTTTGGAGGGCGACCGCGGACACACGCGGGGACACTGTGGAGTGGGATAGCCGAGTAATCTCTTCCCCAAACAAACCCAAACCAAGACAAGTCTCCCACCCACCTCCCTGCCTGATGAGTGGCACTGGGTTTGTTTGCTGCTTTCCCGCGAAGCTTCGACTCAACGTGTACCCATGGTCGTGATTGATGGTGGGCATTTTATCTTCGCAGCGCTATCTTCGTACGTGCTCCCTTGGCTGTACTGCTGCCTGTTCACCCACACAATCTGATTGACAAGTCAGGAGGGCTGCCTCGTGGGGAGGCGAGTGTGGCTGTTCAACCTTGTTTGGTGCCTTTGACAACAGTGTCTGGGGTCTTGTCGGGGCCTCTTGCCCTGAGACACCACCCTTCATTCACCTCATTCACCCTCGTCTGATGTGATCGGGCATTCATGGTGGGGTGAGGTGTGGTCATTCACCCCAGCTACTTTGCTTGAACAACAGCTTATGGGTCATCCGGCTCGTTGTACTCTTGGGACAGCCATCATGCACCTTCATGGCACAAGGCACCCCCCACCCCGCCGCCCCCTATCACCCACCCACTGGGGCTCCGCTCGCCGCGGCTGCCCCGGCCGAGGAGGGCCCAACACGAGGTCATTAGGCCAGGGCCCCATCGGAACGTGTAACGCGCGACGCGAAGGCGGGAGTAAAGTTTCTCTTCGCCTGCGTCCTCGGGGCTTGGGTTCTCTATACAGAACTCGACGCCTGCACGGCAGGTTGCCTCCACCGCTTCACCGGCGCCGGTCGGCGACTGGTGACGAAGAAGCCGCGAGCACGGGGCGAGAACCCTCCTGGGATCTGCGAGGCAAGGTGCCTGTCGCGGCTCCGTCGTGCTCTGCGTTTTTCTCGACGCGTGCCTTGGCCCGCGCCATGCCGGACAACGAGTCCTCTCGCTGTTTTGTCCGATCTTCGTTGTTTTATTTGCGGGGTCCGACCCGTTGAGGGAAGGATTCTATGGAGGTGCCGAGTACGGGAAGACTCGGTACCTTCGGGGCCTTTTGTTTCGCCCTCCTTATTTGTGGCTTCTCTCCCACCTGTTTTTGCTGACAGGCGGTGCGTCGGGTTTTCTCCAGCCTCTCTTTCCCTGACTAGACGTTCCAGGGCGGGTCGCGACCCGCTTGAGGAGATGTTTGGGGTTCGCATGTGATCATGAATCTCTTCTTCGGTTTCTTTGAAACCTTCGAGCTGTGACTCCCAGCTGGATTGTTTACTGCGTTGCGCGGTACTGACTCCTTCCCACCTTACTCTGCGTCGGTGGCTGGCGTGTCGTCGTCCAGAATGGGCTTATGCTTAAAGGACAAGTCGACTGCCGGCACTGACATGACATGTCAAATTCTTTTTGATAAATTTTGGATGTCAGTGCCGTTTTGCGTGCTTGTGCAAGTGTTCACTCTTTCTTGGTTTGGGTTTGTTTGGGAAGAGATTACTCGGCTATCCCACCAGACCCGGGCAAGAACTCGGTCTACAACGCCAACCGCGCGTCTGACCGCAACCAAGCAATTACGATCACCCCAAGGCCGCCGCGCTCTTCACTTGAAGATGGGTCGCGCGTCGTCGTCTCGAACACC
>JAPMOS010000172.1:0-15000 GCA_027972325.1 Paratrimastix pyriformis
TGTACGCCATGACTGCTGGAGTAGTGATATCGTTGTGAGTTGACGACATGATTGGTTTGGCGCACGGTGCTTTGCTCCTCGTCAGACGGCAAAAGCGCCAAGTTTACAACACATAGATAGTGAACGACCGTCCTTCATAGTTCGCACCGAAAATATCGAACAGGCTCGCATCATGTCCGTTCTGATCGCGCACGCCAATCCTGTAGACCGACGTTGGGCCGTTTCCAAAAGCGCCATCACTGCGCACGACAGCATACGTCTTGCCGTTGTAGATGAACTTAGCGATGAATGCACGTGCAGCAAGCTTTGAGATGAAGGCAGCCGCATCGCCGGACTCGCGGTAGAAGTAGAACTGCTGCTTCATGTCGTTATACGCAGTGACTTTGAGATTAAACGGAGTGCCGAGCGACATCGAACCGCCTCCTGGAGTTGCGCCGCCAGAAACCGGCATCGGAATATGCGTGCGAAGATAGCGATCGATGAGAAGATACGACGAACCGGCAGCCACGCCCGTCCAGAGCGCCACCTGAGAGTTCGGCATCATGTGTTGAACGTATTTCGTGACGAGATACACGCCCACTCCCGTCCCTGTCCCAACAACTGCAGCGTTTGTGATCTGCGACATCAATCTGTTTACGGCGACAGAAAAAGTTCTCAGCTTCATCCTCAGCTTAATTGAAACGTTTTTATCGCTGCCGAAATGGGCGCATCAGTCTCATACCAGCAGGTGCAAAACACCTTGGAGCAAAACATGACCAAGGAGCAGTACACCAATCTGCAGCGCCTTATCAGCGAACAGACGGCACAACTCAACCAACTCGTCATCTATCACGTCGACTCTGTGCGGATCGATTCCATGCAGCTGAAGAACGATCTCACCATCACCACCTCACTCGATCTTTGCCAACAGGAAGCGGATCGCCTTCATCTCTCGCAAGACGTCAAGGACCTTCTCGAAGCGGCACAACGGACAAGCGGCATCGGTGCGCTCAGCTCAGGCAATCAATCCTTCATCAACCGACTCAAGACTCAGGTAAGCATCAAAGACGTCGATAACATCATCACATCCGTCCGCCGCGACGTCACGCAGAAGAATACGGTGGCCTTCCACGACGTGGGAAGCATCGACATCCGCACCATCGCGATCGGCAACAAGGGCTATAACGAGGACCTCACTCACGCGCTGGAGGAACGTTTCCGTGACGTAATCGGCGACCAAGCAACGAAGGGAGATGAGAAAGCGAAACAGGACACGACCGGCTTCGATCTGGCGGCGATCTTCAAATCGCTAACCGGGCCACTCATCGCGGCCGCGGGCCTTGGCGTTGTTGTACTCGTCGGTTATACGATGGTCAAGAAGCGATAAAGTTTTGACGCTTCTAAATGTTCAGTGACGCAAACTACGGGCAGCAGGCAATCACCACCACCAGCAACGAGTTCGACATCCAACTTTCGGAAGGCGCCATGAAACAACACCGCACACTCAGCCGTTCGTACATCAGCGCCGAGTCTACTTACGGGTTCTACATCCTCGAGATTGATTTCCAGTTCAACAGAACGCGCGCGATGAACGTGTACAGGAAGAGTGGAGCCGACGATGAGAATTGGTATCTCGGTTACTACTTGTCGCCAATTGCGCGTGCGCATGTTCGTGTCCTCGATCCGGTGACCCGCCAGCCCACAACCGACACCATTCACTCCATCTGTCTCGTCTTTGAAACGTATTCCGGTGTGGAGAACGACAACTCGTTCGTGCTTGATCACTGTCTGTAAAAGGGGCGAGTTTTAGGCATCACCGCGTTCACATTTTCTTTGGAGCTTCAAAACACATCTCATAATGGGTGACGTGCTCAACTCTCTTCGCAACGACGTAAAGGACAGGGATAACGCCCTTGACCGGATCGTCGCCAACAACGCTTCGTGGGAAAACATCTGTGCGCCCTTCAGCAAGCTGCTCGTCCTCCAACCCAAGTGGCCTCATCGCCAGAATCTATCGTCCAGCAACCCCGCGACGTACAGCGCGCAAAACACGGTGTACAGCGTTGAATCTCCCACCTCAGTGATCGCCACCACCAACGACGTCATCAACACCACTCTCAACGCAGTCACGGTGACCGGAGGCACCAACCCTGCCTACAACAACGGTTATGCCCTCTCACTCCTGCAACGTGTTCAATTCCTGACGAACGGCGAGCAGCTGGCTGACGTCTCTGCTCTTGGTATGTACATGATTGGATGCCGAGCGACCCCTCAAGAGCGCAGCAAGATATTTGAGATGTGGAAGATTGGTACGGCAGGTGCAGACCTCCAAAGTGCGCTCACTGCAGCGACGCCTCTCAACATCCCACTCTACCACGTGGCGCCATTCTATCGCGTGGAAAACTTCCTCATCGCTAACCACCTCAACGGGAAGCCGCAATATCAAATCGACTACGCCCCTTACTCTCGTGTGATCAATACAGGTGGCGGTACGGTCTCAACTGCGCCAGCGCCATCATTCGGCAGCACAACTATATATGCCGTGCATCCACGCTTCCCCGAAAAGCAACTCGATGAGCTCCAAGCCGTCAACAACCCGCAGCGCATGTTCCTCGAAACGTTCAGCAGCTGGGACAAGATCATTCCAACGGGCACAACTGTAATCTCGGAGCCCTTGACGGTGGACAGCGTGCTCAGCGGCATCATGTTCATGATCACTCCCGATTACGGCAACGGCACTGCGTACGACCCCTACACCGAAGCCAACCGTGCGGAAGTGCAGTCGTGGTACCTCACTGCGAACGGCCGCGATATCCCCAACCTCGAAACCGATCCCACTGAATACGGCGACTACGTCAACATGAACGCCAACCTCGGAATGGGCTACGAGCGACAGCCGAAGCGCGTCTACACGCTCTCATTCCCGTACGAGGAGACTTGGGAGCACGACGTCAACTTGGGAGTCTTCCGTGCCGCAACCAGCAGCTCGCAGCCCATCCTGCACATCACGCTCAAGAACGCAACCACGGCGCAGATGCGGCTTCACGTCCTGTTCATCTACAACCGCATCGGGGAGGTCAGCAATGGCCAGTTCCACCTGCGCTCAATCTCGTAAGCAAAAAAAGAAAGCATCGCTGCTCATTCGATCACCTCAACATCTACCTTCTGAACTGGAGGCGCGAACTTGAAGTAGGTCTTCTCTTTCCCGTTGGCGTCATGAAACTGTCGCTTCGCGCAGACGCCCTTGTGAATGATATCGCCCTGCGGGTTGAGGAACTCAGCCGCATACTTTATCTTCTCATTCTTGAACTCACCGTCCGCCGTGATGCGAATGGACTTTACAACGCCGCCAGTAAGCTCCTGAACGCGCGCCACCATCTTAGTCTGATTCAGCCACTGAACACCTTCGGCTTGAGCCATTCTTTTGTTATCCCTAAAATTTCGCGAAATTTTGGAATCCGGAAAAGTGAAACATTTTCCCATTCTCAAAAAGCAAGATGCAAACAACAGAGAAGCAAGACGAGTCGCCACGTAGCTATCAGCATCGCAACATTGAACTCGAATCTGAGGACCCAATGGAGCGTCGCCGAGAGTACAAGAAGAAGTACATGGAGAGCGTCAAGGAGGACCAGCAGCAAACGCGTCACCGCAACAAGCGGCGCAACATCGTGCTCACGGAAACCGATCCCGTCAAGCGTGCGGCAGAGTACAGGAGGAAGTATAAGGAGTTGCGCAAGCTGGAAAGCCAAACGAGCCCATCAGTCGAGTACAGCTCACAAGAAGCCCTCGCATCAGCGCTCAAGGAAGCAGCGGCAGCAATCGATACCCTGCCATCTGACTTCAACGAAACGGCAGACCTTCTCGCGTCGACTCTCTTCGCTCTTAGCCTCAACCGTCGCCTCGAGTCCATCCATCACGCTCCCGACGCCGAATGAACAATTTTGGTGCCACATTTTTTGGCTCAACCTCGATTCGTAACCGCCGCCGGTGTCACACGTTCTCCCAAACGTCCGAATCCCCTCTATCTCAGTGTCACACCTACATATTCCCAAGACTTCCATCACCGCGCTCGGTGCAGGTGTCACACGTTCCCCGTAACGTCCGGACCCCCTCTATCTCAAGTGTCACACGTAGGAAGTCCTGGGAATAATGTAGGTGTGACACTCTCGCTAGGCCCCGCCGGAGACCCTTCCGCCTTTTTAGCCCCTCCGGACCCCCCTTAGTCGCTCTTGCGGCAGGTACGAGGTGTCACACCTACAACACGCGAGGGGTCTGAGTTTAACGTCCGAGGGGGGTCTACCGACTACCAAAAGATGGCTCGCCATACTATCTATTATTTCTTAAGTCTTCCTCGGACTTCCAACGTGTGACACTTTCGATAGACCCCCTTACTCGCTCTTGCGGCCCCTCCTCGGCGTGTGCGCTTGTTTTGACGTTACCGACAGGGGAAGCGGCAAGGGTTCTGGAGATAACGATAGTAAAGGGTCGCGCAACGTGAAGCCGGAGGTGTCACACCTACACCAGAAATGAATAGTATATAGTAGTAGGTCGAGCCATCTTTTGTAGGTGTGACACTTGATATCAGCCGGAAAGTTGGTGATAACAAACTCGCGAAAACAGGAAGACCCCGATTTTTGGAGTTGCGCGAAATCCGCAAATTTTATATACTCACGGACTTCCCAATATTTTATATACGGGCCACCCACCCACCCACCCACCCACCCACCCACCCACCCACCCACCCACCCACCCACCCACCCACCCACCCACCCACCCACCCCACCCAGGGTTTAAAACAGCTAACTATTCAAGATGCCTATGCAAATCCAAAAGAAGGCTTTGTTTCTGCTGCAAAATTATATCAAAAACTTAAGCAAACTGATAAGAAAATCACGTTAAAAGCTGTCAATAATGCACTAAATGTGAATCCTGACTATCAAGTAATGAAGGAAGACCGTCGTCCTAAAAAGTTTAACACAATTGTTTCTCATACTCCACTCGCATGCGTCCAAATGGATATTATTATATATGATCGCTTTAAGACGCGTTCAGGGTTCGAAAACATTCTTTGTGTTGTCGATGTATATTCACGACTCGCTGCATGTCGCCCGCTGAAAACTCGTAAGCCTGTCGAAGTACTTAAACAAATTAAGGATGTCTTTCAAAAAGACTTTGGTGGAATCCCGGAAAACATCAACTGTGATAATGAATTTCAAGCTAAGTTGTACGTCAAATGGATGAATGATAATAATATACGGGCTCATTTTAGTGACCCTGAAGAAGTTAATAAAAATAGTATTGTTGAACGTTTCAATCGAACAATTGCTTTAAAAATACAACGATGGCGTCTGTCATCTGGTGAATCTGACTGGACTAAAGTGCTGCAAGACCTGGTGTATTCTTACAACCATGATGTGCATCGAACTATTAAATCAAAACCTGATGATGTCTTTCACAATAAAGATACCAACAAACAAATTGTCACTAAAATTGAACGCACATTTAATGTTGGTGATCATGTAAGAGTTGTAAGAAAACTCAAGACTTTTGCTAAGGGTGATGAAGTCAAGTATTCAATTGCCATCTATATTATTGATTCATATGATTGTAAAAAGTATGTTCTTAAGAATCTTAAAAGTGGTGTAGCGCTTAAGAAGCATTATAAACAATATGAACTGAAGAAAGTGGGGGATATCATCGAAAAGGAAACTGTCTCAAAAGCTGTTGACAAAATTGAAGTTGCTAAGGCTCGTAAAACTGTCAAGCGTCGCCTAGTACGTGATGGTATTGATAAGTCTAATATCATTCATGATATGCCTCTTCGTCGTTAACATTCCTATTCAAATAAATCACCCTCGGTGGTGTTGCTGAATTATTCCCTTTTATACATGACATTTCAATTTCGAAATATGCATCATTACTGTCTCTGATTGCATCTCGGATAAGGTAATAAAATCGTTTATCAATTACAATTCTGTTTGTATTCATTTCTATAATTACTAAATAAAAGAATTTTTCCTTTTATTATCAAATTTGAATCTGACAAAAAATGAATCAAAAACAAGCTAAAAACAAGCTAAAAACGATTCTCCAATTTTTCTCCAATTTTCTCCAATTTTCTCCAAATTTAGGAAATCTTTAATATAATCTTTAATAATCTTTTAGCAAAACAAAATCATCTCAAAACGAATCAAAACAAAACAAAAATTAATCAAAAGAAAAGCTTTAAATGGAAATGAAAATTTTTCTCGAAAAGTATCAAAAATAGGATTTTTATTTTGCTTCTGAAATCAGAAAATTTGCTTTTAAAATACAAGAATTTGATGAAAATTTTGCTTTTACAAATCAAAATAAAAATCTAAATCAAATTTCTGGAAATCGCAAAATAATCAAAAATCAATTCAAAATTGTTCCAAAATTGAATTTTTATTCTTCAAAAATCGAATTTAAATCGATTTTAAATTTTCCTTTATTTTCTAAATTCGCTCAAAAATTCTTCAAAATTTGCTTCTGAAATCATTATTTTGCTTTATTTTGAAACAATTTTTGATTGTTTTTTGCGTTTTTGGAAGTTGTTTTAGAACCGGCGTTTATACACTACTGAAATAGTGCTTTCCTTGTGTCTGATTTTGAACTTCCTGGTTTTGAAAAGAGTGGCTGTTACCCCCTGGAGTATCCCGCATGGAAACCGCCAAAATGCAGAGGAAGCACGCAAGTCATGCCATGCTTAGCAGACGGACTCGGTCTCGCCAGGTGATCATTCTCGTCGAGGACGTTCCCGAGTCCCTTCCTGAGCCCCTTCCTGAGCCCCTTCCTGAGCCCCTTCCTGAGCCCCTTCCTGAGCCCCTTCCTGAGCCCCTTCCTGAGCCCCTTCCTGAGCCCCTTCCTGAGCCCCTTCCTGAGTCCCTTCCTGAGCCCCTTCCTGAGCCCCTTCCTGAGCCCCTTCCTGAGCCCCTTCCTGAGCCCCTTCCTGAGCCCCTTCCTGAGCCCCTTCCTGAGTCCCTTCCTGAGTCCCTTCCTTTCCTGAGCCTCTTCCTGAGTCCCTTCCTGAGTCCCTTCCTGAGTCCCCTGAGCCCCTTCCTGAGTCCCTTCCTGAGCCCCTTCCTGAGCCCCTTCCTGAGCCCCTTCCTGAGCCCCTTCCTGAGCCCCTTCCTGAGCCACTTCCTGAGCCACTTCCTGAGCCCCTTCCTGAGCCCCTTCCTGAGCCCCTTCCCGGCATGACGCCACGACAAGCCCCCCCGCCTACGAAGTCCGCTGCTCCCCCGCTCCTCAATCGGTCTGTTTACTGTTTTCCCTGATGTGTTGTGGGTTTCTCATGCCTCTCCTCCAGGACCTACGACTTCTTTCAACCGGAGGACAAGACCGAGGTGCACCTAAGCCGACAGGCTTTTTACGAACGGATCTTCCCCAAGCTGCTGGCAAGTTGGTTCCCGAACACGAAACATCTGAATCCCGGCCTCATCGTCCCCGTTCACTTTTTGAAGCCGTTGACTGAGTACCATTTCTCCGCTCCCATCTGTGTTGAGTTGCACAAGGTACTCACCCGGATGGTTCTCGCTTTCGGTGGCGTCCTTTTTTCCTTGACCAGCGGACGCTGTTCTGATACGTCGCAGACCTACAGGGGCCTGTCAGCAAGAGCCTTGCTCATTACCCTGCTCCTTGATTCCGAGGCTGCATTCGACATCGACCACCCCATCGAGGGCCCGATGAGGCTCGATGAGATCGTCCTCTGGGAACGCTCTTACCCCTTCTACCTCAGGGGGGTTCTTCGTGACCGTTCCCTGTTGGAGCGCACTGACTACTACGGAGAACAGTTCCCCAAGGTATTCCTGGCCTGCGAACGTGAATACCTCTCTCTCTCCGCGGACGAACGGAAGACCTATGACTGGTCGATTCAGTGCCACAAGTTCCGCACCAGCACCTGCTCGCGCGAGCTTCCTACCCTTTGGGACTTCCTCTTAACTGGGCCCCTTCCTCTGCCCGTTCCTGTCCTTGTGGCTGAGCCCGAACCCGTGCCGGAATCCGTGCCCCTTCCCGAGAACGTGCCGGTAGCCGATGATGACGAAGATGAATGGTTTGCCGGCGATAAATTCGGATGACGACACTGGCAACAACGACTACAACGCCAACCCCCAAGGGGAAGAGAGTAATGAATCTGGTTCTCTTTTTGATCCGAAATTAGAGGCTCGACGTTTTCTCTCGAAAAAAGGAGGAGGAAGTGCGTCAGGGTGAAGCAAGGTGAAAGTGAAGCAAGGAGGATTTGGGAGGGTCTGTTCATGAAAACCCGCGGGCCCTCACTACAGACAGGCCGAGTGGGGAGGGTCTGTCCACGAAAACCCGGAGGCCAGAGCGTCGGGCTTTTTTCTATAGAAATCTCAATGTCTATAGCGTCCACAGAAACCCTGGAACAGAGGCCTCACCCGCACCCGCATTGACACGCACTGCATCGGCGCGCACTGCATCAACACGCACTGCATCTGCACCCACGGCATCTGCACCCACGGCATTTGCACACACAACATGCGTGACACCTCCACGTCGCACCCGAGCATCGGGCAGGGCGGTCCTCCCGAAACACGTCGTGGCCTTCCAGCCCGACGACCCGTCGCTGCACGGGCTCTCGGTGAGCGAAATTGTGGCAAAGGGCATCACAGCGGGCATTCCGGAAAATGTTTGCCCGTTCTGTTGCGGGATGTTCCAGTCTCGCAAATCGGTGATGGCCCATATGCGGAAGTCCCACAAGGACTACTAACGCAGCCACACTGAGCACATGAACTGTGCGATGATGTACATCACCACAGCAACCACTACAACCACCACACCCCCATACTGCTTCACCTGGGAAGGGCCCCGTGGGTGGTGGCACTGCCCTAACGTTCCGATCTGTAGGCTCATTTGGGTGCCACTACACTTTTCCGGATCCACTCCCTGTCTCTCGGGATGGACCGTTTTCTTTCTCCCTTTCTCCCAACTCTGATCCCCCCCACATCCTCCACACTCCGGCCCTGTCGTCGCGTTCTACACTGTCGTTCGGCCTGCCCTGGTCGTTCGTCTACGTTCGTGGTGTTCCGCCCCGTCCCGTCGTCCCGCCCCGTCGTCCCGTCCCGTTTGTCCTGTCCCGTCGTCCCGTCCCGTCGTTCGTTACGTCGATGCTCGTCATCGACACGTTAATTACACACCCGATCGAAAAAGGTCCGTACCCATCCTTTGTGTTTATGGCGTGCCCTCTCTGGGGAACTTCCCACCGTGTCGCAGTCTCCACCATGGGTGGATGTTGGTGTGCTTCAGTGCGTTTGTTCGTGTGGTGATATCACGGCATGCTACCCCCACTGCATGACGTTGGTCTGGCGTCCACTTCACGCCCTGTTCGAGCCTGCCCCTGTCCTTCTGATGCTGCCGGCCTGGCCCCAACGAGTGTCTCTCCGCCTCCGTGCCCTGCCGTTCGCCGTTGCCCCACCGTCAGCTCCTCTGGTCCCCCGTTCGCAGCAACCAGCCCCCGCTCGTTCAGCCACTCCCAGCAACCCCTTCTTGCCATGCAGCCTGGGCCTCTTCCTGCCAGGTAGCGCCTCGCACCGGCCAACCCGGCTGGTGTGTGCCTGTTGGTGTGAACTCCCCTGTTCACACCAACTTGTCCCTTTCAACATCGTCCTTCTTGCTTCTGCTTCTGTACAACACACACACACACACACACACACACACACACACACACACACACACACACACACACACACACACACACACACACACACACACACACACACACACACACACACACACACACACACACACAAAGATTGAAAAGAGGGAAGAGAGACACCGCAAGAAATGTAGGCACAGTCCACGAGGGAAGCGCCATAGTCAAGCAGTGTCCACCAAGCCAACATACGCAAGCAGGCGGCAGCGAACAAGGGTCAGTCAACGGCAAAGCGCTCAGGCGGAAGAGCACGTCAACATCCGAGACCGGAAATCAGGACCCACAAGGGATCCGTCACATGGTGTGGATGGACAGCTCACGCTCTCACCACATCGCACGGCAGCAGCATGTGTCGCGCCAAAGGGGTCCCCGACACAGGCAAGACAAGGGGCAATCGGAGCATATGACACAGACCTTTTCGATTGGGTGCGCAGTAGAATGTCGATGGCGAGCATCGACGACGGACGGGACGGGCAACGAACGGGACGGGTCGGGACGGGACGGCGCACCAGGGACGGGACGTAGGGGCAGCACGACCAGGACAGGCCGCACGTAGCACAGAGGGGCACGGTGAAGAACGGGACGGACGGGACGGGACGGGACGGGACGGGACGGGGCCGGGGTGTGGAGAGTGTGGGGGAGCAAGGGACAGGACGAAGAAAGAAAACGGTCCATCCCCACGAGACGGGGAGTGGATCCGGAAAGTGTAGTGGCACCCAGAATGAGCCTACTGATCGGAGCGCTAGGGGCAGTGCCACCACCTCCGGGGGATCCCCCCGGCCACACACCACCACGGGACGGGACGGGACGAGCAAGGGGACGTGGCGGGACAGGACAGGGGACAAGGGACACGGGTCAGGACAGGCAGCTGAGTTACAGATGGATCGCCCATGGGGTCCACACTTGGTCGCCCCGGGACAGGAAGATCCAGTAACTGCAGCGCAGGACAGTGTCAGAGATCGAGGTGGAGAGGGTTTTGGAGCCAATGCCCAGCAGCCGGGTCATGGCATGATAGGAACGTGTCAGGAACCCGATGGAGCCCACCTCGAAGGGGACCAGCTCCACCGTCCAGCCCTTCACCGCCAGGTCGCGGGTCAGGGCCAAATAGCGGGCTGTTTTACGCTCGTGTGCCGCACTCACATTGTGCTCCGAGGGGACTGTAAGTTCCAGGAGCACAATCTTTTTCAGTGTCTCCGAGCGCAGCACCAGGTCCGGGCGCTGCTGGGTGCCGGCACCCCCCAGTGCAGCATCCAGGGGAACACCATTCGGGAAATCGGGCAGGTCAACGTACATCACCCAGTCACGGGCCAGATCAAGTAAGCTCGGGGCGGCAGCAGCGGCAGCAGGGACGGCAGCAGGGGCGGGGACAGGGACATGGGCGCGAGGGGCGGGAGCAGGCGGGACAGCTGGAGCAGCTGGGGCAGGAACAGGAGCAGGAGCAGGGACCGGGGCAGGGGCTTTGGCTGCGGCCACAGCAGCAGCAGCTTTCACGAAGCGGACACAGGCACGGGTTCGAGCCGGAGCAGCCGCAGCAACAATAGCAGCAGCAGTAGCAAGGGCAGGAGCAGGAGCAGGAGCAGGAGCGGGAGCAGGAGCAGGAGCAGGGGCAGGGGCAGGGACAGGGGCAGCCGCAACAACAGCAGCGGCCTTGACAAAGCGGATGCCCCGCTTGACGGGGCCAGAGTGCGGGATTTCTCCACCTTGTCCCGGATCGCACCGGCAACCAGGGTCAAGACGTGATTGTGACGCCACGTGAATCGACCCTGCTCGAGTGCTTTCCCGCAGAAGCTCAAGATGTGAAAGAGCCCACAGTGCGCTTTCCCACACAGTGCGCAACGGTCATCCACCGTTTTCCGCCATCGGGTCAGGTTCAGAGGGGAGGGGACAGTGTCAAGGGTGGCATTCAGATAGAACTTGACAAGGGCCGGGGCATGTCATAGATGAGCCGGCTCCATGAGAGGTCCTGATGCATGCACTCATCCCAGTGCAGAAACCGGCCCTGCACAGCCAGCGAGAGCAGGTGTCTCCTGTGTGCCTCGTTCTGTTCCTGTTTCACCACCCCCAGGACCGCGTGCCGGTGCCCAGCCGCGTCCTCCTCGGGCTGGGGGGTCCGCTTCTTCTTGCGGTCGGCCCCCAGACCCGCCCTCCCCGTCTGCCCGAGCTCCGTCAGACGGTTCAGCTCGACAGTCCTCTCGGCCGTTTCCAGGGTGACGGTCGGGCGGAACTTCCGCTTTCGGTCACGGGACTCCACTCCCCGGATGTATGCATACAGGTCGTTGACACGCAGGTCCGAGGAGTGTTTCAGCAGGTGCGAGCGCACAGTGCCCATCGCACGCAAGTGATCGCCCAGATCCACACAGCCCAGCCCCTTCTGTGCCCGATCCAGGAACAGGATGTCAGGGGAGGCACACTTGGACATGCCAAACCAGGCTTTCAGACGCTCCTTCACAGGGGGCATGAGGGTCCGCTCCACAAATGACTGAGGGAACTCATAGATCATGAAAGGCCACGACATCCGTGGTGCGATGGCGTGGTTGTACAGCCAGGCCTTCTGGGGTCCTGACAGGGACAGGGCATCCACCTTTTCCAGCATCCCCCCCAAGTCACCAGACACCTTCTCACGGATCTTGTCATCCCTCAGGTTCACATAGATCAACCGGCCCAGGCATTTGAAGGGCTGCTCCCCCAGGAACGGGATCGGTTCGGGGCCAATGTGCAGGCGTGGGTCATACGGGCTGTACTCTGCGCTCGTGGTGGGGGTGACAGTCCGCACCACCTTGACATCACGCCTGAACTTTTTCATGCCGAACGTCAGGCACTTTTTGGTCTTGGCCCGCAGACAGCGCGACCACCCAAAAAAGGCGTCCATTCCATCCAGGAGCATTTGGTTGTCTTTCTCATTTTGGGTCAGGAACTTTGTGTCATCTGCGTATAGGGTCTCGCGGACCGTGATGGGGGCCGTACCCTCGGGGACCTTGAACGCGTACCCCGGCACGTCCACACTCTTCAGCCACTCCACAAGGAGGTTGTAGGTTGCGTCAAAAAGGATCGTGGACAGTGTGCAACCCTGGAACACCCCAGAGAGGAAGGGAATCCACCCCGTGGTCCACTCCCGTGTCTTCACACAGGCAGCCAGACCTTCGTAGTAGTGGTACACAAGGTCGGCAATAGGCTCAGGGACGTGATAGTACCACAGTGTGAACTGGATGAGGTTGTGTTTCAAGCAGCCATAGGCGTTTGCGACATCAGTGTCCGTTTCGCAGATCGCCCGTTGGCTATCCTTGGCATTTCTCAGCGCCTTATAGGACAAGGTGCTGTGCTCCACACAACCCGCCATCCGAGGCAGGAAGGCCTTTTGGATCTTCGTGTCAATGAACTGGTTGTCCAGCAGGAACGCTGTGAAACGCTGGTTCACCAATGTGAAGAAGACCTTCCCGTCGGTGTTTCCCACGGCAATCGGGCGGAACATGTCTGGTTTGGCGTGGTCATCGGGCTGGTCACTTTTTGAGAGCAGTGTGATGCGGGCGAGCTGCCATGACTTGGGAACTGTGTGCTCTTTCCACACCCGTTTGATGACCCGGTGCAGAAGTGAGGCAGCAAAGGGGCTCTTCTTGTAGAGAGTGTATGGCAGACCGTTGGGCCCAGGGGCGGCCCCGTTGGATTTGTGACGCAGGACTTTCGTGAGGGCTTCCAATGAGGGAACAGTGAGGTTGAAGGGGGTGGCAGGTGGGGCGGGGCGTGCAGAGGCAAGTGGGGGCGGCAGGTCGTACACCGTATCCCGCTGTGGGTCACCATATGTCCGACGGAAATACTGTTCGGCTTCGGGGGCGGTGAAGGTGGGCGTGCCGTGTGTCGCTTTCTGGAACAGTGACTGAGCAAATTTGTACGGGTTCCGCTGAAAGCGTTCACGCTCCTTCTGTTCCAGGCGCGCTTTTTGCTCAGCCTCGTCTGCGACACGCAGGCGGTTGTGAATCCGTACAGCCAGAGTGTACGCCCGCTTCAGTTCAGTGAGGTGCGGTGCAGGGGTGTTGGCGGCCCGGGCGGCGCGCCATGCTTTGCGCAGCTGCTTCTTTTGGAGCCGAAGCCGCTGCATCTTGTCGGGGCGTGGGTGCATGTGGGCGTGCGGTGCAGAGGCGCGTGTGTCGCGCGGTGGCGGTTGGGGGATGGCAGATGCAGTTTGGTGGTACAGGAACTCATTGATGCGGTGCACTGTTTCGTCGATGGGGCGTTCGAAGACAGTGTCGAGATGCTGGAACTTCCATGTGTCGTGCAGGTGGTGGTCAAGGTTGTGCCAAGATGCAGTGTCGGACATGGGAGGCAATGCAAGTGGTGAGAGCACTTGGACCGCAGCCAAATCGGGCGCGTCCACTAGTAAGCGATGCCGTTGGAAGCTCGTGACCTCAGCCGGAAAGGACTGTGGGATTTTCACCCGGCCTTTCTTCGGGGCGGCTTCACACACACACACACACACACACACACACACACACACACACACACACACACACACACACACACACACACACACACACACACACACACACACACACACACACACACACACACACACACACACACACACACACACACACACACACACACACACACACACACACACACACACACAGACCACAACCACAACCACAACCACAACCACAACCACCCACAACACCCACACTCCCACACTCCCACACTCCCACACTCCCACACTCCCACACTCCCACACTCCCACCCCCAGAGCAACGCCAGTCGGGGTTTCATCACTTCACATCTCACATACCTGGGACCCGCACGCACACACCACCCAGAGCAACGCCAGTCGGGGTTTCATCACTTCACATCTCACAACCCGCACGCACACACCACCACAGAGCAACGCCAATCGGACTTCATGACGATCGACGAGGCCGCCGCCGCCGCCGCCGCCGCGGCCGGGATTCCAAAGCCGAAGAAGAAGAAGAAGCTCCGCACCCGGGCGGCCGCCGAGAGCATCGATGTGGCTTCGCTGCTGCCCGATTCGGTGCTGCGGGGTGACCAGGCTCCGGCCTCGTCTCCCGTGGCGGGGGCAGGGGCGGAGACGGACGGACCACCGGTCCAGGAACCGCACCGAGGGATCACGTCTGTCACTCCCTGTGTGTGCCTGCTGGGAAACAGGAACATTGACGATTTCATCCGATTGTTTTGTTACGGACCCCATAAATCCAATCCAATACAGCAATTGTCGAGAGATTCCCGGGGCACGTATGCGTTGGCCTCATCATTCCCCTCCCTTCTTCCCGGTTGATGATGATTGGACGATGACGATGGCGATTGCTTGATGATGATGATTG